>CM076582.1:193058144-193492737 GCA_034641835.2 Pinus albicaulis
ACCTTGGTTGAATGCATTGACATACATTAGCACTTGGCACACAATGCCACTTGGCATGTATTGGGACCTATAATTAGTGAGGCTATCATGGCCCTTTTGAAAAAGATAAAGTCTTGGCTTATTGACCCTCTTATTAGTTCTTCCTTTTGTTTCCTTGAAACTTCTTGACACATATTGACATACCCTAGCACCCTGCACATCCTTAGCACCTGGCATTTATTGGCATATCTTGGCACTATGTGACACATATAATTAGCACAACCTAGAACTCCCAAGCACACTTTGATACTTCTTGACATGCCTTGATATTCCCTAGCATGTATTACCAATCCTTATCATACCTTGTCACTCCCTCCTTGGCATGACAACTAACACTCATTAACACTAGTACCTAGCACATGTTCCTCATATTCATTAACTTCAATGAATTTTGACCTAGTGCCCCCTTAATGTTTTTTCCTAGTAATCCTTAACACTCCTCAACATGAATTAGCACTCTCTAACACACCTTAGAACTCTTCAACATGCCCTTCCACTTCATAGGATGCATAACACTCTATGACACATATTGGCACTTGGAACGTGTAGGCGATTGGAAATTCTTAGCATGTATGGAATACGTTGGCGTGCCTTGGTATGATTTGGCATGGTTTAATATTAAATTTATTTGAGATCAATTGTTGAAATGTATATGAGAAGCAACAAAGGAAGACTTGGCACTTAGAATGCACTACAAATTTTTACTTGGCAGCTATTGGCACCTAGTGTTGGTGTGCCATGCATTCCCCTCTTGGAAAAGTTAAATTGATGACTTATTAACACTCTTATGTGTTTGTTTCCTTGTATTTTAACATGTTTCTCCGTTTTATTGCCTTGATAATCATTGGCACACATTGACACACCCTTCCACATCTTGGCATGCCTTATCACTTGGCACATCTTAGCATGTTTGACATGCCTTCGCACTGTCTGAAACATCTTAGAATTCCCTAGCGTGCCTTGACACTCATGTACTCATAACTAGCCTTTACATTTTTTCACAACTTGGGAACCCAATCAATTCCTTAGCTACGACAGTTCATATGACAATATTGGCTTGCTTCAAATGCAACAACCTGACTAATTGCACCTACTACAAGTAGATTGTGCATTGTTCACCTAGGAACTACCTATAACTCATCTTATGCCACTCATGTCCAAGCTCAACTTGTCCCAATTAACAAGTTACCAAGACAAGGCTCACATGATCTAGCCATGGCCATAAAAAAACTAGGCAACATAGCTTACATAGGAAATATTTCACATGTATGTTCAGTTCATATAAACAGTAGAAAATTAAGTGAGAGTTTGCAAGAACCCCAATATGCACAAGGCACAAAAGATATAAGCCGACACAAGTTGTTTGCCCCAAAAATTATACACAACAATGTACAATATCAAATTACCTAGAATATTTTAAAACATGGGCATGTAGCCAATGTGTGCCACATCTAATATAAAATAATAGATAAAGAAAAAAACATGTTGTGCCTAACACAAAGTGATCTCCCTTTTTCTAAAACTGCTATGTCAAGCCCCATATAACAAATATAGGATTTCATCCTGTATATCCTATAATCTATTCTAAACTTCTCCTAACACAGTTTGTCGTTAACACACTTGAATTCACTGACACTCCCTAGCACACACTCTTATTTGTTCCTTTCCATGCATTTTGACCTAGTTATCCCTTGATATGCCCCGACACTCACTAACACTCTTCAAAATGCATTGAAATTTTCCAACATGTCTTAGCATGTCTTTTCATTCCTAATCTGCATTCCTTGACCCTTGCTTAATTTGTAACTTGGGAACCCAAACAAGCCCTCACTTGACTACAAGAGCTTGACCAAGTTACGGTTACTACAACTAGACTATGTGGTTGAATTATGTAGCTTGGGAGGTACTCCACAAGCCTAGTGATATGGTTTTGTGTGAGTTTGGTCACAAAAGGCTTTGTCAGAAGAGAAGCCAAGAAAAGGGATTTTGGACCCAAGATGGGGTTTAAAATCTAAAAGGAAATTAATATTTCCTAAGGTCTAAGTGGATAAAACCTGTAAGTTCTAGAAGCTTCCTAAGAGGTCTAGTAAAAAATATTTAAGGAGGCCTTAAGATGAAGGAAAGAAAATCAAGTGAGAAGGAGCTCATTTGATCAAAGGGGTGAAGGGAGATGTAGTCATAAAGTAGGTCGATTAAGAGGGCTGAGTGAGGGTTGCTACAGGGAGGCCATGATAATCATTCAAGAGCAAGATCATCATGTGAGGGTTCAGAAGAATTTTTCATATCTTAATGGTCTGTTCGTGGTAGGAAGTAGGATGGAATATTGTTGCTTCTCTTATGGGAGGTCAAGCTTAAGAGAGGTTTCTCATGAGAGTATAGGCATGTTATTTTAATTGTGTCTTTGTGTGAAGGCAGCATCAAATTTTGAAATTTCGAAATTTGCAACAAGAAACATTGAAATTGGAAACCAGAGACGACAAAAAAAATGTGCCCACACCGGTGAGGAATTTGATGCACCAGGAGTGAGGAATGTGGTGCGTCTAATTTATTTTTCCCTTAAATAAATTGGACAATAAATTGTAATTTCATCACATAACAACTTGTGTTAGTTAACTAAGTCATGATGAGTGAGTTAACTCAAGAAATCTGAGTTGAGGGTCTAAGATGAGACATGTAGAGGGATTAATGTAATATTTTTGGGGTCCAGTTGCAGTTGATGCATTAGTGGGGTGTAGGTGTGAATTACTTAACCCAATTAAATGAGTTAAAATCAGTTTAAATAGTTCTAACTAAGTGATGAGATAGTGGGAGGTCATCTAATGAAGTAAATTATATTTAGTTCATAATGAGTGATAAATCAGATAAATGATAATTCATTATTAATATTTTCATGCATGTCAGTTATGAGGAACACCCAGTTGAGATAGAGGCTAAACAGAACATAAATATCAGTTGTATTTATACAAAATTTCCCATGTGCAATTATAAAGTCATTGGGATGCCATGATGGATTGCACAATAAAGGAAGACTGATTTTCCTAATTAATAGGGAGATAATTCCCTACGAAATGCATTAATAAGGAAGGCTGAAGGAAGGCTGAGAATTGGCTAATTAGTAGACTGAGATCGCCTAGATCAGCGGGAGACAACTGGGTGCAGAGTGTTGGAAAATCTCATGAGAGATTAAGCATTTTATTGTTTCATGATTCCTTTACTTAATACAAAATACATATACATCAGTTTTGAGCAGTTTCTTTCCCAGATACATCTTGTGTTGTGCAATTGATAATTTATTTCTCTTAATTATATGTGATTGTGCGATCATGTTTTGTTTCTGAAAATTGTAGGAAGGATTCAGTATCTTGTTTTAGTACATTACAAGATCAGATTGAATCTCATTGGTTAGATTTTCTACATGGTATCAGAGCATGAATTTTTTGGGCTGGGAGTTTGCAGAGAATATCTGAATATTTTGGTGTTAAAAAAAAATAGCATATTTTGATTCCTTGTGAAAAACTACCCAAATGGAAAATCAATTCGGAGCTTGGATGAGGGAGATATCGTCGGTTTAAAATCAACTCTTTTTTAGAAATTTTTGTACCAGTGGGACAATTAAAATGTGTGCAAGTAAACAACCTGTATGCACTTGAGGTACCAGATGCATGCAAATCTTTGAGGAGAAAATAACAGGTTATCGAATTTGCTGTTGAGAGGGAGTATGAATTACCTCTCAACATGCATCCTTAGAAGTAGTCTCAGAAGGTTGTGGAGCAGCCACAATTGGAGAAGCAGAGAAGATACCTAGTGGAAGCGTCCACTCAAGCAGAGACCTCCATGAGGGGGAAATTTCGAGCCATATGCGCAGAGGAAGCACATGCAACCATACCTGTAGGTGACAGGTGCGATGATGTGTAGACATGATCCCAAGATAAGAAATTTGGTGAGGGTCCATTGGGTCGAACCTAGCTACGACGAGTCCACAATACAATAATAGCAGGAAGGATTATTTAGATTGATGAAGTCAGATGTCAGGAAGACATAAATCAGAGTGACATATGTCATATACTGGAGCGTATATCATAGTTGGCTACAGTGCAAAGAGCATGGATGCAGATCTTAGCAGTAGTGCAAAGAGTTGAGTAGACATGTGCAGTAGCTAGTAGCAGTCATAAGGATTTGATGATAAATGCATTATATAGATTCAATTGTTCGGAGGCTATTTCCTGTTAGTATTTTCTTGTGTAGACAACACTATAGAAGTGTTTCATGTAGAATTCAAAAGGTACTCGGTCATGATAGATTGAATTCCTTTCTTGTTGAGAGGGAGTGTTAAAATTTACAACAAGAAACTATGAAATTGGAAACCAAAAAGGATAAAAAGAAATGCACCCACACTGGTGAGGAATTTTGATTTACCAGGAGTGAGGAATTTGAGGCGTCTAATTTATTTTCCCTTAAATAAATTGGAAAATAAATTTTAATTTCACCTCATAACAACTTGGGTAAGTTAACTAAGTCATGATGACTAAGTTAGCTCAAGAAATTTGAGTTGAAGTAAGTGAGGTGGATATTGGTGGCAACTCTCCTATTCCACTTGGGCCCTTGCCATTTTCTCTCTTCAGTTTTTCAGTTTCCTTAATTATAGAAAAAATTACTATTTTTGTCAGTTTTTCGCGTCCTGAACTTCCAAAACCATTTTTAGGGCCCAAACAACATTTTTTAGGCATGAAAGGATAGTGCAAATGACACAGATGCAGATGTTGGTAGTAGTGCAGAGATTCCAATAGACAGGTGCAGTAGCTAGCAGTAGTCATAAGAATTTGATCACAAATCCATTATATTGATTCAGTTGTTCTGAGGCTATTCAGTTTTAGGATTTGCAGGTGAAAAAAACACTAGAGAAGTGTTGCATACATAATTCAAAATGTACCAAATCAGGAAAGATTGAATTCCTTTCTTGTTTAGAGGAAGCATTGAAATTTGCAATAAGAAACAGTGAAATCGGAAAATAGAAAGGAAAATAAAAAAATGCACCCAAACTGGTGAGGAATTTTGATGTACTGGGAGTGAGGAATTTTAGGTGTGTAATTTATTTTTCCTTTAAATAAATTGGTCAATAAATTGTAATTTCATCTCATAACAACTTGGGTCAGTTAACTAAGTCATGATGACTAAGTTAGCTCAATCAGTTCGAGTTGAGGTGATCGAGGTGGATATTGGTGGCCACCCACCTATTCCACTTGGGACCTTCCCATTGTCTCTCTTCATTTTATCATTGCCCTTAATTATAGAAAAATTTACTATTTTTATGAGTATTTTAGGTCGTGATCTTGTAGAGCTATTTTGAGGCCCCAAATGAGGTTTTTTGGGCATTAAATTTTAGGTGATTACATAAAAATTATGTACGACCCCAGGATGTTGGCTGCCCAACTACCCCCAACGTGGCCCATAGGCTCATGGTGTTACATCTCCTTGGGTTAGAGTTTTCTCTTATTTTTCAAAAATAAAAGAGTCCCTTGAGCCTTATTGTAACACAGTTCAGAGGCATGTGCTGCCACATCACTTCTCAGAGATAAGCTACCATCGCCCGAGCTAGTTTGTTTTCACTTTTTTTCTATAAGCATTTTTTAGTATCTGATATTATTGAAATGAAGCGTTATTCCTACTGCATATCTGTGTTTATGTTTATTTATGTATTTTATTGTGTTCTTTCATATCTCTGGATCATGAGGGTCTAAGATGAGGCATTTAGAGGGTTTCTAATATTTTTGGGGTCTAGTTGCAATTGATGCATTACTAGGGTGTAGGTGTGAATAAGTTAACTCAATTAAATGAATTAAAATCAGTTTAACTAGTTCTAACTAAGTTATGAGTTAGTAGGAGGTCCACTGAATTAAATTATATTTATTTCATAATTAGTGATCAATCAGATAACTCATAATTCACTATTAATAGTTTCATGCATGTCAGTTTTGAGGAAGAAGCAGTTGAGACAGAGGTTAAATGGAACATAAATATCAGTTGTATTTACACAAAATTTCTGATGTGCAATTATAAAGTCATTTGGATGCCATGATGGGTTGAAAAATCAAGGAAGGATGAGTTTCCTATTTAATAAGGAGATAATTCCCTAGGAATTGTGTGAGTAAGGAAGGCTGAAGTAAAGTTGACAATTGGCGAAGTACTAGACTGATTTTGCCTAGATCAGTAGGAGAAAATTGGCAGAGTGCTGGAAAATCTCATGAGACATTAACCATTGTATTTTTCCATGATTCGTTGACTTAATACACAATAGAGATAGAGGGGTTTTGAGTAGTTGATTTCCCTAGATACATGTTATGTTGTGCAATTGATAATTTCTTTCTCTTACTTGTATGTGATTGTGTGATCGTGTTTTGTTTCTGTAAATTGTAGGAAGGACTCAATATATTTTTTAGTACATGACAATATGAGATTGAATCCCACTGGTTAGATTTTATACATGAAATATAAGAGAGGGTTTATACGATCTTTTATTGTGGTGGTTAGTAGGCCACAAGGTCTATGATAAAGATAAACATAAATCGAGGAGTGCTTGCACTGTAATTTAGAGCTAGAACAGAAGTAGACACATGTGTAATATTGACTGAGGTAACTCTAGTTCAAGGGTCAACATAGAGATCTAAATTTCATGTCAATATTCATTCAAATAAATTCCCAAAATCTATGCATCCATATGAGCTAGGTCAAGTCTCTTATGGAGGAAAGAGTCTTGTTTATTTCTATAGGTGGATATTGTTTGTTCTACAAAAATTAGAAGTACATAAGTATAATTCCCTAGCTAGGAAAATTTCCTAGCATGTTTAGTTCATAAGGCATGCCCTTAAGACTGTGAGAAATTTCCATAGAAGAAGAAGGGTTGTGACCCTTAGAGCGAGGTTTATTTATGCAATATAGACCACAGATCTCGAATATGGTCATAAGATGATATTTATTGACACTTATTTATCTCTTGTCCCAACACAGTGCAGATCATCACCACCACCCTTGCAAAATTGAACATGATAGGCTCATGGTCCTATCTAATCTTGGAAGAAAATTTCAAAAATTAGTTAGTCAATGTCAGGGAAGATTATTATAAAGGTTTCCAATGCATTATAATCAACAATATCTGGTGGGATTGGAACAAGAACACATTTTTTTTCATGATAAATATCCATGATAGTTTACAAACCACCCCAACATATATCCTTTATGCAAGTAATATGATGATATTTCTTCACACTTGTTGGAGCAGGGTCCCCTGAGGTAGAATTCTAAAAGCTCCATTTTGGGGAATATTGTATGCACGCGTAATGAAAATGGTGTCGAAGGGCTTTGGGGGTGGTCAAAGTCCCCTATTTCTATCTAAATGAAGTTAAATCTAAACTATGGGCCTCAAACCATGCTTTGAGACCATAGTATCTACGGCCTAGGAACATATAAATAGATAGAAGATGTCTAAGATAAATAAACAATGTTACCAATCAAATAGGTAACCTGACATCAAAACGGGAACTCTAGCCCAAAAATTCTCAAAAAACATGAAAAAACACCCTAAAAAAAAAGTGTGTCTTCCAGAACACACTTGGTTTTTTTTGAAGGTCAAATTTCAACATTTTATAAAATTATGCTAAAAAAAAAATGTTTGTTGAAAAAAGGATTGAAAAAACACCCTCAAAACAAAACCAGTTGATGCTGGAATAACAAAAAAAAAATTGTGTCATAATTTTGACACTTGTAACAATGGAATTAAAGACAACATATTAGGACATTTTTTAAAATCGTAAATTTCTAACATTTTTGATAGATGATGTTAAATATAAACAAATACATGTCTGAAGGGCTTATCATTTCGAACAATTTTCATCCATGTTGTTAAACATAAAATATCTTGACTTTAAACAACCCCGAAATTGTAATTATTGTCAACCATAACCTTAAAGATAAAATTTGGTAGCGCATAAAAACCTTAATGACAAGTTGTAGATCTAAAGTTTTTCAATCTTAAGTGTTCAACATACTTTAACAATGAAATTATGGAGAAATTATAAGACTTAACAATTTAAAAAAATGAACAAGTAAATGAAAAAATTATCATTGAACATAAACAAGTAAGAGTAATTTTAATTTTAAAGGATAAAAACTTATCTTTTTTCAAATCTTAGCATAAGACAAATTTAAATATAATTTCAACCAAAACCTAAAAATCAAGCATCAAAACAAAGTGTTCTGTTTCAATGACGCATACGATTATTAAAACTTTTAAAAGCATCTTATACCAAATGGTAACAATACATAATATCATGGTAATATCACTGCATAATTTAAAAATTCAACATTAGTTTCTATTTTCTATTTTACTTATAATTAAAATATCAACATTGGTACATTGAATATAACATAAATTATTTTTGTAATTCATTGTTACATTGTCGATATTCTAAAGAAATGAATTCTTCATAATTAAAACATATAATCCAACAAACATAGAAATGTCTCAGAACTTCATGAAAAATGACATGGGGTCAAAATTTCTATTTCAAGTTACCATGCAAACATCAATTACATAAAAGTGTCTTAGATAGTTATTCAAAATCAGCCATAGGTTCTGGCACACCATCATTATCTACATCTTCAGATGAATGGCTCGATGCAGATGAAGATGATCCATATTCTTCTCTTTCATCAACTAGTGCTCCATCTGAGTCAACATGCATGCCCACCATTTCCGAGTTCAAAAGTCTTGTAGATCTACGTCTACATTCTGCAGAGTCCCATTTCAACAGTAATTGTTCTGGTAGCAATTTCTTCAAAATATTTATGGTCTGCAACCGAAGAGTTCCTCTCTTTGTCAAATTGAAGTCATACACAAGTATGTCAACATCCTCCAATTTTAATACATCTGTGCAGCGACGATTTATATTTGTGCCCTTTCTTTTTCTCTTTCTGCCAATTTTTTTTTCCACTACCATCTCTGGCTTGTACACACCATTGAAAGGGTGGGTACTTGTGGCATACCAATGTACATCAACAGCTGTAATCTCTTCATTTTCATTAATGACTTTTATAACCTTGGCAATCCAGAATGGATAGCCAAGTGGATCTTCATCTGCTAACACTGCTATCATGCAACCCTCCTTAAGATCCTGCACAGAACCCCTGTAAAGGTCTTCCATGGCTTCACGTTGTGCATGTGATCTTCTAGAACCAATATAGATTTCTCTTTCCTCTACCTGTGGGGAATTAATAATAGCTTGAGGCTATTGTTGTTCAACATTGTGTGTTTCCTGATGTTCATGTTCATTTGGCATATTTTGTGGCCAAAAAAAAGGAGTCTTCAAAAGCGTATCCCCATTTATTGATCTTGAAATCATATCACTTTGATTACTGAAAAAATACTCCCACCAAACTGAATCAGCAACATCGAAGTACTCATATGTATCTCTAATACATCTTTTAATTTCCTCTAGAAATTCAGAATAATTTATGTCTCTCTTATGCCTTCGTGCATTATGGAGTTCGAAAACTGACTGTAATAACAATATCTTTGATGAAAACATAGGACACTCTGGAATGAACTTCAAAAATGCTAAACCCGATGATGGTCCCCATTCTTCAATAGTTGAATACTTCTTGCCCCATATAAGTGTTATCCCATCAATTTTTTTGATACGAAATTGATGCTGGAAGCTAATGTCGTTAAGTTGTTCAATGCATTTCTCCTCACCATGCGATCCAAAAATAAACCTTTGCATGTCAATAGTTTCTTCCAACACATGAAAAAAAGACTCTAAAATGTAGGATTTCTTAATACATTCAATTAATGATGGCAGGCTCCCAACACCTTTCCTCCTCAATGTTACTGAAAAATGACTAAAAATTTGATCAATATGATCATGAGTATGCCCAACAAGAAGGAAACCAACCTTTATCTTTTTAAAAATCCCCAATTCAACGAGCATGTTTAGATACCCAAAAGAACTTGATTTTTGTTCTCACGACTTGTGTTGTCTAATTGTAAATACAAAACTTCAAGAAGAATCCCAGACCAATGAGTAACCACATCATGGATTATAGTTATGGTTAGATTTGCATCATTGTGAATATTTGGAGTTGTGAAGAAAACTCTTGGAAACATCTTCTCATTAAATACCATACAACCAACCAAGTGAAACTGAATGAAATTTTCCTATTGTAATTTTTTTGGCTTGCGGACAAAATGTGGAAGAAGTGTTTTCTTTTGGTCCATACCATCAATTATCAATCCCAGATATTTATTTGGATGATCATAACACTTCTTTCGATGTTTATACAACTTTTGTCTTTCACTTGTTTGCTGATTTCGATGGTCTTGAAGTTCTTTGACAACGGAATCTGTACATAAAATAAAAGAAACATATGAATAAATATATTTTCATAGTTGATAAGTATCAAATTTTAAAAAGCGATGTTTTGAACACATACCTCTTTCTGCCCCTTGACATTTATCTCTTTTTTCTTTAAGAGAAGCACATGTGCTGCAAATCCCCATCCTTGTCTTCTTAGGAATATGAACATTGTTGAATTCAGTTTTCCATATCCTTGTAAAATAAGAATATGTAATAAAATTACCAATTCCTTCAACAACTTCTGCATAATCTTTGTATAACATGAATATTTCTCGTCTCGAGAAATTATATGGAATATGTATTGTGTCTTTATTTGGCATACACTCTCCATGATTTGAAAAGAAGTCTTTCATCCATGTCTTAGCAGTATTTGCAAATGGCCCCACCTCCCGTTTATAATGTGCTTCTGAATAATATGTGGGATCCTTTTCCAATCTATCCTGGATTCTTGACAAACGACAATTACCAATTGAATACAACATTTTGAACGCCTTTCTGCAAAGCAATACATTCCCAATATGATAATCATAACTTGTTAGTGTAGATTGCATGCAACCCACTAAATATGAATTTTGCATGCTTTTATTCATTGACATATATGTTTTCCTTTTCTCCAAAGCAAAGTTGAAATCCATATTTTTCAAGAAATCCCTTCGACAACATTCACTTGAAATCAAATGAACGACAGAACTTTTTGTCGTGAGATATTTTGTCCTCGCCCTTGTATAACTGGAATGCTTTGGATTGATATGAAAAGGTCCACTCCTACTCCTAGTTGCAATATTTGCTTGCAACGGCTTCATCATTCCATCATCATTTGTAAAAGTAGTTTCATCACCATTAGGAGGAATATTATCCCCACTATCATCATCCTCAACATAGTTAAGAAATTCATCAACATCATTGCATGGAAAATTTTCTTTAGCATCATCATTTGAAGAAAACATTTCACAAGAATCATCGACACTTTTGTAACCCTGACTCAAAATAAATTCTTCACCATCTTGACCCATGCTTTCAAATTATTCCTTGGGAGGATTCAATTCTTCATCACCATGAGTGTCTTTGAAATTGTCACTTGGAGAAAATGCAATATTCAGATCTGTGCCTCTAGAATTATCATTTGCAAGAAACTCTTCATCCTCCCCTTCCTCAGTGGTGCTCTCATAATCCTTGGGATTAGGCATAAGTGGAAGCTTTGAATTTGTATTCACTAGAATTTCTTCATCCTGCCCCTCCCCTTCCTCACTGAAGCTCTCATAATCCTTAAGATTAGGAATAAGTGAATGCCTTGAATCTATATTTATTGAAAATTCTTCATCCCCCCCTTCATCAGTGGATAAATTATAATCGTTATGATTAGGATGAAGTGAAAATTTTAGCTTTGGAAATTCATCTCCTTCTTCATCAGTGGTGCTGGCATAATCCTTAGGATTAGGATGAAGTGGATATTTTGACGCTACAAATTCTTCATTCCCCTCTTCCTCAGTGGTGCTGACATAATCCTTGGGATTAGGACGAAGTGCATATTTTGACTTTGCAAATTCTTCATTCCCCTCTTCGTCTGTGGTGCTGACATAATCCTTAGGATTAAGACGAAGTGGAAATTTTGACTCTGGAATTTTTTCGTCTCCCTCTTCATCAATGGTGCTTGCATAATCCTTAGGATTAGGACGGAGTGGAAATTTTGACGTTGTAAATTTTTCATTTCCATCTTCATCAGTGGTGCTAGCATAATCCTTAGGATTGGTACGAAGTGGATGTTTTGACTCTGAAACATTATCATTCCCCTCTTCATCAGTGGTGCTTGCATAATCCTTACGATTAGGACGAATTTGATATTTTGACTCTGGAAATTTTACATCCCCCTTTTCATCAGTGGTGCTGGCATACTCCTCAGGATTAGGACAGAGTGGATATTTTGACTCTACAGATTCTTCATTACCTTCTTCATTTGTTGTTCTCACATAATCCTTAGGATTAAGCTGAAGTGGATATTCTTCATCTTCCTCTTCATCAATGGTGTCCTCATAATCCTTGGGATTAGGACGAAGTGAAAATTTTGACTCTGGAATTTTTTCATCATGCCCTTCATCACTGTTGCTTTCATAATCCTTATGATTAAGAGTAACTGGTATAACTGGCGCTCGATTTTTTGACTCTCTATTCATGGTGAATGAACTCTCGTTATATTCATCACTCTGAATAGAGTTGTTGCGTGACGAAGATGTTGATGTTCTAGAAAGAAAAACTTTGTTATCAGAAGAAACCATGGCTTTCAACAAGAATAGGTTGAATGATACAAATTCCTCTCCCACATACAATATATAGCTTAAAGACTGAAAATTTCCCTCCAAATTTTCCCTCCAAAAAAATTCACGAAAAAATTTCCTTCCAAAAAAATTCGCGAAAAACTTTAACTATTTTAACTATAATGAATACATGTAAATATTTTAAATTTTTTATTTTAAACTTACGTTATATTCATCTAAAATATATTTCAAAATTTATTAATACACTGTTGGTCTTCAAATATTTCACCATACTTTCTATTCAAAATATCCACAAAATATTCCTTTCATGCATGCCTTCGAAACTAAAATAATTTTCTTATTTGAATGGTTTAAGATTGACTACATGTAAATATTTACAAAAATAACAACATGTAAATATTAACTATTTAAACTATAATTAACTACATGTACATATTTTAGATTTTAAAATTTAATCCCATGATTTTAAACATTGATTACATGTAAATATTAACTATGATAACTAAATACAAATATTAACTATTTTATTTATAATATTAAATATAATTAACTACATGTAAGTATTTCATATTTTAATTTTTAATCTGAGATTATATTTGAATTATTCAACATTCAGTACATGTAAATATTAAATAAAATATTAATTATGATAACTACATGCAAATAATAAGTATTTTAACTATAGTATGAACTATAATAAATTAAATGTAAATATTTTAAATTTGAAATTTTAATCCCACATTCGTTAAACAGTAAACCAATCAGACAATATACGCTATTTAAAAGGAATGATTGTTTCTATTCATCACATCACATCAAGTTTTCTCGTATTTGTTAGAGCAAATTTCTGGAGGTGTTGCGTTGGCATTGGTAACTTCGTGGAGGCATTGCATTGGCATTGGAAGCATTGTGTCGCTATTGGTAATTTTGTGGAGGTGTTGCATTGGCATTGGTAACTTCGTGAAGGCATTGCATTGGCATTGGAGGCATTGTGTTGCTATTCGTAATTTTGTGGAGGCGTTGTGTTGGCATTGGTGACAGCAGCTTCTTGCATTTCAAAGGTTAGTTTTCCTTCTATTCTGTCAATTTAGAGATGATTTTGGGAAAAATCTGTTTTTCTATAGTTTTTTGTGTTCAAAAACTACTTTTTTAAGGTTTTTAGGTTCAAAAACCTTGATTTTTTAATATTTTTTTAGTGAAGAAAATGCAAAAAAAACTGAATTTTTTAGGGTTTTAAGAACAAAAATTTAGATTTTTTTTCTTTTTTAAGACTTATAGGTTCATTTACACATAAAAATCCATAAAACGACCATGCACATAAAAAAAAGTAATATTATAACATTTTTTATTTGTATTTTTTTTTATCATAAATATATCAGTGATTTCATTATTTAAATTTTTTTTTTATTTGAGAATTTTTTTATTTTATATTCTATTTTATTTTATTTTTTTAATTATAAATCTTTATTTTTTTTTCTTTATTGTTTTGTTATATATATATATATATATATATATATATATATATATATATCTTTTTTAATCAGATTGTGATATATATATATATATATATATATATATATATATATATATATATATATTGTTATATTAAAACAAATGTTTTTTTTATAATTGATTATATTGTTTTTTTTTTTTTTTAATTATATGTTGTTTAAAAACCAAACATTATTGTGATTTAATAAATTGTTTTTTTTTTTTTTAATTTGTTATATTTTTTTATTATTAACATTTTTTTTTAAATTGCAGAATTAAAAAAAAAAAAAAAATTAAAAATTTAAAAAAACATTAAATTTTTTTTTTTACGGTGTCGGGGCCGGATGGGCGGCGCCACGGGGGCGGCCCAGCCCCCCTCCCGGCCCCCGCCTTGGCGCCGTAAAAAAAAATATTTAATGTTTTTTCCATTAACTAATATATATATATATATATCAGGAAAATGGCATCAAAAAATATTTTTGTGAATGTTTCTGCACCTAGGGCAGCAGCTCCCAAATCTACGGCAGCAGCTCCCAAATCTACGACAGCAGCTCCCAAATCTACAGCTGCAGCTCGACGCACTATGGATACAACTCCCAAATCTAAAGTTGCAGCTGAACGCACTATGGACACTATTGGACGCAATAATGATATTGTTGCACACACTAATAAAAGTCAAGCAAGTGGGGCACCAGGTTCATTAATGGTTATTTATGATTGGAAGAACGCCGAGGAAATAGATAAAACCGATTTCTCATGGTATCTTGAAGACAGTGAAACGGAGGTTGATATACACATCTATCTAGTTTGTGGTATGATTGACTTAAATGAGCAATATGATGTGATGGGCAGAGTACGAGACATATGTATGGTCCCGAATACAAACACTATTTATGTTCTTGTAAGGAAGGCTCAGAAACGTGAGAAGGTTAGATATCGTCTATCAATCGTCAAGTACGACACAGATGAAATAACTTCAAAATTTTCTGAAGAAATAGCAAACAACATTGCAAATAACATTGTAAGTATGCTTATTTTTATTTCCTCTATGCATTATTGTAAGGATGATTCAATTTTATATAAATTATTGATCATTGACATGTTTTATTTTGTTTCATAGGATTTTGTTCCGAGTCTTTCAAACATGTTTGATGGTATTTATATGTTGGTGCCAAATGTTATGGATGTGATCAAAACTTTCCACAAAGACAAAGCATAGGAAAGGAGATTGAAGCAAAGAGAAATAGCTCGTGACACTGCAACAGTACAAAGAGGGGATCAACCAAGAGTCACTAAGGTGGGTCAATCTAGTAAACTTAAACATGTTTCTTTTGAAGGTGTCGAACATGAAACAGAAAATTATGATAGAATTAGTGAGGAGGAGATGAGAACTATTGTGAAAAAGAAGAAAACAGATCAGACACCAAAAAGAAAAATTGCCAAAGATCTCTCTCTTGTACCTCATGAAGGAGAGCTTGTTTATAAAAAAAATGATATGTTATCCAATAAGAGTAGGAAATCAAATATTGGGGAACCTGTAAAGGTCATGAGCAGCAGTGAAGAACAAATTGAAAGCTCTTACGGAAGAAGAGAAATCATAACACCAGGTGCTGAGTTAGAGGATGGCATTATTAAAACAAAACAAAATGCTATTCGACAAGAGTTGAGGAAGAATAAATTAATTCTTGGTGGCCAAACATTTGAGCTTAATGTGAACCAATTTTATGGCTCAAATGAAGGAAAATCTCAATATCAAATTAGAAAGGCCCATCACCTACATGTACATAATATGAAAACATTGTTTAGGTTCAATCCATATGCGCATGTGGTGGATTATGTGGTTCTTGTCGATCAATGTCAGGTTCCCAACAAACAAGCATTTGACAAGACAAAATGTTTTGATTATAAATATTATGTAATTGGAGGAAACCATTCAATAGAGGCTAAAAGACAATTGATTGTAGAATATCCCAATAACTATCTTTTTCAAACAAGGAAATGCATCATTTACGCTGGCTTAACAGAAATGGAATCAAAGTTATTGGAATGGGATCATAATGCAGATAATGAGTACATAATGAAAATGCCTTTCATCCAAAGGGTCAGATTTATTCATAATGAATTCATAGAAAAATGTCGTGGGGATAAGACACAAGTTAGTGTAGCATTTCGAAAGGAATGTTTAATGGAAATAGGTTATCAAATTGATGAAAAAAAGCAAAAGATGGAAAATTGAATACAAATCTCTTTAGAGGCACAGATAACATTTTTTAGTTGGCATTTAGAACTGGGGAGGTATGGAATTTGATTGATGAGATTTTTGATCGATGGGAGAATATTTCCATAAAAAATCAGAAAGTTAGAAAGAGTAAACCCATAATATGTACCAACAGTAAGGGGGGTTCTAAAATGAAGAAGCTTCCAGAGGATATGACTATTACACCTTGGAGAACAATGCAAGGTGTGAAGGATGATAAATTAGTCAAATCAGTATTAGCCCGTGTGAAGTTGGGTGAATTATCAATGGAAGAAATGTGTGCAGAATTTCAAAAGTAAGTTTCTTGAATTATTTCTTTCATTATAATTTTATTTTAAATAAAACATAATGATGTTGGTAGAATTTGTTATACATGTCAATATATTAACGTTTTTAACTTGATTTATTCAGTCAGAAAATTTTTATGAAAATAAAAGAACACATGGTTAAAATGTTGAATGAAGACAGTTGGGATGATGTTGTACGCAACTACCCAGAAGCAAGTTCTACATCAACACTAAAAGAGTTTATATTGCATTCAATAAGGTATGTTGATTTATAAATTTATTTTATTCATATTTTAACTATTTTTATTTTATTACTTATACATATCTATATATATATATTTTTATGTCATTAAAGATGTCGAAGAAGGATGGAAATGGAGTACCAGATACTTTCAAAAGCTTTATTGAAAAAATTAAGATGGAGAACATGAGAAAGAAGCGTCTTATGAATGTTGAACTAGATCGTACTCTTAATCATTACATTTGGAATGGACTCGACAGTGTTCAATATCAAATAATACAAGGTGACTGTGAAGACATTGCATCACTAATACCTAAAAGGGAATATGGTCTAGTTATTGCAGATATTCCTCATGGTTTCAATTTCCCAGACATTGAATATGATAGAGAACCATATACTTATCAAGCTTTTAGTAAAGTGGTTACGGGTTTTCAAGAAGTGACAACATCACCACTTTGGCGATTTGTGACATTTCATTCAATCACACTGTTTCCAATATTATTAACAAGCTTCAAGGGTAAAGCAAACTCAAGGATGCAACTTACATGGTAAAATTTTGAAATTGTATGTTTGATTCCTCCTAAATTTTTTTATTCATGTAAAATTTAATTGAACTTTTACTATGTTATGTAACAGGCAAAAGTCAAATATTGTTTCTTCCGAAGATCAACCTATTATAAATGATTGTGAGTTCATCCATGTTGAATGTTGGACAAAAGACGATAGCTATAAGCATATTATTATGAATCGAGTAGATGGGAAGAGTCATAGTCAAGTATTGGTTTATGATGCAGTTGTAAGAAAACTAACACATGAGGATAAAGATGCAAAAGGAGATATAGTTAACATTTATCAAAAACCACAAGCATTGATTAACTATCTTATAGATCTATGTTCAAATGAAGGAGAATGGGTTTTGGATTTATTCTCAGGTTCAGGTAAGTTTTAATATACAAATTTAAATTTAATTATTGTCTTTTTTACTTTTTATGTCTCCATACTAATTTTCTTACTTATTTTTTTTGTGCTTGATGATTAGGTACAACACTAGCATGTTGCCTACTAAAAGGAAGAAATTGCATTTCCATTGAGAAAGACCCAGTTCAATGCAAATTTATTCAACAATCCAGATGCGAAGCAAGAAGTTGGTTTGAGAAAAGGAGATTTTAATGAATCACGTGTGGCAAAAAAGCAAAGGAACCTCAACCACCATTATATGGAATGATTGGAAAGGGACACTTTGGAAGATTTGCTGACATGAAAGATCCATTAGAAGATGGCGATGATCAAAATGAAGAAGAAAATGCTGCGGAAGAAGCCATCAATGCTGTTCTAGATGATGTTGAAGATGCATTAGTTGATATTGTTGATGATGTTTAAGTTATGCTTGCAAACAAAGCTTATTTTTTAGAACTATTAATCAGTTTTACTTGTAATGTTTAGACTTTGATATTTTATGAGAACAACCCTTTTTTTTTGCAAAAAACATGTGATTGATATTATTTTTTGACATAAAATTCAATAAAAATGTTGTTTTCTTAAGTTTTTTTGTTAAGATTCTCCCAAAAAATTAGTTTATTTAACATGTTTTTTTCAACAAAAACTTTGTAAAAGTGTATTTTTTGCATTGTATTTATATTGAAAAATTGTATTTTTTTGTCATATGGTTCAAAATATTGGTTTTTTAGCGACAATTTTTTGATGTGCATTGAAAAATTATTTAACAATACAAAAACATGTAGAAAATATAAAATTTAGAATATTGACCCTTTTTCCATCTTTTATGTATGTGAAAAAGTGAAGATATCATTACAAGTTTTTATTTTTTAAAAAATTATTTTTTTATTTTTAAAACACAAGTACATAAATGCACTTAAAAATAAACATCTCACAGAAGAAGAAGACATTAGAAAATTTATAGTGTCAAAATCAATCCTATAAAAAAACGTTGGTGATGATACACCACCACTATTCAAAATCGACATTAAAAACACCACTTTAAAAAAAAAAATGAAAAAAACTTAAAGTGCCAAAAACATGCTCAAATTTTTTTTTCTTGATTCTGCATCGCCACTTTTTCAAAATCAGGTGTTTTCTTGATACTTCAAAAATTAGGTAACATTGAGGTTACCTATTTCATCGGTAACATTGTTAATAGTTCATAATGGTGATTGATATGTTTATGCTTTTGGCTCATAGATAGCCTGTAAGACTCTTGTTGTGTTAGGGTTGGATAAAAGGCTCATGTTGGCTATGTGTGCGGAGACCTAGTTCTGGCTGTGTGCAGATTCTACTGGCTATGTGTGCAGAAGGGATAGCAAGGGTTTTGTAAGGGTTTCTGAAGGAAAACCTGATGTATTGATAGATCTGAAGGATTAATAGAAGGAACGGTTCTGGAAAAAGTTCTGTGTTATGTGTCTAGTTATTGTTTATGCTTACTATTACAGTTTGATGAGATCGTACTATCTGTTTTCTTACTTATAATTTGAAGAGCTAATAAATATCTTTATGTATGAATAATGAATTATGTTAAGCAAGAAAAATATCTGGTTCTAATCTGTTGTTTGTGCTAAGCGAACCCTATTTATGTGATACTATCTTTGTGCTCTTTTATAAGCTGTTGCGCAAGTTCTTTCCATAAATAATATGTTGGTACATTATAGATTTGTTTAAGTATTTTATGTGATCTGGATTAGCTTATATTATTTTTTTCTGCCCCAAAGTGATACTGATTCTATGGTATCACATTAGTATTTGCACAGTCTCTACGCCCACATCTGTATAATTTTTCTTTGGGTTTTTACCGAGCACCACTGATCAATTCCTCCCTCACACTGCAGAAACCTTGTTTCAACACCCCCACATACTTCTCCAGGTGAGACTTTTGTCTACATAGGAAAACCACTACCGAAAGGGCTAGTAGATGGAGGGTTTGTTGGTTTATCCATAAAATCTAAACCTGGGTCAGGATCCCTCAAGCCAGCAACACTTATTTATATCTTGTCCCAACAGAATGTGGGTCATTACCACCACTCTTGCAAAATTGAATATGATATTCTTGTGGTCCTATCTAAGCTTTGAAGAAAATTCCAAAAATTAGTTACTGAACATCATGGAATATTATTGAAAAGGTTT
The DNA here is from genome assembly GCA_034641835.2 of Pinus albicaulis. Taxonomy (NCBI): domain Eukaryota; kingdom Viridiplantae; phylum Streptophyta; class Pinopsida; order Pinales; family Pinaceae; genus Pinus; species Pinus albicaulis. The sequence goes on from CM076582.1 coordinate 193,078,277, forward strand.
CCCATGCATTCTAATCAGCAATATCTGGTGGGATTGGAATAACAACAATTTTTTTTCACAAGAAATATCCATGATAGTTTACTAATCACCTAACATCTATCCTTCTTGCAAGTCCTATGATAATATTTATTCACACTTATTTATCTCTTGTCCCAACACAGTGTAGATCATCACTGCCACCCCTAAAAAATTGAACATGATAGGTTCATGGTCCTATCTAAGCTTGGAAGAAAATTTCAAAACTTAGTTACACAACATGATGGAATATTACTAAAAAGGTTTCCTATGCATTCTAATCAACAATATCTGGTGGGATTGGAACCAACACATTTTTTTCATGAGAAATATCCATGATATTTTATGAATCAGCCCAACATATATCCTTTATGCAAGTCATATTACGATATTTCTTCACACTTATTTATCTCTTTTCCCAACACAGTGTAGGTCATCACCACCACCCTTGCAAAATTGAGCATGATAGGCTCCTGGTCCTATCTAAGGTTGGAATAAAATTTCAAAACTTAGTTACTCAACATCATGGAAGATTATTATAAAGGTTTCACATGCATTCTAATCAGCAATATCTGGTGGGATTAGAACAACAACACATTTTTTTCACGAGAAATTCTAACGAAGATCACAATTGAATTGACAAAAACAATGTTTGGAAGACAAGATTCATCCTAAATCACAAAAATAATAGATTATGGTAATTCATCCACTCCCTCTTGGATGCCCCTCTGCCTTCTTTGATGATGTTGCACAAGTTATCCCACATAGCTACAAAGCAGGTGTGGTACTCTTCCTCTCCCATCCTTATAGAGAGAAAGTAAAATATACCCAAATTTAAGGCTCTTGTTAGTGTCAGTCTTTGCAGCCTTCCTCCAGTGATAAAACATGCACTTACAAGGTGATTTTAAGGTGTCAAGGTCAAATTTTGTCATTTCAGTGAGTCTTCAAGAAAAATTTGGTCACTAGGTATTAGGTGTCAAGGTCAAATTTACTCCTGTCAAAGTTGTCCAAATGTTCATCCATGTCACCATTCAGCTGAGTGTACCATCATTCAGAGGGTTTTCATCATCATTCTAGATTCCAAAGGGTCATTTTACACCTTGTTCATGCTTCATTTGTGCCTAGGTAAAGTTCATTTCCCTCTCCTAGGGTTTTGGAGGTAATTTCTCTTGGATGGTCAAATAATAAACAAAAAATGTATCCTGATGTTCATGCACCTTCCCCTATCCTTAATGTACCTTATTAAACAATTCCCATCATTGAGATCCCCCAAAATCCTCATTTTCACACAAACCCTAGTTTCTTGCTACAACTTGACAATTTACTAGGTTAGGCCTGTTTTTTGCCCTTTTGGACACCTTCCCCTCACTAAATATTTGAAATTCCACTTTCCCCTGCTTCCTAACATCCTTCCCTACTTCCAAAAATTTTCTCAAGAATTTAGAATCCCCTTATCCCCTTCATTTCACTTCATTTCGACAAATTCCTTGTTCCACACATCGGGATAGGTTTTACTCCAATGATGTTTCTTAGCACTAAAAGATGAATTTGGGAAAAATGAGAGAGTGTTTTGTCCAAAATATTTTAGGGAAGAAAAACCTCATTCACTTTTTACACAGGTGTCATGGTTTTAGAGAAATTTCAAAAATACAGTTTCCTCAGGAGAATTGATGCACCTCTGAAGTGACCTTGGGAAAATCAAGCTTTATCCCAGCTTGGTTGCCAAAATGACTTGCTTTATGAGTCAAATGATAAATAGAAACAAATATATTTCCAATGAGCTATCATGATTTCAATCTGGAGTTGAGGAAGACCTTCAAAAGTTGACTACAACAGCACTCTGTGTTGAGGCAGCCTCATTTTGCACATTTTGACCAGTCTTGGGATATTTGATTTTTGACAAGGAAAATGAACTCCAAATTGAAAAATTAAAGTTGGGTTGGAAATTAGACTCACCACAATTTCAAACAAGCTATCCCACTCCCAATTTTGACACTGGGAAGACCTTCAAAAGTCTCCTGCAAAAAGGCGCTACGAATTGAGATGAATTTTGGAATTTTTGCCTTGAAAAACAGACTTTTCTACCGAATGCGCCATGCCACCTGGCACTCTCTTTTGATGGGGCACTCCTTTTGATGAAAACTCAAAATTTTTGGATTTTTAATGCAAAATATGTATGCCTACCAATGGCCAAGAAATTTTGACATGTTTTGAGCCCCCAAAAAGGTTAAAAACACTCCAAAAATGACCTTTCTGCCCCTTTGTTGACACACAGGAAGCAGTCTTGGGAGAACTAACTTTTGGAGGGGAAAATTGAGGCCAAATTAAAAAATTACACTTGTGATGGAAATGAGACAGGCAGACCTTTCCAACAAGCCCATGTGGAGAAAAATTGGACACCGGGAAGACCTTCAAAATCAGTTGCAAAAAGGTGCTACGTATAGGGAAATCAGCGCGGTGCATTGGAGGAATTTTGCTCATTTTTGGTCAAAAACTCTGTTTTTCGCCTAGTTTTTTCACAGTTTAACTTTTTTCCTTATAATTTTCAAACTAATGATGTGATTTAATGTGACATGATGGCTTTTTATGTAATTATGCTAAATTTTCACTCATAGAGGTAGATTCATCCATGAAAAGGTAGTTTACATGTGAATTAATCAGTTTCCTAGTTTTTAGAGGCAAGTTGTTCTACTGCCTACTTTTTAGTTCTTAGTTTAGAGTTTGTTGGAACAGCTCCTAAACTCATGAGATATACCCCTAGAGGCTAGGATGAGTTTTTGTTTTCATATATCTTATTTTTTCTCAGTCATTAGCTTGTTTGGACTTTTGGGAATGCTTTGAACATTATTGTACATTCATCTCTGCAGTTTGGCAAATGAATAGACCAGGGTTTGCAACACTTTATGGGATTCTTGCGGCATCTTGATTTGGTATTGTGTTTCCTTCTTTAATTGCAAGTTTTACATGTGATTTATGTAGGCCATTATCTCTCTTTGCTTCATCTTAACTAAATCAAACAAATATAAAGGTAGAATACATTGAAAGTGCAATGCTCTACCTTGGGTTTGTTTAGTTATCTATGTTTCAACTGTTTGAAGAGGATCCCTGAGACATTAATGCCCTCTCCAACTCCTCATCAATCTAAGATCTCTCCATCTCACTCAATTTGAACTACTAAACAATTTTCCTACCTTGCGCCATAGAGATCTCTGCAAAATTGAGCCTCATTCCCCAGACCCAAATCTGCCTTTCCATTTGAGCCAAAAAAACATCATTAAATTCAATCAAAATCTTTTGCACACATACCTAGCCTAAAATATGTCTTCACATCAAGTCATCTCCAAGCCTCAGTGATCATTTTTTTTTCTGATATTGACAAGGAGAGAGCCCTCTCCCGACCTGGTAGGGCTAGCTACTAGGTTAAGCATGGTTTGATGTTACCCTAGATTCTGCCTTTCTCAGCCTAAGGTAGATTTTGGCCCTAACATAGTGGCGACCATACTAGGGAGATGAAAAGTTTGTTGTTTGCTTTATAAACTAATAGACAGAGTCTTAAGTTAGCCAGGTAGCCTTCGAAAATGCTTTTGCTTTACATTAGCGAATGTAGATGAATGTTGCTTCAGTCAATCTCTGGTCTAGTTTATGAACTGAACATCTGGTTTCCTCAGTAAAATTTAATCAAGTTCAGAACTGATTGTTGATGGTGGACAACGATCAGACACCGCAAGGCTGAAATCATTCACCTAGCGACTCTAGATCAATTTTCAGATCAGATCCAAGGACTCCACTAGAAGATGAACCTCACCAGTAGAGACATGAGAGGACAATATGGAAAGATCAGGTATTCAAGTTGGAATTTCATCCAAGAAATTTTCTTCTTTGTCATAAATTATTTCTTCTCTTTTCCTGAGAATGTCGAGAAGGCTTTGAAAAGTAAATTGTATTTGATAAAAGATTCTCGACCTGCATTTGATTCCTTCCCTTTGAGGATTGTGAATACCAAAGATTTGCATGCTTTTTAGCTTGATCAAGGCCTTTCTTCCGAATCTTGTGATGACCATCTTCAAAATGATGAACCTAAAGCGACCAAGACTGATTCTGCAGTATTTGTACATACCCCTATACCTTGTAAAATTCCATATCGATTCAAGCCTCTGAATTTACCTCCTATATCTCATGATTTCCCTAAAAATCATGACCTATATCTACCAATATTTGATGGTGAACGTGAAAACATCACTGCTGAGAGACATGTTCTGAATTTTGAATCTTTTCTTGACCTTTTTGAAGTTCATGAAGAGGATGTCAGTATTAGGCTTTTCGATCTTTCTTTGGAAGGCAAAGTCAAGAGTTGGTTCAAAACCTTGCCTGATGCGAGCATCTCATATTTCCAGTAGTTCAGAAAATTTTTCCTCGACATCTGGGTGGTAAGACAAAACCATTTATTGATTATAGAAGAGTATAACCAGCTGAAAAGACTTCCAGGGGAGACATTACAACATTTTTCTGCCAGATTTAACAAAGTATATTTTTCGATGCCGATTAATATAAGGCCTCCTCCTGGATCTGCTCTCTTGCACTACCCAAGTGCCTTTGATCTGGAAATGGAGTTTCAGCTGAGAGAAAGGAATCTTGCAACACTTGAAGAGATCTAGAATAGTGCAGTAGATGTAGAGGCTCATTTGCTGATCGGAAGGGCAAAGTTGAAGGAAGAAGAGATGAAAAACATAGATCCGGAGGAATCGACATGTCTAGAGGTAAAGCTTGACATTTTTGTAAGTGCAGTGGAAGAGATGATGCAAAATATCACCACAATAAATGAGTATAATGTTCAAGCTCATCGCTCGCTGACGGAAGAAGAACAAGTTGTTGATCCAAAACATTTTGTTTCTTATTCCAATTGTCATAGATCTGATAATTATTGTTTTATAGATCATATTGGAGAAGAGAGAGCTATTGATATGACATGTATGCTTGATGATGTGTTTTATACTAATGATTTGCCTCAGTTTGATCAGTATGATGATGATTATGTTCTCCAAACAGAAGCTTATCTTGCAGACAAATCAGCAGCTAGTTTCTGGGAGGAAGAAGTTCACTTTCAGCAGCTCGAATACAATATTCAGCCATCACATATCAACTACGGAAATGATGAGGAAAGTGCAGAAAATTTTGATGTAAGTTAAGGATATTTGCCTTTTTGTTTTTATTCGTTTCAGTTCATTAGAGACAACTTCCATGCAATCAGAAATCAACTGTTGACAAGTCTTGATCTGGACCATCTTGAGGGAAATATAAACATTGTTCCAAGACTTCTCATATCCAGATTTGCAGCCCCTGAATTCCATTGATTGTCAATTTGCAGATGAGGACTTGTAAGCTGGCACATACGATCAAATGATGCAAGATGATTCCGTACTTTTCTGTTTTGAATCATTTTAGTTTTTGAAGGGAAATTGGCATAGTAAATATTCAAATGAGCAGCTTCTAGAAAATCATGTAATCTCATCAGAAACAATAGAAAATGGGTGGCAGTAGTATTTTCAAGTTTTTCACGATCCAATAGCTGATTTGTTGGATGACATCTACAGTCAAAGTCTTTCTCCATTGACTACATGTGAGCTTGAAATGTGTGCTGATATAAATTTGATCCGACAGCTGGTTTCTTTGTCATTTTTAGCACGAGTCTCGTCACAAAGCTCAAAACAAAGTTTACATTCATGGTATGAGGAGAAGAGAAGTAATCCATTGGATGAGCTAAGTCCTAGTGTGCATGAACTTCAAGATCCTTATGCAGTGTTTTTGGATACAGATAGAGAATCCGTAGTATTCAACGGATCTGTTCACAAATTTTCATGGGAGTTGCCTTTCAATAGTTCTCTCTTGTTGTTCATAAGCAATCACTTGCAGAGAATTCAAACAGCAGCCAGAATACTTACTTGGTTGCATTGGTTGTTTCATTTCACTTGATCACGTGATGAATGAGACTATTAGAGTAGGTTTTGATGAATAAGCTCTATATTGAGCATATTTTCCAGTTTTTCGGTTGTGTTTAAGTATCGAGTCAATTTTTAGTTTAGTGAGATTAAATTTTTTTCATTGAGTCATCATTTTTCAGTCATGCATTTCAGCTTGAGTTTTTTACTCCATTGCCCAATGGATGAAGGCACTGTCTTCTTTCCAAAGATCTGTAGTTCTTGGCACCTCCAAGGAGCTACCATCCCCATTGGAGCCAATGTTAGTGTCACTCTTTGAAACCTTCCTCCAGTGATAAAACATGCTCTTACAAGGTGATTTTAAGGTGTCAAGGTCAAATTTTGTCATTTCAGTGAGTCTTCAAGCAAAATTTGGTCACTAGATATTAGGTCTAGGGTTTTCTTTTACTCTTGTCAAAGTTGTCCGAATGTCGGTCCATGTCACCATTCAGCTGAGTGTACCATCATTTAGAGGGTTTTCATCATCATGCCAGATTCTGAAGGGTCATTTTACACCTTGTTCATGCTTTAGTTGTGCCTAGGAAAGGTTCATTTCCCTCTCCTAGGGTTTTGGAGGTAATTTTTCTTGGATGGTCAAATCATCAACAAAAATTGTATCCTGATGTTTATGCACCTTCCCCTATCCTTAATGTACCTTATTAAACACTTCCCATCACTGATATCCCCCAAATTCCTCATTTTCACACAAACCCTATTTTCTTGCTACAACTTGACAATTTACTAGGTTAGGTGTGTTTTTTTCCCTTTTGGACCCCTTCCCCTCACTAAATATTTGAAATTCCACTTTCCCCTGCTTCCTAGCATCCCTCCCTACTTCCAAAAATTTTATAAAGAATTTAGAATCCCCTTATCCCCTTCATTTCACTTCATTTCGACAAATTCGTTGTTCCACACATCAGGATAGGTTTTACTCCAATGATGTTTCTGAGCACCAAAAGATGAATTTGAGAAAAATGAGAGAGTTTTTTGTCCAAAATATTTGAGGGAAGAACAACCTCCTTCAATTTTTACACAGGTGTCATGGTTTTAGAGAAATTTCAAAAATACAATTGCCTCAGGAGAATTGATGTACCTCTGAAGTGACCTTGGGAAAATCAAGCTTTATCCCAGCTTGGTTGGCAAAATGACTTGCTTGATGAGTCAAATGATAAATAGACACAAGTATATTTCCATTGAGCTACCATGATTTCAATCTGGAGTTGAGGAAGACCTTCAAAAGTTGACTGCAATAGCACTCTGCATTGAGGCAGCCTCATTTTTCACATTTTGACTAGTCTTGGGATATTTGATTTCTGACAAGGAAAATGAACTCCAAATTGAAAAATTAAAGTTGGGTTGGAAAGTAGACTCAACATGATTTTGAACAAGATATCCCAATCCCAATTTGGACACTGGGAATACCTTCAAAAGTCTCCTGCAAAAATGCGCTACGCATGGAGATGAATTTTTGAAACTTTGCCTTAAAAAACAGAGTTTTCTGTCGAATGCGCCGCGCCACCTGGCGCTCGCTTTTGATGGGGGAATCCTTTTGATGAAAAATAAACATTTTTGGATTTTTCATGAAACAATATGCATGCTACCAATGGACAAGAAATTTTTACAGGTTTTGAGCCCCCAAAAAGGTCAAAAACACCCCAAAAATGACCTTTCTGCCCCTTTTTTGACACATAGGAAGAAGTCTTCGGAGAACTCAGTTTTGGAGGGGAAAAGGGAGGCCAAATTCAAAAATTCCACTTGTGATGGAAAGTAGACAGGTAGGTATTTTTAGCAAGCCCACTTGGAGAAAATTTGGACACCGGGAAGGCCTCCAAAATCAGCTACAAAAGGTGCTACACATAGGTAAATCAACGCGGCGCATTGGAGGAATTTTGCCCATTTTTGGTCAAAAACTCTGTTTTTCGCCTAGTTTTTTCACAGTTTGATTTTTTTTCCTTTTAATTGTCAAACTCATGATGTAACTTAATGTGACATGATGTATTTTTATGTAATTATGCTAAATTTTCACTCATAGAGGTAGATTCATCCATGAAAAGGAAGTTTACAAGTGAATGAATCAGTTTCCTAGTTTTTAGAGGCAAGCTGTTCCATTCCCTACTTTTCAGTTCTTAGTTTAGAATTTGTTGGAACAGATCCTAAACTCATGATCTTGACCCCTAGAGGCTAGGATGTATTGTTTTTTTCCTATATCTTATTTTTTCTTAGTCATTAGCTTGGTTGAACTTTTAGGAATGCTTTGAGCATTATTGTACATTCATCTCTGCAGTTTGGCAAAGGAATAGACCAGGGTTTGCAGCACTTTATGGAATTCTTGTGGCATCTTGATTTGGTATTGTGTTTCCTTCTGTAATTTCAAGTTTTACATGTGATTTATGTAGGCCATTATCTCTCTTTGCTTCATCTTAACTAAATCAATCAAAGATAAAGGTAGAATACATTGAAAGTGTAGTTCTCTACCTTGGGTTTGTTTAGTTATCTATGTTTCAAATGTTTGGAGAGGATCCCTGAGACTTTCATGCCCTCTACATTTCCTCATCAGTCTAAGAGCTCTCCATCTCACCCAATTTGAAGTACTAAACCATTTTCCTACCTTTCCCCATAGAGATCTCTACAAAATTGAGCCTCATTCCCCAGACCCAAATCTGCCTTTCCATTTGAGCCAAAAAAACATCATTAAATTCAATCAAACTCTTTTTCACACATACCTAGCCTAAAATCAGTCTTCACATCAAGTCATCTCCAAGCCTCATTGATCATTTTCTTTTGCTGAGATTGACAAGGAGAGAGCCCTCTCCCAACCTGGTAGGGCTAGTTACCATGTTAATCATGGTTTGATGTTACCCTAGATTCTACCTTTCTCAGCCTAAGGTAGATTTAGGCCCTAACAGCTCCATCAACTGAGTTGATTCCATTGCTCTTTATATCCTTCTGGAAATTGCATCCATCAAAGGAGTCAAATCCCTATAGATCATGGGGGATTCAAAAATCATGATCAATTGGGTCAATAAATCATGATAGAAAACATCTACCTACATCCCATCCTGTAGGATATCATAGATTCCCCCAAATATTTGGACTATATCTTTCAGACACATTATCAAGAAGCTAAATATCACAACACACAAGCTTTCAAAAGAATATCTCAAAATTCCCATCGATACCTTTTTTATATTAGACTCGATCGACAGGATGGAGTATGACCAAATGATTATTCATTTCTAAGCTCAAAAATAAGTCAATTTAGATTTATGCATGCACATTCCAACCATGACAATTAGTTTCTACATATTTTCAATAGAAAAAACAAGTAATATTTTTTCTTTTTCACTTTACAACATAAACACCAATTTCACCCATAACATTTGGAAATTTTAATGATATGACTGAAAAGGTGGGAGGAATATTTTGTGGTGTATTGAACAGGACTAGGGGAGAAACATGTAGCATGGATGGGTAGAAGTGGGATTTCCAAGCATTTTTTACTAAGATATATAATCCACACATTAGAAAATGAGAAGGGGGATTAAAACCTAATTTCATAGGGGCTAGGGGGCCTAGATCGAAGGTAACAAGATAAATTGAAAGGGGAACCCCTGATAGTGGTGATAAGGGGATTAGGGGCGCCATTATCACAACCAATAAGCCATTAACCCTTAACCACTAAATTCGCTATCCCTTAACCCCAAAGTCATAGTCCCTTAAACCCTACACTCATAACTCATAACCCATCAACCCCTTGATGCATTAAACCTTAAGAAATTAACTCCTAACCTAGAATCCATGAACCCCCTAAGCACTAACCCCTTATTCTCTTAACTTGTGACACTTAAAACTCAATCCATAAACCATAAACACCTTAAAACCTAACCCCCTAACCCATAACACCTAAATCCCTTAATTATTAAGCCCTCGACCCCTAAATCCCTTCCCCCACAAGCCTTTGGCCTTTAACTCTTAAGTCTTTAAGCCCTTAACCACTTATTATCCAAAGAAAAAAACAACACCTCAAACCAAAAAAGTAACCTCTTAAGAGAATCCTTCGCCTCTAACTAAAAATTTTGGTAACATTGGATTTTTAGAGAACTAGGTATTGGTCTTGAGGGTGTGTCTTTGTGGGTAATGCGCTTATTAACATGTGTACCAAATGTACAATAATTTTGAAATGATATCAAAAGTATTTTTACAAACTTTAATTACTTAATCATTTTAGTTGTATATCACATATATTGAAAGGAAACTGTCATTTCATTATCAAACATAACTCTGACACTTCTATCCACAATCCATTACATGAGTGCTTTACTCATTCTATTAACTATTGTCCATCTTGATAGCTCCTTGAAAGCACATATCAACAAAATTTTTGCTAATCATCATGTTTCCAATCTCCGGCCTTAACCATACCTTACCCAAATATTGATCATTGATGTGCATTTAATCATAATTCATATAAATAAAGCTACAAATTAACCCTAATGAAATGCTTCCCATTCCTTCAAATTACCTATTGAAATGGTATTATCAATCCATACCTACACAACTGGATTCATTATTCTTTATGTTTCCTTAAATGGTTCATACTCTTTTGGAAGCTTATATGCTCCCATGATTAGCCTTCCAACGAGCATCCTGTTCCATTTCCCTTTGTATGGGGTTGTCAAGAAATTGTATCATCATCATGTCCAATCATTCCTAAACACATAGCAAACTCACAATTATATTAGCTTATTGGGCCAATAAAAAAGCACATGCCACAATATTTTTAAATCATCATTTAATATCTAACATGCCTAAGTACATTTTCATGCACTCTATTAGGCATTCTCGTGATGCATTTATTAGTGAAATTCTCACAAGAAATTGTTTAACTTTCCATATTTAATTATCGTTCTCAAGCTCATATCATTTTTACATTTTAAATCTCTTTGGTATATTTCTTAGCCCATCCACGTCCATTGTTTGAACCCTGTTACAACACCCCTCTATAACAGCCAAACCCCTTTGTACCTTATTGAGGGTATATGTATCAATTTTTTGTTTTTTTCAATTCAATTCTAAACTTTGTTATGATAGCACCATCACATTATCCTCATTAAGAGCTTTCAAAAATGTATTAAAGTTCAAGTTTTAATCATTAAGATATAATAACATGAATATTTTCACCCTTAGAGCCATGTCAATGCTAATGAACAACTACCACATGGTAGATGAAATTGCAAGTCCACATGTCACACCAAGTGGAGTGTTGAGTGAGCATTAGGGAAACCTAACTTACCATGTATTTTACTAGCCATAATTAATTTAATTTACGTGCATTTACATAATTGGGATTTTAAATAAAATTTTAATCCATAAATTCCATTTAAATATTTATATTTCACCCTATTTAAATAATAATTAAACCCCAAGTGCAACTAAAAATCATGTGTAAGCATAATGCACATGTAGATTTCCAAAGTGTCAAAGGTTTCTTCCACAAAATTCGACAAGTTCTTGATAGCACAACCCAAAATATGTCTTTGCCAATGGGGTAAAATTCAAACTTTTCATTGATTGTTGATGAGGTCAACCCTTAAGTTAGAATCCCAAACTTTTTTATCAACTATCTATGGCGTCAACCACATAATTTTTTACCAACTATCTATGAGGTCAACCCCAATTTTTTTGTTGAAAACAGATGAATTCAACAGCCATCGTTTAAATTTAATATGTTACCCTTTGAAAAATTGTGTCCAATGTCACTAGTGGTTGATGATATTATTGGCCATTGATGAAATTCAACACTTTACAATATGGAAAAGTGAATCCAATCTTGTCTATCACCGATGAAATTACCGGATATGAGTGAAATTTAATACTTTTACCATTTGAAATCCTTAACTCATTCCTCAATTTTCGATGCCATCGATGAGTTCCACACACAATGATACTAGGTTAAAATTAAGGAGTTTACATTTGAAAACTTTTGACATTCATTGGATATTTAAAGCTTTTCACTCCCTGCAAAAAATCTAGATAATGTTCATGAAACATTAGAGAGGATTATATCTATTGAGGGAAATTAATGAATTTGACATGTGTAAAAATCAATGAGTTTAACAAACAATGTACATGCTCTGCTCTGGAATGTTGCAGTCTGGTGCTCTCTAGGTCGCGCTGCTACTGCAGCCGTGCCTGGTGTGTCTTGGCCGTTTGGCCCTGCTCTCTTTCTTCTCCAGATGGTCCCTCTGTGCTCCGCCCTAGAGGCTGATGCCACCCAGCTTGCCTTCTCTGATCTGGTGAAATATTTTCCGCCCCAGAGGCCTCGCCCTGCTATCTCCAAATTTGTCAAGAATCTTGAGGGTCCTGAAGAAATTGTTCTGCCTCCTTCTCTCCCTCGAATGGCTGCTATTTCATTAGCTGAAAAGGGTCTGATCAGATAGTTCATCGAGCTTTGGCCCTGTTCAAGAATGGTTCAGCGGTGGTTGAACAAAACTGGGTCGAAAAAATAAATGGGAAAATCTCCATTCGCTTTTGTGGGAAAGGGTATTTCACATTTCATTTCGAATCTAAGGAGGACAAGGATTTAATTGTTAGGAACAAGCCATATTTTATGGAATCGAGAGGCTTATATTTTAACAAGTGGACCCTCGACTTCGATCCTAAACTAGATGTTCCCAATGCGCTTCTGGTCTGGTTCCGTCTTCCCCATCTCCCTCTCCACTTCTGGGGGGACGAATCGGTCTGCGCTATCGAGAATTCCGTCGGCAAATTCATTGATTGCAGTGAGCCAAAGGACAACATGCAAGCCTGTGCCAGGATTTGTGTTGAATTTTATATTGGTAAAGGGCTCCCAGAGGCCATCAAGCTCAAGGTGGATGATTGGACTCACATTCAGCAACTTGACTACAAGAAGATCCCCTTCAAATGCAAGGTATTCCACGAATATGGTCATTTTTCTAATCGCTATTCTAAAGTTATTGATGCTAAGAATCCTGAACAAGAAGCTCAATGGGAGCCTGTCAAAAAGAAGAAATCCGCCTCAAACCCTAAAGCTAGGCCATCCTCTACTCCTTCCCATTCCATCACCTTAGCCTCCACCTCCACTCCCTCTTCCCAGGATCCCCCCATTTAGCCTACCACTTCATCTGCTAAGCCCCCCCCCCCCCCTCCCCCCCGCCTCCTCTTATCACCAACTTGGAATCCAACAACCCCTTTTCCTCCTTATCCCAACCTAAGGATGACCCTCCTCTTACCATTCCCCTCTCCCAAACTGATGGCCCTAGTTCCCCCCCCCTCTGTCCCTAATCCCCCCTCCACCCGTGCAACTAGAAACTCTGCAAAAGAACATGGTGTAAACCTTGATCCCCCAAAAAATCAAGGGCCTCGAAGAATATCCTTCAAACAATAAAGATATGAAAATGCACAAAAAGACATAGCTATGGGCACTCATAACCCTATTGAAACCTACATCTTGGGGCAGAACATCCATGAGATGGGAGCCAAGGATCTTGGAGGGAGAGCAACCCTCCATAACATTGGCACCCAATGATGAAAATCCTCTCTTGGAATAGCAGGGGATTGGGGCACCCCTCTAAAATTTCTGCTATCAAAGGTCTGATTTCACAGGAGAAACTAGGCATTCTTCTTCTACAAGAGATCAAACAAGGAAAAGCAGAAATGAAAGAAATTATTGATAAGTTTAAGAAATATGATGGCCAAATCACTGAATCCAGAGGGGCTTCTACGGGTATTTTCACCCTTTGGAACAACAGTGAATGGACTCTCAACAACAGCATTATTAATCAGAATTGGATAAAAGTCAAACTAGAACACAAAACAGATAGCAAACAATTTTTCATCTACAACGTCTACGGACCTAAGCACTACAAAGACAAAGATCAGTGTTGGAACTCCATCAAGGTCGACATAGACGAAGAGGAGAACATGAATATAATAATAGGAGGAGATTTTAATCTCATGGTACATTCAAATGAAAAAAGGGGAGGAACTCACCCAAGATCCTACTAGAGCCCAATTAGAAGACATCATGTAGGAGCACGAGTTAGTTGATATTGTTCCCAAGAATCGCAAGTTTACATGGAGCAACCACAGAATTGGGAATTACAATATTATGGAGTGGTTAGATAGAATCCTTGTGGAAATCACCCTCCTTGCCTCCTTCTCCACAGCCTATGCCCTCGTCCTCCCCTTCTCTACCTCTCACCATTGTCCCATCATGCTCAATCTTCAATAGCATCGGCCTTTAGGGCCTACTCCTTTTAAATATAGTCCCCTATGGAACAATATTCCTGAAGCCAATAATATTGTTCGGGCTATCTGGAACCATCATATAGAAGGATCTCCAGTTTTCATATGGGAAAGTAAGTTGAAGAACATCAAAATTTCCCTCAAGGAATGGGCGAAATCTCATTACAAAGAACTAGAGAAGACACAAACTACAATAAAGCAAAGGCTGGAAGGAGTTCACGAACAAACAGAGATAACTAGGCCCACCCCAGAGCAACGTGGGTTGGAAATGAACTTTATTATCAGCTCTATTGTGGCAACAGAGAAGAGGAGAGAAAATGGTCATTAAATCACGACAGCTATGGCTTCAAGACGGAGATAAAAACACTGCTTATTTCCACAAATAGGCTACTGCCAGGAGAATTCGAAACAATATAAGCACCATCATAGATATATGGGAATTTTGTTGATAGTGAAGGTTTTGCAATCCCTGCAAGAAATCTAGGAATTTCCATTAAACATTAGAGAGTATTGTCTCTATCAAGGGAAATGAATCAAATTTACGAAGAGCGTCAACCTCCAAATGATCATTGTTTGGGTAAAAATATTGCCCAAAATTCCCTTCTTCTTCATTTATGGAAAGTTCATGAATATAAGTGACCATATGCATATCCACATTCACTAACCCTAAAGTCTATGTAGACATTGCTCTTATTCAAGACTTTGGACAAAAATAGGTAGGAGTCACATGAAAATGATTATACTTACCAAAGTTACTGCCCACCATAATTTATCATTCCTTATTAAAATGTAGATAGGAGTAAAATGTACACATACAAACTTACGTGAGGTTACTATCCACCAAAATATAAGAAATAATTTTCACATGATTAGAAAAGATGATTATGTATTTTTATTTGTCCACTTCAAACATCAATTTATTCCCTCAACATAGATAAATCTCAAACATAATTTAGATATGAATTTTTTCAAGTTGGAAACTGATATGGGAATGAGTCTTTTCAATCCAACCATAAGCTCAATTTCACATCAAATTTATACAACTAGCCACCCATTATCTAGGACATGATACCAAAAGGGGAAATGTAATAACTCACTAGTATATAACTACGTGAAAACAACTCTCTTTCACACATAAATCAAAGTTATGGATATCCTTTCCCAATTGAATATAGGCCTCCACGATTTTTAAATGCCTCTCGGCTTGGTTAGTGTTGTATCTTAAGAGACAATCCCTCGTTTGTGAAAGGAATCAGTGCTTAAGACATTTTAAAAGTATGTCACATAAATGATTTTATCATGAGGTATTTGTTCTATCCCTCTCGAGACTAGTTTTTAAAACCCTTAATGATATGGAATAAAAAAATATTTCATAATGCCATTCACTATTCATATCTGAATGAAAAGAAGAATTGCAAGGGAAACTCAAAGTAATATGCTGTAAACACAGAATATACCACCTTTAAGTTTCAGAGGAAATTCATGGAGAGAGAGGAAACTCAAAATAATATGTTGTAAACACAGAATCTATTACTTTAAAGTTTCATCAAGAGTTTGTGAAGAGAGGGGAAAATCAAAATAATATGTTGCAAACATAGAATCTATTAATTTTAAGTTTCAGAGAGAATTTGTGAAGGAGCGCAAATTAAAGTTATTTAACTCTTACTCACAGATGTAATTAACAGACCGAATACTACATTACTTCACTTCATTCAAAGAAGAAATGACACAAAATGGAACAAGAAGCACTAATCACCATCAACAGTTGAAGGAAACTTACTACTTTTTTCATTTACCCATCAGAAAAATAAGTACAAAATGTAATCCCCAAGAAATCTAGAACTCTGAACCCCTGTTCGATCTTTCTCTCCTCTTTAAATAAAACCAAAAGTATTTTGTAACTTCTCGAGCTTCTTGAAACTCCAAAACTGGCTAAGCTATTAAATAACTTATTACATTGCAATTGAGGACACCATTGTAGCTTCGATCTTAACAAAGAAAAAAAAAATACACTTGGAATATAATCCTTTTGTTGAGTTTGATTTGTTGCTAACGTGTATCCTTTCATTTCGGTTGTGATGTCCTAACAGTATTCATAAATGCCTCTCCACCCGACTCTGCCCATGATTTTGCATTTTGAACATTGTCATCATGTCACCTGCTACTTGAATCCATGTCTTATGTGCATGCCTATTGTGTTTGGTCCTCTCTTATCCTTTTCTATGCGTCAGGTCACTTACCCAAGTCTCTCTGCCGTGTTTTGGCTATTTCTTCATAAAATGGCGCAAGCGGACTACAATACTAGAGTTTATTCAACATACATACGTGCACGATTAACAATGATTTACTTTAAAACAGATCACACATAACTCAAACAACTTACACATATGTGGAACAGTGGTTGTAGGGTCCCACAATATTGTGACCAATCACGGTGCATCGCATATCGGTGAACTTAACATATAACTTAAATGGTAAACAATACAAGCTCGAATGTGAACTTGCGACGTAATCTTCATCGTAGATCTTCGCCAGATCTAGTGGTCCCATTGTACCATCTCACATGTGGCTCCTATCCTCATTGCATCGCAAGATATATTGTTTAACTTGGGATGTCATCGCAGCTGTCGGTCTCTTCTGCTTCAGATCTGAGATTTGATCCTCGTCATCCGATCACCTCGTTTGGAAATCTTATAAGTGTTTCTGTCCTAGTTGATTTCTCTACTTTATACTATCATCGCTCTACAACTCCGCTATCCTTCCTGAGATTTATTCAGTATTTAAAAGAATTTATCTCTCTTGATCTTGTTCTCCCACTTTTTATTCACTCCAACTCGAGATTATCACACTTTCTGCATGCCTTACTCACTATTTCATTCCAGAATATAAACCTTCTGCATTACGTATCTGAATCCTGTTATAGCATCATTTTTCACCCTCATGTGATTCATGATTGTCCTTTTGGCCTTGGGCACCCATTCCCACAGACTTGGATAAAAGTTCATAAAAAATAGTGTTTGAAATCCCATACGCGGGTATGCCCATACTTTTCCATGTGTATACGTGAGTCCATATATACTTTTCCGCGTATGCCATTAAAATCATTAAATATATATATAAATTTCCATATTTTCGAGGCTGGGTTGATGGTTATTCCAGTAATTCAACCACCGCAGCCTGTGGCTAACTGTTTCCAACTAATTGAAACTACTTTGAGGGAGTATAAAAGCCCCTCATGTGCATGGCCTAAGGGAGAGAGAAATTATAGATATTATACTCTGTTGGAGCCCCAATTCAAGTCTGAATTCCCGTGCCTCCTGCACTTCCCAGATTTTTACAGGAAACCCTTGTTTTCTGGAGATGTTCATCAGTCTATATGTCATCTTGTGTGCACAAGTCTTGAAAGTATCTTAGCGAGGCAAGGGCGGGACGGATCCAGACGACAGTTTGTTCGAAGATCGTGGAAGGATTCAGGTGATCTCTCCACCTTTCTATCATTGTACATGTTGTTCGTAATGAAGAAGAACCATCTTGTTCCCGAATTCACATGTTAATCTCTGCTTGCATATGTGAAAATATTATTATTTAAGCATTTATTATTGTTTATATGATGTTTCACATGGATTACACTGACATTTAGGAGAAATACATGTTGTACAACTAGATTTCCGTGCACGTTTCTTCTTGATTTTCAGGTTGAAGAGGAAGAAGGGTTGCTGGGGGTTTGGACCCCGCGAGATCTACATCAAATGTCGAATCTACAGGTGAGTTATATAATCAATGTTACCTAGTTTCCAGTATACAAGTGTGGTTGTGTGAGTCCTTCTTGAATAGTGTGCCCTGATCTGTGGAGGTTTTGACCCAACGACCTCTAGGGAGTTATTTCCGGAAACAGAACTGGCGACTCCACTGGGGATCAAATTCTTGTGATTCCCCTGTTGGGTGGTTTCAGTTGTTTTAAAGGTTTCCAAGAGTTTATATCATTATTTCCAGTCCAATTAGCTTTTTCTTAGTCAGACTAAAGACCTGTTTCTTTATCCAGGCTTGATCATTTTTGTTTTTCATTAATTACCTTTCCATACACGATTTTTTCTATACACAGTCACGTATAAACATAGTTTTTGTTAAAGGAAGTCGCGTATACATGTGTTTCCTTTGACACAATCGCGTATGCACGCCTGTTTGAAAACTGCCAAATAGCGTATGCCTAGGCAAATTTTGAAAATTTTGATTTCTTGACTTTTTAGTCTTGTCTGCCTGTGGAGACCTGTTCCTACAGTGTCTTTATAGTCTCTGGATTGTGTAAATAGTGGCTATTGGTATTTTTCTCTCTTGTTTGGTTGAAGACTAGCTTATTTGGCAAATCTAGTTTTTTAGTGCTTGCATTTCTGGTTCGAGTACCAAGATCTCTTTCTGGAGATTCTTGGCTATTATGCTTTATCAGGACAGAGAGCTTCTGTTCATATGCTTTTTCCTCACTTTGTGTTTTGCTTAGCACTTGAATTTTTTCCTACTTTTCAGTTAGTTTTCTTCATTTCATGTGACTAGGTCTTGTTGCAATTTTTGAAGAGTCATTTTTGGGTCTTTGAAGTTTTATTTGCTGCAAGATTGTGCTATTCTTCTGGGCTGAGTTACTGAATTTCTTGTCTTCCTTTTTGCTCGCATAAATCTTGCTACTAGTTGGCACTATAAGATTTGAAGCATTTTGTTGAAGTTTTTGCTTGAAATTCAGAGATTGTTTGGCTTGGTAATTGGATAGTTTTCTTGGTCTCTTTGAAGTCTTCTTTTATAAAATTCAAAAAGCTCAAAAACATTTTGTTTTGCTTTTGCTTTTGTTTTGAATTTTTGTTTTGGTTTCTTTCCATCTTTTGAAGCTTTGTTGAGATTTCTCGCCTTCGGTTTCTGACTTGATTTGGGAAGGGAATTTTTATTGGTTTCTTTCTCTTGTTTCGAGCATATTTTGGTGTCTTTATATTGAGAGTTTCTGATTTTGGTAACTAGATTTGTGGACAACCGAAAAGGTGATAGAACTGAAGGATTCTAGGAAATTTATCTTTGCTTTATTAGATTTTTCATCTTAGAATTGGAATGCTCTTAGTAATTTGCATCAGGCGCACTTAAGCATTTAGTATTTTTCATAAATTTTTGCGAGTGTGAAGTTTGTTTTCTGAAAAGAAAAAATATAGTCTCGTAGAACCCGTGTAGAAATCCGTGTAGAAATTTCTTTTCATCGAAAGGCAAATACTGCATTTGCATGTATTTTGGTTTTCATTAATTTCTTTTCTTCGTCATAAAACACCACGAGTTTCATTTCCATATCCCCTTGACTTAATATAACAGCCAACTAAAATAAGCGCATTAATTTAAAAACAACTAGCAAGTTTTTTATTAAGTGTCAGACACCAACTAGCTAGGTTGTAGGGCCTTGGATTAGGTGAGTGGAGAGTTAATTCTCCAAGGCCACTCAAACTAAAACATAGAAGTGTATTAATTGAGTGAAATCCAACTCCGTTAGGTGGACCAGGAAAGCTCTCCTCCAGAGAGTCAAGCGCGAAGGGAAGTGAAGGCCGACAAGAGAGATACCCCCTCTCTGATTTGCTGGATCTTGCCTCAAGACCATTCCGCCTGGCTTCTGACACGGATTGGTGCCCATAGTTTCCATTCCTAGGTTCCACACAGGTGTATGCCAGGGGGAATACCCGTGGTACCTAAGGCAGACGTCGTATCACTTCCAGCAGTACTTCTAGAGGGTGCCCCGACGAAGCTTGGGTACTTGCACTGGTAAAGGCTATCGTTAGGAGGTCAGCATAACTATTTCTGTTACCTTCGCTAGTAGGTTTGGGCCGTAATTATCCCAGACTACTTTCGGGAGATCCTATTTTTCGCTTTCTCGTATTTTGGTGTCCGGTCCTAATCACCCGGAGTGGAAATACCTGAAGGCTACTTGCTTGGCTATATCTTAGGGATTTTTGTAGTGAGTGCTCTTTGCTCCTAGCTTGCTTAGCTTTATACTTTTTTGAGTCTAATGAAAATTTGTTAAAGTGGTTGATCAAGCACCTCGTCGATCGAGGAGAATCCGGGGGTTATCTCCCGAGAGTGCTGAGCCTTCTTTAAGAAGGCGTAGGAGTAATATAATAGGTGAATATCACCCTATGGTATCTGACACAGTGGAGAGAGATCCTCCACAAGGGCTTGAAGGTTTCATAGTTGGTTCCAGTGCTGGTTCCGAGAGGAGCGTTCTGCTCACCTCGAGAGTCTTATTTTTGGGAGAGTAAGGAATAGAAGTAGAGGAAGTACCTGAGTCTCCTCAGTCACTTCCATCTCCTCTTCCTATTGCTTATTCATTTATTTTTTAGTACATCGGACCTGAGTCAAAAAGACCAAAAATTCCTCCATTTTATTCATACCTTTCAATGGCCACGACTGGGAACACAGCTTCAGTTGTGACTGCTGTAGGCATTCAGACTCCTGCTTCAGTAGAAGGAGGAGGCACAATTGCTATATCTTCGATTGCCTCTAGTACTGTTGTGTTTGGCTCTGGTTTCACCCAAGCACATGCTTCTCAATCTGGTCCCTTTTGTTTTGGAATGCCCACTAGTGGGATTCCTTCGTTTTCCTTTTCCGCTGCTGCAACTGCGTCTGCACCCATGTCTTCCATGGCTAGTGGGTCAGCTTCTTTTCAAGGGTTCCCCTTCGGGATTGGGCATATTCCTAGTTCGAATCGTTCCTTGGGGTCTTTTCCTTTTACTTCTCAGACTCAGAGTTTTAACCCTTGGTCTGGAGGTCAGAGTTCGACTACCTTTACAGGTTGGAACCCTGTATTTACAGCAGCGGGGGCAGGGAATCAGTTTTACGCTGGTCAACAAGGGAATGTTTCTTTCCCTTCGTCGAGTGCTTATCAGACTTTTTCCCCTCTTTCCAACGCTTGGAACCCCTATCAGGGGCTGTCCTCTTCATTCATTACTTCGGGGGTTGGAACTGGTCCAATCTTTGGTAACTCTACGTTGGGAGGGGGTCCTTCTCCAAATGTTGGGTCCTTTGGCCCAACATTTTCTACGAGTTCTTTTTGGCAACCTGGTGCCTCATCAAATCCAGGGTACTCTTTTCAGAATGTTAGGAATTCATCCCATCAAGGATGGAATCCTCAGGCTCCGCCTCGTTTACCTTTTCTGGCAACGTTGAACTTGCCAGATTTGTCGAAATTGACGAATGATCCGATCCAATATAGTCCGGGGTGGCCTCCGGTTCCTACCAAACTACCTTCAGACATTCCAAAGTTTGAAGGCAAGAATGGAGAGGACCCGGCTGACCATATCACCACCTTCCATTTATGGTGTTCGTCTAACTCCCTGATCGATGATTCGATTAGGTTGAGATTGTTTCAACGCACCTTAACTGGAAACGCTGCCAAGTGGTATATTGAGTTAACTGGGGGCAGTTTTGCTACGTTTGGAGATCTAGCTACGACATTTCTAAATCATTTCCAGTTGCATGTCCGTTATGATGCCGGGACTGAACTCCTAGCTAATTTTAAGCAGGACGATGCAACCCACATTTCTGATCATATTCAGGAATGGCGGAGAAGGAAGAGGCTTATTAAAGCTCATATTCCAGGAGAATTTATTTTGGAATGGTTTCTGAAATCTCTGCAGTCGGATATTTCTAAGGATGTATCCCTCTCAGGGGTATTTTCTGAGGAGCAGGCCATTTCCAGGGCCCAGCAGCTTGAATTGATATATTCTCAGTCTGGAGTCCTTCATAAATATTTTCCTAATGATCCTCACTCCAAATTAGATTTTTCCAAGACTAAACTCGGTTCTCATGGTGATGGACTTATTGGGTCGATCAATAGTGGTGCAGCTAACCTTCTTAGTCAATTGCAGCAGTTGTCTATACAATCTGCTCCTTCTGGTCAGGCTGTGCCTACTGAGTCATCGCCTTCTCAATATTTGTCGGTAAATGCCATTCAGACTTCTAACCCTAAAGAAAATCAACAATCCGAAGGGAAGAAGAAGGGACGTAATAAGAAAAAGGGCAAGAATGGGAAGGGTAATGCAAATAAATCCAACGAGCATGTTGGTGAGGGTCCAAAGGATAAAAAGAAAGTGAAGTTTCCATGCAATTTATGTGCTGGAGACCATCTTACTCACCTTTTCCCTAAAATTCAAGATGCGCAGCGCTTGTTAGGTCAGCAGGGTTCTTCTAGTTCCTAGGCTGTGTTGACAAACCCTTTTCCCCAAGGGCAACAACTAGTTGTTGGCGCGAATCAAAATACTAGGGCTTCCTCTGGGGGCACCTAGGAATGGGAAACTCCATCAAACATATACATGATGAGTTCTCACGCAGATATCGCTACGAGATCCCGTGATTATGGTGAAGATGAGTCTTCGAAAGCCAAGGGTGCTCCCGATGCTACTGAGCCGCTTCACACTACAAGGCCTACTGTTGAGCCTATACCTCGAATGAAAAAAGAATCTACTAAGCGTACGACAATTAATCCAAATGCCAGGGCTGCCCAGAACTACTCAATTGTGGAAGATCTAGCACAGAGTCCTTGTGCCATGTCGGCTCTTGAGGTGCTCCAGTTTTGTCCGGCTCAGCACAGTGCTCTACTCATTGCTATTGGGGCTTTCGATCCAAAGAAATCTCTTATGATTACATTCGATATGTCTAATTTTAAAAAGAGACTCCCCCATCATATGGCTTTTCATATTAAATCATCGTACTAGAAATTCAATATTTTTCGGACGGTCGTTGATGAGGGTGCTTCCACATGTGTGATGTCTCTCGCATGCTGGAAGGGAATTGGATCTCCCACAGCTGTTCCATCTGCTACTCTTCTGACTGCGTTTGATGGTCATTCTCACAGACCGCATGGTATTATCCCAGCTTTGCCCATCTGTGTTGGGGGAAAAACTATAAATATAGAAGTTGAGATAGTTGATGCAAGATTGGACTACAACCTTCTGTTGGGGCGAAATTGGATTTATGAGATGGATGCCATTGCATCCTCATTATTTCGGATTATTTGTTTCCCTCACGAAGGGAGGATTGTTACAGTTGATCAACTGGACTGTTCTCCTGTAGACCCGAATGCATCTACTAACTCAACTATTCCAAAGTTGGATAATGCCAAGCCGCCTGTTGAGAATTTAGGGGTTGGAATGTATTCTTCTTTGATGGGTACTTTTGATATTCCACCTCCTACCGTTCATATAAATGCAATTTCATCCTCCAGGGCTCCTATTCGAAGAGAGTTCTTCAGAACTCATTATTTTTCGGATCCTTGGACCTTGCCTTCCCCTACCTCCACATTAGCGGAAGGTCAAGTGGGTGGAATGGCATTTCCGATGTTTGCAGCTGAGATTGCTTATCAATCTATTGTTGACTCTACAGAGTCCATTCCAACTCCTCTTTCTTCAGATGAGTTGGATGGCGATGTGGCTCCGGCTTGGACACTTAGTTCTTCTTCTGCCCAGGATTGCCTTGATACCACTCTTCCATCTAAAGAGGCCATCCTGGAAGCTATGACTGGTATAGATAGACCGTGGGATGATTTGCATCATCGATCTTACTTTTTACCTGATTTGAGCGAAGTTGAATCAAGTTTTCCAAGTCCTTTGTCTCCTGGTCCTGTTCACCCAGTCCTGAACCCTTTAGCACCAACACAGGTATATGCTGAAGGGAACATGGCTGTGATTTCTCCAACTATCCTGGTGAACATTTCCAGGAATCCCAATGTTATAGAGAATGTCTTCATCGGAGCTGAATGTTCCCCTGAAGAGATTCAAATTTACGCCGATCTCTTTAAAGAGTTTAGAGATGTGTTCGCTTGGTCTTATGAGGAAATGCCTGGTATAGATCCATCTATTGTCCAGCATGAGATCAAGACTTACGAAAATGCTAAGCCTGTGAGGCAAAAAATTCGTCTGGTCAATCCTAGGAAGGCTACAACTATCAAAGCCAAGGTGGAGAAGCTGCTTAAGGCGGGATTTATTTTCCCTATTCCTTTGACAGAGTGGGTTTCGAACACCGTTCCCGTAGATAAAAAACAAGGAATAATTCGAGTTTGCATTGATTTCAGAGACCTTAATAAAGCATGTCCTAAAGATAATTACCCCACACCATTTATAGATCAGATTATTGATGACTGTGCCGGTAATGAGATTTTTTCCTTCATGGACGGTATCTTCGGATATAATCAAATTACTATCTGTCCTGAAGATCAGCATAAGACTGCCTTTATTTGTCCCTAGGGTACTTTTTCTTACAAGAAGATGCCTTTTGATCTTAAAAATGCTAGAGCTATGTTTCAGCGGGCCATGTCATATGCCTTCCACGACATCAAACATATTATCGAGGCATACTTGGATGATTTAGCTGCTCGTTCTCGAAAGAGAATTGATCATCCAGCTCACCTCTGTCAAGTATTTGAACGATGCCATTTCTACAAGATTAGGTTGAATCCGATCAAGTGTGTTTTTGCGGTCACATCCGGTCGGTTATTGGGATTTATAGTGTCTAGGGAAGGGATTAGGGTAGATCCCTTCAAGGTTGAGGCAATACTTCGGTTGCCTCCCCCGTCGTCTATTCGTCAACTTCAAAGTCTACAAGGAAAAGCTAATTTTCTTCGGAGATTTATCGTAAATTATGCTGAAGTTACCAAAGGATTTATGAGATTGTTGAAGAAGGGAGTTCCATTCTTTTGGGATGACTTCGCTCAACGCTCATTCGATGCTTTGAAAAAAGCATTGACCTCTGCTTCTTTATTGAGTCCACCTGATTATAGCAGGGATTTCCTTTTGTATCTTGCAGCAGCAGAATCTACCATTGGTATGGTTCTGGTTCAGGAGGACGATGCTCTCGCAGAGCATGTTATATACTATCTTAGTCGAGGCTTGGTAGGACCTGAACTCTGGTATACTCCGATAGAAAAATTGGCTTTAACAGCTGTTCATGCTGTACAATGACTCAGACATTACATTATTCTACGAAAAACTTATGTTTTGGCAGCAACCAATCCATTTCAATTTGTTCTCAGTAGGCGAGTGATTGGGGGAAAATACAGTAGATGGATTGTGATTTTGCAGGAATTTGATCTTGAGTTTATGTCTGCCAAGTCCAAGAAATCATTAGTTTTCGCGGAATTAATCTCCGAGTTGCCCTATGGAGAAGAGATAGTCTATGATGAATCCTTCCTAGATGAACATTTGTTTCTCATTTCTCCACAGGATCCTTGGTATGGGGATATCATTGTGTATCTTCAGACTGCGAAGTTTCCCTCTACTTTTTCGAAAGATGAGCGTCGTAAGTTGCATCACTTGGCTAAAAATTATTTGATTATTGGTGATGCTTTATACCGTTGAGGGGTTGATTCAATCTTGAGACGTTGCTTAAATCTCGAAGAAGATGAGGCTATGCTGAATGATTGCCATAGTGGAGCTTGTGGTGGTCATCTATCTGGGCTTGCTACAGCCCAAAAAATCTTGCGTGCTGGGTACTTTTGGCCTTCGATTTTCAAATATTGTGTGGAGTCGGTCAAAAAGTGTCATCCGCGTCAAGTATATACTCGAAAAATGTGCGCTCATCCAGCTCCGCTTTTTCCAGTCATTACTGTCGGTCCCTTTACAATGTGGGGTATTGATTATACTACTTGTAACCTGCCTTCGGCTAAAGGTCACAAGTACATTATTGTAGCAGTAGACTACTTTACGAAGTGGGTCGAGGCTATGCCTACTTTTGGGAATGATGGTGAGACAACAGCTCTTTTCCTTTTCAACAAGGTTATTGCTCGTTTTGGTATTCCTAGAGAGATTGTCACTGATCATGGCAGTCATTTTCAGAATGGCATGATGGCTGAGTTGGCTCTAAAATTAGGTTTTCGGCAGGAGCATTCATCTCCATATTATCCTCAGGCCAATGGGCAAGTGGAAGCCGTGAATAAATCCTTGAAGGCCATTCTTCAAAGGACAATTAATAAAGCTCGATCCAATTGGCATATCATGCTATATCCTGCACTTTGGGCATACAGGACGTCAGTAAAAACTGCAACTGGCTTTACTCCGTTTCAACTAGTTTATGGGCCGGAATCCGCATTTCCCATTGAATTTGAGATTCCTTCTCTTAAGTTAGCCGTCGAGCTTCTTCCTGACACTTCTAGTCTCGAAGAACGTCTCCTTCATCTGGAACATCTTGATGAGCAGCGTCGGGATGCCACCACGATGAATGAGGCACATAAAACACGAGTCAAAGTTCAGTACGATAAGGCGGTCAAACCTAGGGTTTTGTCAGAAGGTGATCTTGTTTTGGTCTACGCCCAAGAGAAATATGCCATGGGGGTAGGAAATTTTAAGTCTATGTGGTATGGCCCCTTCATTGTTAAAAATTTCCTTAAAAAAGGAGCATATACCTTGGTTGATTTTGAAGGAAATGAGTTGTCGGAGCCCAGAAATGGGCTCTATTTGAAAAATTATTATGCCTAGGCTTCGGCCTGGCATTTTTATTTTGTGTATAGTAGTTTTGTTTTGTACATGTCTATTTTTTCATTTTTGATGTGATGGTGATGTTTTTGATCTGCTTTGGCAAGTTGTGTCGAATGTCATGAGTCATTATGGTTTTGGCGATGGTGCTAGTAGACACACCCGGAACTTGGCTTCCGCAGCTTGGGTGCTTCATCATCCATATGGTTAGCTGTTAGTATCAAGAGGAGTCTGCATTGGTCCTGCTTCCAATAATATAGCAGAATACACTACATTTATTTATCTACTCTCAGAGGCAATATCTTTGGGTGTTGATTCGTTAGTAGTTTTCTTGGACTCCCAGCTGGTGGTGTCGTAGTTGAACAATATTTATTGGGTTTGAGATCCATTTTTACTCCGGTTGTATTTGAGGGTACGTTTGTTACAAAGATCATTTCAATTTTTAACATTCATTCATATTCCTCGAGCAGACAATTGGATAGCAGACTCATTAGCTAATCAAGCAATTGATTGGAATATTGATCATTCAATACATTAAAATTTAATTATCAAAAAACATCATACATTTTTATACATTTGTCACATGACATCATAAATCATTGTATATATCATCAGAGTGTTCAAAAAATTGTACAAAATTAGGGTTTATGCCCGATCATGTTCAGTATCAAAAAATATACAGTCATCTGGTAATCATATCTATCTGTTCCTGTGGTCCCTACCCAAAATTCGTGTTCCTATAGAACACGATTGCAGTAGCGACTCAATGGAATAACTGCACCCAGTCACGTGGTACTCCCACCACCCGTCTCTGGATGGCGTCAGGCAGATCTTCCACTGCAGCCATAGGTACTTGGCGGGTCAAACCCTCCAAGTTCCTCTGTACAACATGGAGGGTTCTGTCTGGGTCTACTGTCTCCGCCTCGCCTCTGCGGCGCTTATGCCGTGGGTAGCCCTCAGGACGGACTGGTCCAATATCTGTATCATGATCATCATAATATCGTAAGTTATTTGGAATCCAATCAAAAACATGTTTTTTTTCACATTTTTCACATATATTGAAAAAATCTAAGAAAACATTACATAAGTTAAAAAATTACAAATCTTACCGATGGTGCCCCATGCCACGCCAGGTGGAAGGATGAGGTCTGGATCACCACGAAAATCCATCCCGACATAGGGGTAGTCCTCCATGGCGATTATTTGTTATCCCCACCATTGGAAGAACTCGTCATCCAAAGTGGTTCGGGGAACTTCACTTCCCCCCAGTCTCTTCATCAGATCTACCCATTGGGAAATTCTTGGGTCTCTTGGGCTACTGATTGAAGAGATCACTTTGGGTTGAAGCCCAGGAGTCTTCTCAAAGAATAATGTCATCAAAATTGTACCATATCCGAAATTTTTTGTCTTTTCTTTCCGAATGGAAGTCAGTTGTTGCTTCATGTTCATTAGTAGAGCTGTGAACCAATCATATAGATGAGCTAAGCATTCTACTGCTATGCTCATCTGCGTCCTGGATGGCTGATGTAGGGAAGCAGATCCTACTACCCTGCCAATGGTGAACAGGAGAATTTTCATGTGCAAATATCTTAAATATTTTATAGCAATTTGGGTCCCTACTTTCTTGGACCCCTCTATATAGTAGACGTGGACATAGTCATCCACTGTGAGCCCTCCCAAAGGCTTACCATGAAAATCTACTGGGTCGCCCTTCCGGGAGAGTCCAGTAATGAAATAGATGTCTTCTACCTCTATATGTATGGGCATTTGATCTATTA
Source organism: Pinus albicaulis (assembly GCA_034641835.2). Classification (NCBI taxonomy): domain Eukaryota; kingdom Viridiplantae; phylum Streptophyta; class Pinopsida; order Pinales; family Pinaceae; genus Pinus; species Pinus albicaulis. The sequence goes on from CM076582.1 coordinate 193,106,792, forward strand.
TGAAGCAATCCTCTTCCGGTTCCCAATAATTTACTAGCATTTTGCGCAACCGGGCATTACTCTTCATATTTGGCATTTTGAAAAATTTGAGCAATCCACAATTTTGGAGGACATTGAGCGACTACTAGTCTTGCATAACTTCATTGTCAATGGCACTGTGCTCACGTTCCCTCCAAGATATAGTCATCCTGAGAAAAATCATTAATTTGTCCATTATAAACGCATTTTTTTCATTTCAGGTTGCGCATACGCGACTTACTCTGTACACAATCACGTATATACACGGCTTGTTCATTATAAACCCGCGTATGCACAGAGCTGCAATTAAAAAGAAATATTTCGACGGTGAAATTTCTGAATTTTTACCTTATGAATGGACAAAATTGATAACAAAGATGGATTGAGAGCTTACCTGACTAGTTTGGTGAAGTTTGACGGTCGATTGCTCCTGTATTGACGAAAGAGGCTTTTTCTCCAGAGCTCTTTCTTCCAAATCAGCAAGTAACAATGAACCAAATATGAGGTAACATGTGTATTTATGCCCAAAAAATTGAAAATTTTTGCAAAAAATTGTTATGCTTATTTTTTCAATCTATCTTAACCTGCATAACCCGGATGCTTGGAAGTGCCCATATTGGTATATTTTCAGGTACATTTTGATGAAGTTGAGATTTTTCTGGTTTTTTATCCATGACTGCTGACCCGTCATGGAAGGTATATGATCTTCACTGGCATATAGGTAAGGAAATCCACTTTCCGTTGCATTTTGCATACTAGCCTCCATTCTGATCACTTGCCATAGGGTCGATCCCATCAGGTCATGAGTATTTAACCTATTTCACTCGCTGATTTTTAAATCATGACTTGATGGTAGAGCCTTCCTTTACATGGGCTTCCTAGTTATTTCCTCGCTATCACTTGTTTCCCATGCTGCGTTTCCTGTAGGCTCAGGAGTCCTCTTTAGTCCCGCCATGACTTATGTGTTGAAGCTTCATTCTTCTTCTTCTTCACTATCATTTTTTTCTGGCTATTACCCTAGAGGCTCCCTGGTGTTGTTGAGTTGTATTACTGCATTGCATATTGGCTACTTGTTTATCCCGGCCTTTAGCTGGCTTCATTCGGACTTGATATTTAAGCCATATTTTGACCTTGACTGTATGTATAAGTTAAACCATTGCATGCAATTAGCTATCGCGGCTTGACACCCTTTTTACCCATGGATGGAACATTCCTTTGAGTATCGCTTACCAGTTTCCGCTGCCTTGCATTGAGCATAAGATCGTTCCTATCCCAGGAACTAGTGCATCTTTTTCTTGATACTCGTTCTATCCATTGTACCATAGCATTCTTTTATTCTTTTTCAGGCTCATTATATGAAAAAGAAAAAAAATCAAATAAAAAAAAAAAGAGCGGGAACGGGATGTAACTTCATAATTTGATGGCAGTACAGTATCAGTTTGTCGCCCTTGAGCAAAGCACATATAGTTATATATTTCCTTCATTTGGGATGGTTTTAGTTTTTGACCTAGGTTCAGCTTTTGCCTTGTTTCACTGGTCATTCCTCCTCCAGTTGGTTATCTCTTCCAATCATATGGAGAGTTTGTTTTTGCCTCCTGCATAATAGACTTATACAGTGTCATTTTTACTACCATGGTCATCACAAATCGTGCTCTTGTTCAAGGGAAGTCTAACCAGAGTCGGCCATTCTACGGTGTCTCTTGACTCATTATTCAGTCGGTCTACCCGGTCTTGTCAGTATCTTGTTCTATCACATCAGATGTTTTGATCTTCTACTCGTGCTGGTTTGAGAAGGTCTCCATTGACTTCTTGCTGGCAGGTTTTTCTCTCATCGACTAAGACATATTTCTCTAAGAGTAAACCTAGAGCCGCACCCTGGCCCTATTTCCATCATTGATAGGTGACCCTGTGCTTAGCATTTGATCATCATTATGGGTCTTTGACTGAGTGGTTTCCCCTGTGTTCGACATCAGCATACATTATCACACTTGGGATTTGTGCAGTACCTTGATTTCCATTTGACCCTATCGGTGGATATCTCGCCTCTGTGTCAGCTTTCATTATTGGTTGGTTCAGAGGGTTTCTTCTGTGTGCTAGCTTCATCTTGTGCATGTCGGAAATGTACTTCGGTTTGGTTCCATCACTTTACTTCATCTGATTCCTTCCAAATTTTGGCCTGCGGGTTACACTCACGCTAGACTGATGTGTGATGCCTTAATGCCTTCCTTCTAGCAGATCTTTTCCCATCGACTCGGACTCATTACCTTAGGGTTTGCAGTCATCAATGGCAGACTCTTCGTTATCGAAAGTGGGGATTCATCATTTCCTCCTGATTGGTAGATTCTTCCAAGTGTTCGACTTCAACTCATTCATTCGCACTTGTTAGATTGTACTGGGGCACCTTGACACTCATTTTCATTATTGGTGGGTTGTCTCGCGTTGGTTAACAGTATACATCATTGACTGGTAATCCAACGATTTCTCACATGGTCAACTTCAGCTTATTTATTCCCATTGTGTAGAATTGTGCCATCGAGATCGGTGAAGACCTCGGGTTGCATCAGCATCTTTCGGTTCACTTTGATATTCCATTCAATTTCTTCCAGTGATGCCATCCACCCTTATATGTTGCAATTCAATACAGTAGCATCCTATATGTTGGCTCTCGAGTTGCGTGATTGTACCGTGTGTTCCACCCCTTATGATTTGGTACTTGGAGATTCAGTTACTTTTATGATCAAACATCTATTTTCAGCACTATTGATCAATTTGATATATGTGATACTTGGACATCGATTCCGACTTGTACTTCCGGGCCATGCTCAGATGATTCATTATGTACATTCAGTTCAGCTATACTTGTATACATTCTGGATCTATTCTGTACTTTCTATAAGGATATATATTTGACTGAGCATGGGTATGCCCACCTCAGACATGAGTTGACTCTCTGTTTTCTTTCATTGGTTTTTGGCAGGCTGAAATCTGGTGAAGTCCTCTCTTGTCCTCGCGAAGTTCTTTCTATGTGCATAATACATTTCGGCCATCATGTACCCCTTCTGACCTCATATATTAGGGGACATCTAATATAGCATCATTTTTCACCCTCATGTGATTCATGATTGTCTTTTTGGCCTTGGGCACCCATTCCCATAGACTTGGATAAAATTTCATAAAAAACAGTGTTTCAAATCCCATACGTGGGTATGCCCAGACTTTTCCACGTGTATACACGAGTCCATATACAATTTTCCACGTATGCCATTAAAATCATTAAAAAATATATAAAATTCCCTATTTTTGAGGGTGGGTTGATGGTTATTCCAATAATTCAACCACCTCAGCCCGTGGCCAACTGTTTCCAACTAATTGAAACTACTTTGAGGGAGTATAAAAGCCCCTAATGTGCATGGCCTAAGGGAGAGAGAAATTATAGATATTATACTCTGTTGGAGCCCCAATTCAAGTCTGATTTCCCGTGCCTCCTACACTTCCCAGATTTTTATAGGAAAGCCTTGTTTCCTGGAGATATTCACCAATCTATATGTTATCTCGTGTGCACAAGTCCTGAAAGTATCTTAGCGAGGCAAGGGCGGGACGGATCCAGACGACGGTCTATTAGAATATCGTGGAAGGATTCAGGTGATCTCTCCACCTTTCTATCATTGTACATGTTGTTCGTAATGAAGAAGAAACATCTTATTCCTGAATTCACGTGTTAATATCTGCTTGCATATGTGAAAAGATTATTATTTAAGAATTTATTATTATTTATATGATGTTTCACATGGATTAAACTGACATTTAGGAGAAATATATGCTGTACAACTAGATTTCCGTGCACTTTTCTTCTTGGTTTTCAGGTTGAAGAGGAAGAAGGGTTGCTGGGGGTTGAGACCCCGCGGGATCTACATCAAACGTAGGATCTACGGGTGAGTTCTATAGTCGATGTTACCTAGTTTTCAGTATACAAGTGTGGTTGTGTGAGTCCTTCTTGAATAGTGTGCCTTGCTCTCTGGAGGTTTTTACCCAACGACCTCTAGGGAGTTATTTCCCGAAACAAATCCATATTTCGTGATTTGTTTCTTACTTCACCTGTAAGAGCATATTACAGGTCTTCTTGAAACTTTAACAATTTTTGCTCAATAACCTTGAATTGCTCAGAACCTGTCTTAAATTTTAGCTGAGTCGAATTAGGCTACAATAGTTAGCAAAGAAAATGAGGGAATTCCCTTTTTAGCTCTAAAGTCCCTTGGAAATTCCCCTACCTCTTTCTTGTCATTTCCAACCAACGCAGAAAAAATGACAACCCACCCTTCCCAAATAGAGTCCAGAGCTCTTTTTCCTAGTGTTTTACAAGCAACAATCATTTTTAGGGAGCTGATAACACACCAATTTCATTCCCTTTTGTGGTTAGCACTTTTATTGGCATATACGGGCACTTAAAATGCAACTTAATCACCTATAATGCTTCATCATTCATTCCATTTGTGAATTTCACTACTTAAGCACTTGTGTGCCTTTTTTCCTTATGCGTGTATACCTTTATGTGTGAATGGAAAATTTTATCTATCTATGAATGTCTTAGACCCCCTTTTTCCCTCACGGGTCTCTGCCACTTTCCATATTTTTTCATAATATAGTCCACATTTACCTTAGTCTCCTAGGAAATCCATGGGTCAACTTCAAAATCTAAGGGATGCACTAAACCCATTCCTTCCATTAAAATTTTAAGAACTATTGTAGTTACCACCCAATGTCCCATATTTATAAGGGTGATTGTTCAACTATCTAATCCTTCAAAATAAAATGGTTATTGAGCAAGAGGAAAACACTTTAGATTCAAATTGGAAATTCATGGAAAGACTTTAGCAACACAACTCCATGCAACACCTTCATTGTTTTACACTCATGGTATCATAGCTCATACTAGTGCTCATATGTTCCAAGTTAGTTTTGTCATCGTATTGATTAATCAACCATTTATATTAAATATACATTGTTCCTTGATTTATATAGTTCATGTTTGTTGCACTAAAGACACATTAATGCTGACACAATTAATACAATGTCATCAACATAATTAATTAAAATTTTACAAATTAACTGACGAGTCAATATTGGATGTTATGATAACCACATGAAGAGCTTGTGAATCTGCATTTAATATTTGTTATTTTAGTTTCAAATTAATTATATATATAAATAGCCCACGGGGCTTTGGTTCGACGGTGAAGGGTGCACTGTTAAGGCACTCCATGCGATAGGTCACCGGTTCCAATCCCCCCGTGGGTGTAGGATTAGTCTAAACTAGCAAAAAAAAAAAATTATATATATAAATAAGAATTCCCTCTTCATTCTAAATGAGGATTCTTAGAGCATATTCCATATCATTATGAAATAGATTAAAACTTCTTGAGATCTTATCTCGTATATATTGTAATCTTACAATTATATATATAACATGTATTCATTTAAATTTATGTTGTTATAGTGTAATTTAATTCCTTGATTGTTTGGAGAACGAGTTCACTTCATGAGAATATAGTGGACTTTTGTTTTATTTTACTTCATGCAAATTGATTTCATGATTATCTTTGTATTGATGGAAGAGTGTTTACTTTTTTTGTAATAATTATTTTCAACTCATAGAATAATTTTCCTTTATCAACAATAATTCATGGAAAGAAGAGGTGTGTGGATCATGCCAAGGGATAAGCTAGTGACAGTAAGGTCCCAATAGCATTATCAGTGTTCAAGTACATGGTCATTGCAAAGAATGATTAAGTAAGCTAGTTTCTTTGTTTCTAAGTTTTCATATTCATTCCATCACAAAAAAAAATCAAACAATGTACTTGTTGTCATGGAACTAGCCTAATTTTTAATGAAATTGTTGACAATTAGTTGGTTTAAAACCCTCAACTATTTGTATTTATATTAACATATATAATGCACTTTTATTAATTCATTTTTTAAAATCGTTGTATGATTTTTTTTTTATAAAAGTATATTTCCCTCTTCCCGCTTAATTCAATGAAGAGGTGGATAGTAGAACATATTTTAGGATAACCATACATACATAGTCATCTCAATGAAACTTGAACCTAGGTAGGGAGGCTATAATTAAAACCTCCCAATCACTTGGGACACACTCAATTGACTAAACTATTGTAACACATGCCATATAATTGTTATGTTTCCTTACACATCTCTCTCATATTAGGTTGTACAAAGTGTCTCTCATTATTTAAATACAACATTAATATAAATTTAAACTAATATTATTCAATTTTTAATAATATGAATGCTTATTTGGGAAACTCTTGTGCAATTTTATTCGTGCCAAGAATGATACCTAGTGTAAAGAAGGGAATGTAAATTCACTACTACCACCTATATAAAACTATATCAAAAGCTTGTATAACATATAGAGTTATCAACCATACCTTAAAAATGATGAAAAAAACTTGAACGACTCTCATAGTTAAGGACATGTAATGTACTTCTTTGTGAGAATTCAGAAACTTCAAATCTAAAAAGGAGTATAGATGAAAATAAATATATGGAAGTGAATATCTAAAATTATCAAAGTCAAAAAGAATTTGACTCTAAGGTTGGCGTTTCTAGTAGTAAAACGCAGAGTGTTTTATTTATGGAAGGGGTGAATTTGAGGACTTTATTTCAAGGTGAGACGCCCCGGATGAACCCCAAAAGGGGGAAGCTAAACTGATAGAGAGTTTTATTGATGGCAGGAAGATGTATGGTTAAAGAAAAAGTGTTTTATTTATGGAAGGGGCGAGGTCGAGGACTTTATTTCAAGGTGTGACGCATGGGAAGAATCCCAGAACAATGAATTTAAACTAATAGAGAGGCCTATCGATGGCAGGAAGAATAATGTATCATGGAATGCATGGACTTTCTAGTTCGAAAACCCTTCTGGGAAATCCGAGTCGGTAGCATGTGGCAACTCCCTTTGTTCAGTCTATACCTTCAAGACGATTGAAGATTTCTAGCAGGAAGTGTTTTCAGATCTTGAAAATGAAAAATATGTTGTTCATCGCGGTTTTCTCTACCATTTTCTCATGTTCTGTATCCCCCTGTTCATGCTATGTAGTTTATACGACAAGTGTTTTTTCCATGCAAGCTGTCCTCAGTAGAAAATTTCTATTGTCTTAAAGTGGTTATAGAGCCTCTGTCGAGGTATATAAATAGTGCCTATCTCTGGGCAAACGATACTTTGTATTAGTAATTATAATACTATAAGGGCTTTATTTCAATGTGCGACAAGAATGGCGCAGGAATAACCCTAGAATGATGAATTTAAAATGATAGAGAGGCCTATCGATGGCGAGAAGAAGAATGTATTGGGGAATGCATGGATTTTGTGGTTCGACAACGCTTAGGGGAAATCCAAGTTAGTAGCATGGGGCATCTCCCTTTTTTCAATCTATACCTTCAAGATAGTTGAAGATTTATGGTGGTAAGTTTTTTCAGATCTTGAAAATGCAAAATATGTAGTACATCAGGGTTTTTTCTAGAATTTTATCATGTCTTGTATCGCCCTGATCATGCAGTGCAGTTTATACAACAACATGATTTTTCCAAAGTAAGTTGCCCTCAACGATATATTTTCACTACTTTAAAGTGGGTAAGAGCCCAAGTGGGAAGACCTTACATGTGTCCATTGAGGAAAGTGGACTTCCACTAACACCCAAAGAGACAAGGCTAGATTTGACTGACTATGGATTAAAACTGTAAAAATCCAACTGTCATACATACATGTGTGTGTATAGGCATTTTTGTGTAGATTCAATTCTGCTCATATATATTTTGTTATCTGATTCCAACTGTTGGCCATGACCAGTGAACAATTTGATGAAGGCAATGAAATTTGTGGTGGTGTGGATAGGTTGAGAGGTAGATTTTATTATATGATTCCACCTGTTGGCCATGATCGGTGAAAATTTTGATGAAGGTAGTGAAATTTGTGGTGTTGTGGCTAGTGTGAGGGCTACACAAGAAACAGTTTCCTTATGGACCAGAACTACCACCAATGAAGATGCCTAGGTAATTATTTTCAATAAGGGCATGTATTTGTAATGTGAATCTCTTAGAGATACACTGCACATAGCTAATGACATGATCAGTTAAATATTATATATGACAAGATAGCAAAATAATTAACCGCATTGAGATTTCATACCGCATGGTGTGGGGATCGAATCTATGTCTTGTGAAAACACTGTCACTTGATTATTGTTTTTCTTTTCCTATACATTCTTTACTTCAACCCATTCCTTGTCATATGTTTTAATTGGATATTTAACCAAGTTTTATTGATTCTGATCATTCAAGAGTTCAAAAGGGTCCATTTTCCTCCCCTCTTTAATTTAATCCAATTATTCACCTTTCTTATCCTCCCTTGCGGGGACTGAGGATACCATCAAATATTGCTTCAAATTTGTCCAAATCTCTTTTGATTGGAATCCAAGTCTAATTGATTCTCATTATTCAAGAGTTTAGAAGGGTCAATTTCCCTTCCCTCTTCAATTTGATCCAATGATTCACCTTGTTCATCCTCCCTTGCGGAGGTTGAGGACACCATCAAATCTTGCTTCAACTTTATCCAAATATCTATCGATTGAAATTTCCTTTTTTCCTTCAAGACTTATTAACTATGAGGGATCTGCTACTTTCACCATGGGACAATTTTCCTCAACACCTTGCTACCAAGTGGGCCGTTAGATATATTTCTTTCTCAAGCATAGGCACCTTAGACAAAAGGTTTCCAAGAAGATGAAAACCCATTCAGGGCTATGTGTACTGAATCTTCATTCTTGAGCTCTTTTCCTGTTATTGCACATTGATCATGGAGTTTATTTAGTTTTATCAAAGAAGTTGTTGTGGTATCTATTGTGTTCATTTGTGTGGCTCTAAGCTTGTTCCTTAGAAGAATATTTCAATTAATGTTCTCACCCTGATATATATTGAATATAGCACCAAACCTCTCCTTACTGATGGTCTTACTGATGATGTGAGGGATCCTTCATGGATTCCAGGATGACTTTCTTTGTTATGGCTATCTTCCTTTTATTTTTTTACCAATTTTATAGTTGAGATGTCATTCAACCTTTATATTTACAAAATGCGAGAAGTCATTATCCTCTAACAACATCTATATTTTCACTTTTATGGTATGAATTTTGAGGGACCTTATACTCTATTTTTGTATCTTAGATTGAATGTAGTCAAATTATTACTCTTGGATTACACTGCTAGAAAAGATAGATCAAATAGCTAAAGACAAACTATCATAGTTCCATATTACTTTTCTCAAGCATGAATCCTGGGCATCCCATTGTTGAAACCTTCCTACAAATTCCTATCCCAAGTAGAAGTCCTATTGTCCAAACAAGGGTTATTGGAAGGTTTCAATAAACATGCTCTGATGTCATGTCAGAAATTAGACATTAGTGAGAAAAATCTGTTTTTTTTAATATGAACTAAAAATATATTTATATTTCATAGAATATGTGTTAGGGCACAATTGTATAACCTTTACAAGTATTTCTTGTCGGTCTAAATTAATCAACACCATGTTAAGCTACAAAATTATAAACTATGATCCAAAACTATGCTCTAGAGTAGGCATATGGGCGTTACAGTGTTCTAAAGTCACTAGCTTGTAGATCCTCCATTAAATACCAACTGACAGTCACAAAACATGGAAAATACTTTATTTAACCCCCTCATTGTGGGAGACATGATTTTCATCAAGGAAAACTTCCTTATATGTGTATGAATCAGTTAACGAGGACAAAATGGACAAGTAGGATTGGTTTTGGACACCTTCTAGTTGACTTTGCGAGTGAGCCCATCTAGCATCGATATTATGTAGGCAATTTCATCATCCATCTTGCTCACTTTTGATTGTAGATTTAGTAGGTGCCTTGAGTCTAAACCAATTTCAAAAAATTGGTCTCAATCCTCTTTGCAAGAAAATAAAGCAATATGAAATTATCTTCTGTACAGGAAGGAAGAGATAGATCCTTATCCCAACAAGATCAAGTTCCACGAATATAAAAGGGTTGGGCTAGCTAGCGGCAAGAGAACTTTCCAACCAGGGCGTAATTAGTGAGACTGAGGGCTAGATTTTATCGAAGGACTAGTGAGAGTTTGAAAGCTATAACTTCATGCTATCTTTTAAGGTTATGTAAGTTATCCATATTTTCATTAGGAGTCCCATTTAGTCACTTAACGGTTAATCAGACTCATGAATAAAATCAAAGTATTTATCTCATTGTAGAAGGGAAACTGTTGCAAGCATATTTCTAAGTTAGATGGACATAACCTTCCAATGTAATGGAAATTATAGGTAGACATATATAACAAACACTACGAGCCATCAACCATGCCTTCCCTTTGCTTGTGTTTTTATCAACAGTTAATTAAGATAAATTTTAATATTATCACGGTCTCGAATAAAATTTTCCTTTAACTTTTATTCTATTGTAAATGCTTCTATTATTAAGCGGAGGGATATAGTACCCTTATTTCGGGATCGTTGACATTATCAACGTATAGCATGTTGGAATGTTGACATTTTTAATATATAGCATGTTGAAATTTAAGTTCAGTAACATCATTTTTCGGTCGGGAATTTTTCCTTTGTAGTTGAACTTTCTCATAAAATAACATTTTATATGCAAATTTGCATTACCTTGTTATTGTTATCCTATCTTATTTATCATTTATATGACATTGGTAAATGGTAGTAAGATTTTTATCACAAAGAATAAAGTGCATCTTATACTATGATTTTGGATTTGGAAAAACTATCACTATATTGATTTAGCTATATTTTTATACTATTTTTTCTTTTCAGAAATGAAAAAATCCAATAAATAAAAATTGCATGATGGGCATGTGAATTTTGAATCAATGAAAAGGAATAAAATAAAAATAAGGAGACCTATGACAGTGGATGATAATGTGGATGAGGAAAATAAGGAGGATACATCTTTAATATGGATGAAAAATATGTAAAGGTTGGTTGCAAACCTGTAAAATGTTTTTTCTTTTGATATCTTATTGATTCTCTAAATTGTTCAGTCTTGCATGAGAGTTGCCTTGTAAAAAATCTTAGTTGGTGAAATTTTTAGAGAAATTATGAAGACAACATAGTTTCCATGTCACAAGCCAAGTCTAGCTCTTGGAATTTGACATAAAAGTATTTTAATGGCTATTTTTCACCTTGAAATTTTCCTTGGAAGCAACATGTTCTTTTCTAGCTTCTACATACACACATGATATTTGTCCAAACCATAGGATTGATCTTATAGGGAAAAATGACATATGTTAAAATATGTTCATCATGGAATTTTAACGAATTCATTCTATTTTTGTTTTCCTTCAGTCAACTATCCTTACCCTTTTCTCTTACTTTTACCATGTGTTCTATACATTATTATTGTCTCGAAACTTGACTCTTGATCCCGCACAGACTCACACATCTTTCAATATCACTAGCTTCTTGTGTTAGTTATATGGAATTCTAGCTATGGAGGCATGTGTTCTCTTAGCATGAAGAATAATTTAAGAATGAAAAGGAAAGAACCTCTCCAAGAAAAATTATTTATGTCTCCCATGCATGATAATCATATGTCTTCCATATAACATTTTTAGATTGGAATTGTAACATATGATCAACATGGTATTTGAAATAGCCTTTAATATAGCATGGTTAAAATATACAACCTCTGCAAGCACCACAAGAAGCAATGATATATTAGGTTATAAGAGGCACCACAACCCTTGATAAGAAATCCCCTGTGTTATTCTCATATGGGGTTTCAATATAACTCATGCTATATTTGTAGGCAACTCCCTTCTACCAGCTCCATGTAAAGAGCCATATTTACCATACAGGGAGACATACCCCATACCAGATCCATCTTTTTTAGCCAACATTCTATCTAGAGATTGAGATGGTAGTATACCTTCCCTTTTGACTTTAGAGGAATACCTTCTGTTTGACAATGGGAATTCGATGCATTGAGGATTATCTTGTACTTGGTTTGAGAGCTTTCTATTTCTTCTTCTTAGCATTGTGATAGTCATGCTTAGATATTTTTAATTAGGACAAATTCTAGATTCTATAGGGGTGGGCTTTGAAATCCCACTTTGTACTACCAATTATGAATTGAACAATCTTTTTGATGCAATTTTGGTCACTTTTTGGACATTACGTAACCTATCTTACCTTCCCAAGGACTCCATTTACTCTTCCACTATTTGATTCAACTCCTATGTTTCTCCTCAAGAAACCTTTTTGGAGGTTATTATATTATTTATTATACTTTGATCTTATAATAGTTAAGCATAACATCAAAACCTAGCTTGCCTTCCATTTCGAATCATGAGCATTCAATAATGGGGCCTTTTCCTTGGGCTTAGAGCTAACAAAATTTGCAAAGCATGTTCACATTCTCTAGTATGGGGTCATTACAATTCATCCCTCTTGTATTGACACAATTCTCATAAACCATTGCATTTCAAATAATACATGATTTATTATTTTATAATCCAGGGTTTAAAACTGGAATCTTGAATTCTCCAAGTCATAAATTCACCTACAAACATTGATGGGGGGGAATTTTCTATTTGGAATTTTGAGAAAAAACAAAATTTACATTGTTTTTGGTCATTTTTATTTGTGATTTAGTATCTGCTCTTTTGCTTCATTAGAATTAAGCCCATTTTGTACTTGCAGGTAATTGAACACATTGTTTTTTCCTAATGTTTTGTAGTATTAAAGTGAACTAATTATTGTATTATTTTTTGGTGTTCACTACTAAAAAGAGATACTCTTACTGTGATAAGTTTAAATTGTTTTTATTTGTTGGTTTTTATCATGTTTTTTGTGCGGACTTGCGAAATTCCAAATTGCAAGTCGCTTTGTGTGAATGACATATATATATATATATATATATATATTCCCTATGGCTCCATGGAGATCCATGTTACAATTGCACAAAAGATTAGATATCATTCATATATCTAAAATTTCTTATTTTTAATTTGAATATTTATGTGATAGAGGAAAGACAAAATGTCCCAATTATAAAAATTCACCCAACAACAACAACATTGATATTTTTCTTTCATTTTATATGTAACATATTGCATCAGTATTCATCAATTCTCTTATTCCATATCTTATCCACTTATGACATTTCAATTTCAATATTTGGTGCATTTGTGAGTTATAGGTCATTTGTAGGCTATAAATTTTTTTAGAGTTTCAATTCTTATTGAGTATTCAACTAAACATATTGAGTCTCTTATATGTAACTATTTTTCCCTCCACCCACTTCTCATAACATCCATAACCATTAGGTAGAGACTTTAATTTATTGGAAGTTATAGAATTTTGCAATTTATAAAGTTCGAAGATATATTTTTTAGAAGTATAATTCTTTAAAGGGTGCTAGCTCAAAGGAAGAGCACCTACTTTACAAGCAGGAGGTTAGTGGTTCGATTCCATCGTGCCCTGATATTCATATGGAATGGCGATGATTAGTTTTTGGTGACAGAGGCTCTTTTGACCATCACCTGAGCTTATGGTGACATTTTCGACCCTCGCCAAAATATGAAATGATGATGGTCAATGAACGCCACCATATATATGCATCAATAATGACAACCATGAAAGGTTTGTGACCATAAATTGTTGTTGATATGAAATGGTGAGGATCATTGTTTGTAATTATAGTAATTATTCGTGAGAGACCTTGATGTCACCAATGACTTTATGATGACATTTTTTTACCATAACCAAATATGAAATGGTGATGGTCAATGAACGTCGACATATATCTACGCTAATAGTGACAGCCATTAAAGGTCCATCACAAAAAGTCATTGTTATTCATATTAAATGGTGAAGTTCACTATCCATCATTATAATAAATATTCGTGACAGACCTTGAATGTCATCACAATAAATACTTTCGGCAACACCACCTTTGGTGATGTTCAGTCTTTTTGGTGATGGAGGCCATTGTCTATCACCATTTCTCATCTGAAATGGTGTCAGTCACTCTCCGTCATTATAAATAATTATTGCTGAGAGATCTTGAATGTCACCAAAACACCTATACTTTTGACGAACCGACCTTTGGTTACATTCAGTTTTTGGTGACGAAGGCTCTTTTGACTCTCACCAATGAGCTTATGGTGACATTTTTCGCCCCTCACCAATGTCCTTTTTTATTTTACTGCAATGACTATATAATGTTTCTTAAGAAGACTTAGACTCATGAATGGGATGTGGTCATACCTGGAATGCCATAGCTGACGCTTATCTATTCTTGACACATTGTGGGAAAAAGACTGTAGGATATTTTGACCTCTAAGAGTCAAAGGAAACATCCTATTCTTGATTTTTTTAACCTTTCCTATCAGTCTTCTATTGGGATGTTTGGCATAGATATAACATGTGTTCACTTGAAATATTACATGATAATCATGTTCCATAAATTGAAATACATTAACGAGTTTATGTGAAATATTACATCATAAAAATGTTCCATAAATTGACCTACAATAATGAAGTTATGTTTTAGATGTGAACATAGTAAACATCAAGTATGTATTTTTGTTGATTCTGTTTTGAAAGAACGTGGACAATACCTTTCCCTTTAACTTTAATACAAGAACGATCTAACAGAGTAATTTATGGTGTTATGGATCCATAAAGATAAGAAATAATATATTTATTACATGTCATATCATTGTTGCATATATTGTCAAGCAACCAAAGGTCCTCGTTGTGTGTGTATTCAGAAAGATGGCAAGAAATAAATGTTTTCTCAAAGGATTCTCCTTTATTTTTGGAGAGACGGGCACTTCCACTTTGTTGATATCACTGTTTCTCTGTGCATTCATGTCGATAATGCCCAAATTTCTTGTAGTAATACCATTGGACATTAGATTTGCTCCAGGTTCTTATTCTCTAAGTTTGGTTTTGTGGAGGTCTGCATTGCTTTGCCTCATGATTATGTCTTGAACTGCCTATACCTCAGTCTGTGCCTCACTTGTTAATTTCTCTATATCCTTTGCCTCTACCTCTGCCAAGAGAAAGTTGTGTTTTGAAATCTTTTTCCATGGTGTCTTCTACCAAGTTGAGTGTTATTTTGTGTTTGAGAAGTGATCCAGTCAACTGTTCTACTGAGAAACTTGTAAAATCTTTGGATTCCAGAATCATTGTTACAATCATGTCATATTTCTTGGGTAGCCTTCGAACAAAATTTTTGACAATCTTTTCATGTGTAACGGTTTCTCCAATGAGTTTTTTTAGATTAGATATTCTTATGACTCTAATCATGAACTTATCCACACTCTTTGTGTCAGTCATCTTAAGGGTTTGGAATTAAGCTTTCAATGTCTTCAATTTAACAGTCTTCATTGTATCATTACCTTGATACGCATCTTTCAAAATATCTCAATCTTCTTCTGTTGTTGATCCATCAGTTATCTTGTCAAAGATAGAATCATCGACTCAATTTTGTATCCAACATTTGCCTATGTGGTCTTTCATTCTTACTTCTCTAATGACAATCCTCTAATTATTATTCATGTCTACTAATTGTTCTTGGGTCAGTTCTACAAAACCATTCAGTAGAGTATCCCAACATTTTTGGGGTTGAAAAAATTCTTCATTCTTAAAAACCAAAACTCGTAATTTGTCCCAAGCAAGACAAGGTCTATGGTAAAGCGATGGGGGAAGTTATTTCTTGAAATGCAAATGTCTGCTCTTTAAAAAGATCTTTTTAAATTTCAAAAAGAAATTTTTTTTTAAATCTCTTTTCCTTTGTCACACATTAAAGTTTTTATTTAAAAAAAAACTTTAACAATCACATTTCTCTTATAAAAGAAAAAATAAAAAATCAATCTTTCCTTGGAAAATTTTGAAAATGAAAGAAGAAAAAAATAAAACTTAAAAATAAAACCCTTCGTAAAATCGCCCTATCATCACAACCACCGCCACCCCCACCCCCAAAAAGTTAAATAAATAACATAGGTTAACATTTTATTAAAAAAAAAAAAAAATCTTACCAATAATAAAATTAACTCCTTTGTGGAAAAATAGTTTGGCGGCTCATTTTGCTGTATAGTGCTTGCCTCCATTAGTAACGCAGTGTCCTCAAATAACACAACGTTATACCAATTTTTTTTTTTTAATTTCGACCATTTTTCTGAGACGAACTCAATAATCCATTTTTCTCTCGTCTTCACTGATTTTCACTTGCTTGGATTTTTCTTCTACATGATTCAAAAGCTGTTTTTACTTCGTTCATGTTCTTTCTGGTAGTCTTATTTAACTTAGATCTGATACAATGATAAAGAATGAAAGAAATTTTGGAGCAGTATTTTTTTTCTCAATATTTAAAATAATTAAATAAATTACATTGAAAACATCACGACTGAACTAAATTGAAGTAAAACTAACCTGTGTATGACACGTAGCAAACAACACAATCAAATATCAAACACGATCACATCGTGAGATTAATATCTCAATATGGATATCAAAATGTCAAAGAGGACCAAAAAATATGATGAGATGTATCAAATATCAAATATGATAACATAGTGAGATTAATATCTGAACATGGAGATCAAAATGACAGTGAGGAAGAAAAACTAAGATGTATTAATAAAAAATGTGGTGTACAGTTAGGACATGAAGCCCTGTTTTTATGTATCGTCCCGTCGATGCATAAGTATCAAAAGCACATTTAACGTGTTGTAATTCACATAAAAATCTATCCATCAAATAGGCGTTCAACTAACAAAGAATTACCGAAATAGATGCGAATCAAAATGGTTATTTCAAAAATATTCCTATATAATTCACATGGTCATTGTCACGAAGTGGGTATTTGGGTTAGGATGTGAACTTTGGTTTCCGAGCTTAGAATTACTCCAATACTGCATGCAGTATTGTCCTTGGAAGCCTGACTGGGACGCAATTGTAATACATTTCGCGTTTGCGAAGATTCAGCTAGCGTGTAGTGAAATTTTGAATTGAAGCGAGTGGGAACATTAATGGGAAAACAAGATATTAGGGTTTTCATCTTGTCCACCATTTTTCAATCTATCAAAGATGAGAGTCAAGACTCAGAATCAGGCTTAAGTAAACAATATATGGACCCTATGTGTTCCATCATTCAAATATCTAAAGCCGTGAGACAAATATGCACACAACGTCCTCAGATCACGGTCGGGCTAAAGGGATCAAGGAAGAAGAGGTTTTTTTCAGCATTTCTTTAACTATTTAATATTCTATAACATTATATATTTGTCCACACCTTTCATTAGTCGGTTGAAGTAGGTTCTGAAGTGTCGTTTCATTCAATCTTTTTGTACGATAAGACAAGAAGTTTCAATACAACTCTAGAGTTAATAGCTGCTATGTCCTCTAGTCTGCACTCACAGGGACACAATTTCATAGTTCGTTATTTTAAATGTTCAGGTAGATCCAATATAACTTTTTATGTGATTATTTCAAATTTTTTAAAAATGGAAAGGTTATTTTGATGGAATTTTAATGTGAGTATACGTTGAGCGCCAAACAAGGTGAAGACCTGATGTGGATGGAAATAACTTAATATAGAGAACCGTAAGACATAAATTCTGGTCCATAATTTTAATATATATAGGAAGTATCAAAAAGATGCCTCAGATTTCATGGCATTTCAATATGACTATACATGAGCCCCATACAAGGTAGAGATATTATGTTCATGGGAATAACTTGTTATAGAGAATGTAAGAGAGAATGTTTGGTCCATAAGTTTAAGATATATCGTATCATAAAGATGGGTTAGCATCTATTATTATACATGCCCATAGGCATGGTATATTGCGTTCTATCGTCATTGACTTGTTATTAGATGATTTTTGACTATGCCTTTTTCAAAAACTTATTCTAAGTTTTAATAAAAATAATTTAATTTAAATTTTAAATATCATTTATCTAAATGGGTATTGGTCTAACAACTTTGCGTTCTTATGGCAGTCTTTCTCTTTTTATGTAAATTATCTACACCTTTATCCAAAGTTTTATCTCCAATTTTAAATGGTTTATGCATTTAACAAAAGTTTCCTATTCGATTTTAAATTATCTCCATCCTTTTTAAATGAACTATGTGTTTAACCAAAGTTTTGTCTTCAGTTTTAAATTATCTCCCTCTTTAACCAAAGTTTGAAATGAAATCTTATTGCCTTTGGTGTTTATTCATATAAAAGAAAGCAAAGACAATTTGTACCAAAGTTTCATGTTAAATTGTGTCCCACAATGATTCTTTCATGTTTTACATTTGTGTATCTACCACCGCCAACTATGGATTTTATGTTCACCATGGTCCTTTAACACCCCATTTCCCATGGACATTTCCCTTCCATTATGTGCCCTTCTTGTTCTTGATTTATTTTTCTTCATGTTCTTCCATATATCTCTAGTCCTCTTGTTCTCTTCTTCATGTTGGACAGTACTTATCTTCCTCTCATTGTGCTCTCTCAGAGTTGTTATTGTAGGTAATAGCTTGTTACTGTAAGAAGAGTCTATCTCGGAAGGGAATCCATAAAAAAACATTGGTTCCAGAACCGATATGTGTCAGTATGTACACTCATTTGTGGGAAGTGGGAATAAGTGACATAGCTAGGTCTAGATATGGGAACAACCAAGAACCATGTAGCTTAGCTTTATCATGTCTAATATGGTGTCAGCTTTTGAAATGAAACGAAATAGAAAAACCATTCTTTAGTGGCATGAAAAAGGGTAAATTCATCATCATAAGTAGATATGTTTTTAAAAAAGTGCTCAATATGCATTAGAAAGTGCATCATCATAAGTAGATATGTTTTATAAAAATTTCTCAATATGTGTTCGAAAGTGCAACTTCTGAGGGGGGGCTAAACACATCTATTGAAGCAGACAACCTCACAAGGCAATTCAAAACATCTATTGAATCATCACCAATAGAAATAGGAGCAAGAGATGCAGGAAGAGGTACATAAAACTCATCCTCCCTTTATTGCATATGTCATTGAACGACTATAACAAGAAAATACAAAATTCACAATTCATGGTTACTGCATTTCAAACATACCTCGAAATTTAGCGTGAGGATGCACAAGATAAGATGTCTTAATGTATTATATTTTAAATTTCTTAAGCTAGCTCAGCGCAAGCTTCTGGTGTTGGCACTGCTTTATGTTCACTTATAGAATTATTTACATTTTCTTGTGAATTATCTTAGTCCAAACTTTGGGTACCATCTTTGTTTCATGTTCCCATATAGTCGATTGTTTTCATTTCACTGCATAGATTTAGAACTACCTACAACCCATGTCAAGGAAGGTGAAAAATTGTTACGTACCCTCAGTCTTTTTGTTTTATGAAATAGATCAACTAGTTACGATGTTCCAAATTATAATCTCTTAGAGAAGCATATGTATAAATTTGTAGCCATCCCTACAAAAGTATTTTTTGCAGATTTAAGAAGAATATTTACTATAGGAACATCAATTTTTAACTTCATGAGCTGACAATAAATTGGACAACTCGTTTCTTTTCTAAAACTAGACCGATGGAAAGTCGAGTATGCAAATCATTCATGGAATCCAATATTTGTAGGAATAAAAAGAAACACTAAATAATAGAAATGAGAGATGATTAGAATGAATTCACTTTGAAACTAATAACACACCCAGTAATAGGAACAAATATTGAAGGAGAGAATATGAAAAGAATAGGACATAGGACAAAGTTGTAAAAAGAGACAAAATCCAATAGGACATAGGACAAGGGATAAAATAATAGATTGATGTTGCCGAGTGAGAGCTGGTGCTTAATGCTTCATGTGCTATACCAAAGCCTCTCAGAACATGTCTCATACCTAACATCATACTTAGCCCATAAAGGAAAATATAGAGTATTCAAGGGAGCTTGAGAGTACATATTTATCTAGTCTTTTATATATAAGTGAGCATGTTTATGCATAGGATAACAATCTTGTTTGGATTTAGCCTTGTTGAGGTGGTTGGGTTCCATGGGTTTGCCGGATGGCATTTCTCGTCAAGAATAATTTCATAAGTTTCTTGTTGGTTCAAGATGGAAACTGGGTATCAATAGATACATTCAAGCAAGGAAGCATACTAGTCACCAACTAGATCATCCACATTGAGAGCCAGTCTCAAGAATTGATCTAGTCCTCGGAATTGAAGCACCAATAGCAAAGGGAGGATATATCATAAACTCCTATGTTTATTCAGTAGATTAAGTAAATGACCTAGGACCAAAAACGTATAAACCAAGTGCTAAGGTAACACCATAAGAAAGTGAAGAGTAACACTCATATGTTAACGTGCTACAACTTCACAATTTCATGTGGCGTCATCCAAATCCTACATGGTTTCTTTGGATAATGGAGTGGTAAGCAACGTGGCCGTTATGTGGGGTCCACAACCCATGGAAGTCATAGTTAAAAATTTCGATTTGAAATTTTCATGTCCCCAATTTTTTTTCTTACCATTTTTCTGGTTCGTTAATTGTATTATCAACATACCTTTTGGCTTCTTATGATATTCCTATGGTACCATTGTATCTTTTGGAATTACTTACGGTGGATGATGCAACAATTTCTGAGTTAAATCTTTGTTCCAAGAACTAGGAGCTTTGTTTTATCTTCGCTAATCATCATTACATCTATATTCTTACTTACCCTTACTAATGTAATCCTAACTCTTTAAGTTATACTTATCTATAAATGGGTTTGTAATATACTGGTTCTTCAACCATTGATTATTACTTATACATTTAATATACCTTTAGGCACATAGGTGCCCTAACCTTTGAATTTCTTATGAATTGTATGGTTTTGAATACATTGATGTACCAACCTTTTATTTCGTATTGTTTTCTCATTCATTAAATTAATCCCAAATTTCTATATGAATTTATGAATACCATCCTCCCTTTGATGACGTCTTCCACTATATGGTTGTCATCTATCGGAGGGCATGTGATAATCTCCTCCCTTGACATGGTATCCAAAAAAATCGAGGCATTGGAGGGAATGGTGAAGATCACTCGTAGAAAATATACAGTCCATAACTGAGGAAGTAAACCTGTTATGAAACCAACTCCAAAAATAGAAGAGAAGATAGATCAATGCCTTAGAAATAAGCCACTTCGAGGGGGAAACCTCTAATACATTACATAAATAAACAATTCTTGGATGATACAAATGACCAAAACCTCCTTTCTATATATAGGAGTCCATGGGGCCACAATGTAATCCTAGCCGACCTAACAATAATAATGTAAGGGCACAATAATAACAATATGGGGGTTACAGGGGTACAACAATAACAATAAGGGAGTTACACTAATAACAACAAGGGACTATACTAGTAATATAGGAAACTAACATGCTCATCTCCTACAAAAAGTGTTGTCCTCAACGCTTGAGTAGCTCTGGGTGCTTCTGTATAAAATTCTCATCCTCCCATGTAGAATATTTAGTAGGTAAGTTCTTCCATATGATGATATACTCTGAAATTGATCGTTTTCATAGCTGTCGAGTTCTTATTTCCATGACTCCTTTAGGTTCCAATATGGATTTTCCTTCCTCGTCAAGTTCTAGAAATATTATTTGAACAAGAATTTTGTCTTCTATAACCTTCTTTAAGCATGAAACATGGAAAAATAGATGCACTCGCGAAGAAGTAGGAAGCTCCAATTTATATGCCATAGTAACAATATTTTGCAACACCTTGTAAGGACCATAATACTTTGGCGATAATTTAATATCCTTCTTAGCTTGCTTTAGGGGCATTTGTTTTTATGGTTATAGCTGTAAAAATACTCAGTCTCCTACATCAAAAATTGTATTGCTGCGATGTTGATATTCCTGTTGTTTCATTCGATTTTGTGCCAAATTTAGGTTATCATTTAAGAGTTGGATAAGTTCTTGTTGATGCTTTATATGATCTTCCACTACTTGAACCCTAGAATTTTCCCTTAAAGAAGATGTGATGGACGGTGGATGATATCCATAAAGTCCCATAGATGGGGTCATTTTTGTTGCAGTAAGGAAGGAAGTGTTATACCACCATTCGGCGAGAGGTAATCACTTGACCCATTGTGCTTGCTTATCAGATATAAAACAAAAAAGATATCCTTCCAAACATTTATTCACTATCTCAGTTTGACCATTAGATTGAGGATGATAATATGAGCTATGAGCTAGTTAAGTACCCAAACAAGAAAATAATTCCGTCCAAAAATTTCCTGTAAAAATGGGATCTTTGTCACTTACGATAATCTTCGTGTTTCCATGTAGCTTTTGAATTGTTCCCATAGATTCAGTAGCAATTGTAATTTCTTTAAATGGATGAGAAAATGCACAAAAGTGTGCATACCTGGTAGGTCTATCAAATACCACCATGATGACACTCTTTCCTTCGGACCTAGGTAAACCTATGATGAAATCCATTGAAATATACTCCCAATGCAAACTTGGAATGGATAAAGTTTATAGAAGACTCGGGGTCTTAATTGTCTCAAGTTTATTTTGCTAGCAAGCCAAAAAATTTGCCAGAAACTTTTGAATATCAGATTTAAGGCCACCCAAAAAAATATTTCTTCACCCCGTGGTAAGTTTTTAAAAATCCCGAGTTTCCTCCTAAAGGAGAAGTGTGAAATTCCAAAAAAATATTTTGTTTTAGTTGGGAATTCTTGCAAATATTTAAGCGATCTTTGTAGCATAAGGAATCATTTTCCAACTAAATGTACAAGATGTACTACGATCTTTCTACAAATTTTGAATGAGTGTCGACACTTCTTCATCCTTCTTCCATTCATCCCTTGCTTCAGTTATCCAATCTAGTTGGAGAATAGAAATGGCACAAAGAAATGATTCCATATCTTCATCATTTCTTAAGAGTGTGTCTGCAACAACATTTAGATTCCCTTTTTTTTAGATGATTTAAAAGTCATAACCCAACATATTTGTGAACCATTTTCTTTTTTTTCTTCTGAAGATAGTCTTTGTTTCAAAAATTGTTTAAGATTATCATGATCATTTTTTACCTTGAAGTGTATTCCCATTAGGTAAGGTCACCATTTCTTTAGTTCATGTAGTATTGCTAAAATTTCCTTCTCATAAATAGCCTTTTGTAAATACTTTCCTTTGATTGGACGGCTTTAAAAAGAAATGGGTCTTCTTTCTTGCATTAAAACAACACCAATTCCATTTCTTGAGGTATCACATTCCACAATAAAGGTTTTTGTGAAGTCTGGCATAGCTAAGACTGGTGCTAGGCACATTTCCTCTTTAAGATGTTCAAAGGCCTTAGTTGCTTTAGGAGCCCATCAAAATGCATATTTCTTCAATATTGTTGTTAGAGGTGCTGCTATTATCCCATAATTCTTAACAAAATTGCAATAGTACCATGTTAACCTGATAAATCCACACAACTTCTTTATGGTTGTGGGGACTTTCCATTCCTTAATGGCTTTAATTTTCTTAGGTTGTACCTTAACACCCTTGTGAGATACAATATGACCCAAATATTCCACATCTTGTACTCCAAAGAAACATTTGAATGTTTTTGCATATAATTGTTTCTCCTCCAATAGATTGAGCACCCTATCAACATGTTGAACATGATCCTTCCAAGACATGTTGTAGGTTAGTGTATCATCAAAAAATACTAGCACAAATTTTGTAAGGAAGGGTTTCAAAACGGAATTCATCAACCCTTGAAATGTAGAATATGCATTGGTAAGGCCAAAAGGCATGACCAAAAATTCATAATAACCCCCAAGAGCTCGAAATTTTGTTTTCAGAATATCTTCAATCTTCATTCTAATTTGATGATATCCTGAACGAAGATTCAACTTAGTAAAATAATTTTCTCCATGTATTTCATCCAATAATTTATGAATCATAAGAATGGGAAATTTATATTTAATAGTGAGCTTATTGAGCTCCCTATAATCCAGATACATGCGCCGTGATCCATCCTTCTTATGCACCAATACTACGGGAGCAGAGAAATAACTTTGACTAGGTTGAATTATACCCGCCCCTAACATTTTTTCAATCATACGTTCAGTTTCTCTCTTTTGGACATAACGATATCTGTAAGGCCTGATGTTTGGAGGAACACTTCTCGAAATCAAATGAATAGCATGATCATGATCATGAATAGGTGAGAGTCCTTTGGGAGTTTCAAACACCTTGGAATGATTGTTCAAGAATTTTTGCAGATCTAGAGAAATATATTATTTTGATGTTGGAACTTCTATTAAGCATAATTGTGCAATTACGCCTCATTGTTCTTTCTTTAGGAGCTTTATCATGACATTAGAGCTTATTATCTTTCCCAGCTTCCTTGCGATACCTCATAATTTGATTTCTTTTCCTTTCGAAAAAAAATCAAGAAAAGTTCTTGAAAATTAAAAGTTATCGTCCCCAAAGATTGTAACCATTGTACTCGTAGTAAAACATCAACACGTCCCATTGGAACATAAAGCATTGGACTATTCAAAACATATTCCCCCATGGTGAGTTTGATATTATGGCATTTTCTAGAGAAATTTATAGTTCCTCCATTTGAAACCATCCCTTGACATTCTGGTGTTGGGTATAGGAAACAATTCAATTCCTTGGCTACCTTGTAATGAATAAAATTATGGGTACTACTTTAATCAATCAACACTATTACCCTTTTATTATTTATATGTCCTTCTATCTTGAGAGTTTTAGGAGTGGTAATTCCTTCCAATGCATTACACGATATGGTCAGACTCATTCCTTCTTATTCCAAGGTTGGTTCCTCGTGTAAATCCTCTTGTTTTGAAGTTTCTTGTTCATTTTATTCCTCCTCTTCACAATCTATGTAAATTAATTTCTTCTCAGCACACTTATGACCTTTGGTGTATATGCTATCACAACTGTAGAAAATCCCTTTTTCTCTTTTTTCTTCGAATTGTTGTGGTGTCAACCTTGTAGGTTGTGGAAGTATAAGAGTAGCAACACTTCCATCTTTATAGATGTGAGTGGTAGGCCTAGTTGTTGCTAACCTGAATGCCTTCTCCAATGAATCAGGTTCCCAAATGAAAACTTCATGTTGGATGTTATCCTTTAAAGTCGCTCTGAAAACATCAATCATGTGTTCCTTTGGAATATCAGTTACCCTTATTTAAATTTTTGGAAGTCCTCAATGTGCTCCACCACTAAACCCTTTTGTTTGATATTTATCAATTGGCTAAAGAAGGTGTTTCTATTTGTATCCTCATAATGTGCTACCATTTCCACCATAAAAATTGACCAAGTGACAACTTTTTTACGGGAGAAAAGTAATCGATACCATAAAAATGTATTTTGTTCTAAATGTAAAGTTGCAATGCGTACCTTTTGTGTGTTTTGCAAATTATTGAGATCAAAATATAGCTCCATCTATAGTATCCATGTTACAGAATCCTTGCCATCAAACTTCCTCATATCCATCTTTGGAATATGGTGGTTCTTTAATCCAACATTAGATTCTATGAAATCACGATTAACTTTTATTTTTTTCTCAGCATGATTTTCCTCTACTAACTTTTCGGCATTAGGAAACATTTCTTGTATCAAAATTTTCAAACCTTGCATGTATGCTTTTAGATCATTCTTCATGTTTGCCATGTTGTCCTTAATTTTTTCTTCCATGTCATCCATCTTAGCCTCCATGCCATATTCCATGTCATCCATATTAGCTTCCATGCCTTTCTTCAAACCAGCCATATTATTCTTCAAACCATCCATCTTCGCTTCCATGGCTTTCATCAAAATTTCCATTTCAATTTTTATTTCTCTTTATGAGAGCGAAATTTGGTGCACTTGCTCTTGTAATTTTGACAAATCATTTTGCAATTATTCATCTCCATGAGTCATAGTATAGTATTCCAAGGGCTTAATGGGTGTTAAATTCTTTCTAGGGGGAATTTTATAACCCAATACTATGCTCAATAGGCCCTTGGAATCACTTAAAACTGATTTTTCAAACAAGACTTATGCAATTTGAAAAAAAATACACACATTTTCCTTGATTTTGAGGAGCTCGATATTGAAACTGAATTATCTCTTTAATTGTGGATATTCAGTATCTCAAATTTCAACCTATATTAGCCCTTTTAATCTTCTTTTGAATGACATAGGTCTAACTTGATTTGGATACTTCAAGACAAAGTTATGCTGAATCTCCCACAATGACCTAATTATGGCCTAGTTCAGTAGACCACACTTGTACAACATGCCACATCTCACTGTTTCCTCCTTTGGTTATGAAATTGATAGACATGAAACTAAAGTCCATGTACTTGTGGCCACGTTTTATATAATTCCAATTTGATGCTCAGAAAGAGCGTTATGATGATTTTCCAAAGGCCACCTCTTTGAGATGAAACTCGGGAGCCTCAGCAAACCCTAAATTCCACATATAATATCTCTGAAAATACTGTGAACCAAGATTTAAAATTTTTACAGGAATTTCCTAAAGATTTTGGCTTCGCTCTGTAATAATTTCAGCTCCTGAAGCTTCATAGACAAAAACATATTACGAAAATTCCACGATGACCTATTTAGGTGAAATTAGGGAGCCTGAAAAAATCCTAACTTCCATAGAGAATATCTCTGAAAATGTTGTGAAACAAGATCTAAAATTTGTATAGGACGTTACTTAGGATTTTGACTTTTCTCTGTAAAAATTTTAGCTTCTGAAAATTCGTAGAAAAAAAATTATAGAAAAAACTCCATGATGGCTTGTTTGGAGCAACAAAACCCTAGAATCCAAAGCTCCGATACCAAATGTTGTGAAACCAAATCCGAAAATAGAAGAAAAGATATATAAATGGCTTAGAAATAAGACACTTCAAGGGGGAAACCTCCAATACATTACATCAATTAAAAATTCTTGGATGATACAAATGACGAGTATATGGAGCCACAATGTAATCCTAGCCGACCTAACAATAATAATGTAAGGGAGAAATAATAACAATATGGGGATTATACGGGTACAACAATAACAATAAGGGGGTTACACTAACAAGAATAAGGAACTATACAAGTAATATACGGACCTAACAAAACCCTATAACTAAACGTGCATTTTTCCTGATCGTTTCGACTCTTGACAACAGGAGTATGGCCACCATGGCTGAGGATGCTTTTGTTCCGCTTGCCCATACTTTAATGGCATCTATAGGTTGTCAAGGTAGGTTAATGTTTATGCAGAGTTCTATGGAATTTTTATTGTGGGAGGCAGAGGTTTTTTTTGTGTAAATACTTCATGGCTAATACCTTTTCTGATGCTTGTTGTGTTTGTGGATGAAATTAGAAATTTAAGGGAAAATCCTTTGTGCAGGTGACTTCCCACCACATTAGACCTTTTGTTTCCTCCCTGACTGTGAATAAACTAAGTGTTACCTTGCGCTTGCCTGATATTGAATGCTGCACTTGCCAAACATATTTTCCATAGAGATTTTTGTGAATAGGTAATCCCTCAACTCAGTTTTTGGCTTCAGATAGTTACATGTTCAATGCTTTTGTTCCTTCCCATTTCTAGAGAATTTATATCTTTGTGAGTAATTTAGTATAGTTTTTCTATAATCTGGAACTTGTATGTTACAAGAATAAAATCAATACTTTTTCTTTAAATATTTAGGATCATATAAAAATCCCTAAAATTTGGGTTGCATGTACGACATTCACTACATATCTCTTTACCTAGTCTTCAGGGGAAATGGTTGTGTAAGGTACTATGTTCTTTTTTTTTTGTTTATAATTGATTATATTTCTTCATTAGCATGTGTATTGACCCAGATAATGGTTTATTTTATTCTTATAGATTTTTTGAAGAAAGCCCTAGATTTTGGATTCTCAACCCAAGGTTATCAAATCTACCCAACAAAGTACCTTCGAGGATATTTATTTGGCAGATGTTGGCAAAGAGATTTTAAACTACGTAGACCAGGTATGTCCTTTTCCATTCTCTCATTCAAAACTTGAATTCTGTCAGACTCTTGGGTATAAATGTATAACTTTGTTTATTGACAAACAAAGGCTGTCATATTTACTCCTCTTCATGATGAGGGTTTCAGTCTATTGAAGGACTATCGTGCTTCATGTTTCCTTCATAGGTACCTTCTGCTATAATTTTCCCTCTTTTATAGGTGTTGTTATCAATTTCCCTCTCTTTACAACATTTTTTAGGGCATTGGTTTTCTATTTGGTATTAATGGGCTTAAAATTTGGAGCAGGTCCAACATCAAGAAAAGTTAATGGGATTTCCGCATCCCTTCTTCAGATAATAATTTTACCCTTTTACTTGCTTAATATTTATGATTTTTTGGTATATTTCCTGGTTTGATTGAATAATAATTTATATGCTATTTATACTATTTCATTTATATGTTCACACTTCCATCACGAGCTCAGATTGTTTTGGTTCTAGTCAAGGTAATCTTTCCTTCTAAATTGTTGAGATGAGAAATTTCCTTTACCGATTTCAATCTCAAATTTTAATAGGATTATGTTTATATTTACGGAGGTCCAATCTAACTTTTCCATTTTCATTTTTCATCCATTCTGCTGCATAGTTTCTACTAAGTTATGGTTTTCTACATCTAGGTTGGTATTCCCCTATCTTGCCATAATTTTTTGGCGGATAAACACATATTTGCTTGTACTCCTGGAATTTCTTCTGATGGCTCATATCTTGAACTCTCAGCGTTAAGCCCTAACTGGCCAGGGTGCCCTTTTGAAACATTATTTGTAAATATTTGACTTCATGATATTGACTGTACATTGTACAAGAACATTTCAGTATTTAAAATATTTTGGGCATAATACTCTAGTCATTTCGTTAACATATATTTCTTTTGTATAAAATATTATCATTCTTTAGCCTATAGATTTACACATCGAATTAGCTATGGTGATTTTGTTGTATGACTTAGTATTTCATATGTTTTATACTGCTGAAAGGATCATAAAATTTCTTCATCTGTGTATATGACATCAGGCAATTAGGAGTACCTTGAATGTTATGATGTTATTTATAAAAATTTTCTGAGTTACATTTTTATTTTTCCAGATTTCCCTTTCTATTTTATCTATTGTCTTTTTTGCTAAACTAAAATTTTTTGTTCATGAGTTAAATACAAATAGTAATTTATATGTGTGGGACATTTATAGCCCAGTTTAGATATTAAATTGAGAAAGATAAAATAACCTTCATCCTTATCCTATCAATATAAATTTATACAATTTTAAATGTCATTTTCTTGCTTACATTTATGATAGATAGTAAAAAAATTATCGTAGGAATATTTGTGAGGTTTCTCGATAACAGTTACATTCTCAATTTGATATTGGTTTGTATACTTAAACATTTTGTCATAATGCTGGTTTCACCTTAAAAATTCTGAAAAAATGTTTTTTTATTCATCAAGATTTCTTCATGTGTAAATATTCAACTTGGCATTAGTGTTTGAGATTTCTAACTTCTGTTTACAAGTTTTAAAAATGGAAAATAAATGGATTATCCTAAATCCCAAAAGAGTAGTTTTACTTTAATAAAAAAAATTCCTTAACATAGTACCACTAATAATAATATTAGAATTTTGGCAGTAACCTCTACATATTCGATTAATAAAATACAAAATTTTTGTATCCTTTACTCCCTTCGTATTTATGTAGTTATTATAGAAAATTTATTTGTCTTTAGAATTTAGAGTTTACACCATTTTATATTCTAGCTCCCCTATTAGGAGATTCCTTCTTGGAAATTGTATTTTTATCAATCCTTATATAACCATGCTTCTATCCCTTAGGATTTCTGAATGGTTGTAGACATTCTATATGATATTAAAGTATTAAACAATACTAAAAATATCATCAACACCATAAATAATTAAATAAAATCTTACTTCCTCCAGCTCTTTAAAGATGGAACAAGTACTAAATCCTACTTATATAGTCCCTAGAAACCTTCATTCCTCACTAATATAAAATAGAATTAAATATTAAAACTTATGCATCCTTCCTATCAACTCCTCATTATTATGACATCAAATGAATACAAGTCTATATAGACACTTCATAAAATTGTAAAGACTATTTTCCTCCCATCCACGAGCTTCTCCTCGGAGCTCTCCCCCGAGTAGAGATCTCACTTTTTCCCAGTGCTCACAACCTCTTGCCACTAGTGAAGGAACATTTAAACAAAATTTCCCCAACAAGTTTCCATAATGACATCCTGTTATTCTAGGCTGCTCTTACCGATACCCTAGAATTTTCTTTTGTTTTTTTTTCACAATTTGTTTTTTAAAGCTCACTTTTCTTCAGCATTGTTTTTCTTACCTCTTCCCAGTATCTTTCCTCTTTACTAAGGAATCGTTAGATATTTTCCTCTATCTATATTTTGTTCAATTTTATTTCTCTCCAAAGGAATTTTGTGGAGAATTTGGGAAAGTATGAAATTCTATCATATCCTCATGGATTAGAATTTCAAATCTCTCTATACTCTTTCTTTTCAATTTTGGTATGGATTTTATTCAATCAATATTATATATATAAATTATAATTCCTCCAACATCATAATTGCTTCATAGGTCCACATAGTATTTCTTATATCTAACATAAAACATAATAACTGTAAAGTTGGGGTTATACATCGTCTCCGCCTAAAACAAAAAAAAATTCCTTGATGTTAGAAGGTAACTATTTATTATTTGAAAAATGTTGGGTAAGCTTATTTCATGCCTTTCTCTCGCTCCCATGTAGCCTCCTTGGGTTCAAATTTCTTCCACCGCACTTTCACCTGAGCAACTCTTCTATTATGGAGCACGGTTTCTTCTCGCCCCAATATACGAAGTGGTTCTGGAAGTAAATCCCCTTTGGTTTCCACCTGTATGAAATTCCATTCAACCACATGAGAAGGGTCATGAACATATTTTTTCAGTAACGAAACATGACAATAATTATGTACTTTAACATGAATAGTCAGAGCCAATTGATATGCTACTAGATCTACTCATTCCAAAAATTCAAAGCGCCCATAGTACTGGGGTGCTAAATTAGCACAATTGTTGGTGTTAAGGGTACTCTTGTGAGGTTTTACCCTGCAGTAAACATGATCCCAAATCTTAAATTATTTGTGTGTATTTTTTTTACCTGGATAACTCTTCTGTAGGTCTTGGGCTTCCTTGATGTTCTATTGAATTTAATGTATTTGTTGGTCAATTTCATGAAATGCCTCTAGTCCAAGAACAAATCTATCCTCTGCATGGCTCCAGCTAAGTGGAGTATGGAATTTTCTGCCATATAAAGCCTTGAAAATACTTATGTTTATAGAGGTTTGATAGCTGTTGTGATATAGAAATTATGCTAAATGCAGAAAATTCTCCCACCTTGTGGGTCTATCCATTACATTCATGCGAAGAATTTCCTCTAATATCTGATTTGTTCTTTCAGTCTTCATGTCGGTCTGGGGATGATAGTTTGTGCTAAAATTAAGTTTTTTTCACATCCCTCGAAACAAATTTTTCCAAAAAGTTGATATGAAATTTGCATCCCTATCAGAGATGATAATATTTGGTCTCCCATGTAGCCTAAAAAATTCCTTCATAAAAACATTGGCCACTTAGGTTTTCCCAAAGGTAGATTGTACCAGAATAAAATGTGTAGCCTTGGTAAGCGTGTCCACTAATACCATAATGGATTCATGATGATACTTATTCTGAGGTAGTCCTGTTATGAAATCCAGATATTACTTCCCACTTCCATTCTAGAATTAGAAAGCGGATTTTCAAACTTACGGGGTGTTTATGCTCCACCTTGAATTGTTGGAACTCTAAACATATTGCCAGATAATCGGTTGTTTCCTTCTTCATTCCGGGCCAAAAATAATTTTTCCGCAATGTTCTTACTATATTTTGGTAACACAAATGACCTAAGTAATGTCTCTTATGGCATTCAAACATTATCGTATGTTTAAAAGTAGTTACGTTAGGAATTTACATTCTTTGTTTATAAATAATTAATCCTGTCGTATTTATGGTATACCCATAATTACTTGTTGCCGTACTTTTAATTGTAATTATAGATATTACAGGTCTTCTGACAAGGCTTCATGAACCTTTTCTTAGAAATTTTTCTTAACACTCCTAAATGTGTAAGAAAAAATTTGATGGGTGTCTCTACTTAAGGCATCTACAATTATGTTTTCTTTTCCCTTAATATGTTTGATTTCCATGTCAAACTCGCTAACGACAGCTAACCATATAGCTTGTCTTACATTCAAATCTGGCTGGATAAATATGTATTTCAACCTAATATTGTTATTCATTAACACAAAATTATTACCTAATAGATAGTGTCATCACAGTTTTATTGCATGTATGACAATAACTAACTCTAATTCATAAACTGCATAATTTTTCTCATGTTTTTCCAGCTTCCTAGATTCATAGGCTATCACAGCATTGTCTTGTAGTAGCACTCCTCCTAATACTTCTATATAAGAATCAATACATACGGTAAACTATTTTTCTATATCTACAATTTTTAGGATCGGGGCAGTAGTCAATTTTTGTTTCAGCCTCTGAAACATTTCTTGATATTTGGTTATCCACTTAAACTTCACCCCATTTTTCTATAAGAAGGTAAAGGGATATGCTAATGCAGAAAATCCCTCCACAAATATGCGATACTATCGTATGCTACCCATGAATGAATGGATTGTGGATAATTATGTGGGTACTGCCCAATTGAAACTTTCTTGTACCTTTTCCAGGTTTACCGCCAACCCCTTCTTTGAGATAACATGTCCCAAATACTAAATCTTTGGTTTATAAAACTCACACATGCTAAGTTTTTCATATATATTGTGTCCCCTTAATGTTTGCAACACTATTCGTATTTGTTCCTCATGTTCCTCTTTTTTCTTAGATTACACCAGTATGTAATCTATGAGAACTAGCACAAATTTATCAAGATTTTTGTGCAAGACACCATTAATGAGTCACATGAAGGTAGCAGGGTCATTAGTGAGTTTGAACGGTAGGAATATGAACTCGTAATGTCCATAAAAAGTTCTAAAAGTTGTCTTGTGGATGTCTCCATATTTTATGCAAAGCTAGTGATACCGAATTCGTAAATCAATTTTTTAAAATACTATTGCTCCCCTTACGTGGTCAAACAAATCGTCTATTCGTGGTAGGGGGTATCTATTTTTTACGGTCGACTTATTTAAGTGTCTATATTCTATACACATTCTTATGGTACCATCATTTTTCTTGAAAAATAAGACCGAAGCTCCCCATGGAGATATAGTTGGTCTAATATAGCCTTTGTTTAACGATTGTTGTAGTTGCAATTTTAATTCTAACAATTTTGGTATGCCCATTCTATATGGGGCTTGGGAAAGTGTGTGGGCTCTTGGTATGAGCTCAATAGAGAAATCTATATCCATTCGAGGGGGAATATGAGGAATTTTTTAAGGAAATACATCCTAAAAGTATCTAATTACCAAAAAAATTTCTATAGAATCATTTTCAGGTTGTTGTCCAAAGTCTTCAACCTATACCACATAAACTTGAAAAACCTTTCTCGATGTCCACTTCAATTGTAATGCATAAATTTTTCTAACAAACAAAAGTTTTTTTTTCCTCTTAGTATAAGTGATTATCCTAGTTCATTTGAGCAATTTACTATTTTTTCTAATCAGATTACTATTTCTTTCTATTGCTCCAGCCAATCCATACTAGCCAATATGTAATAAGATCCTAAAGGAAGAAAATTTAGGTTTAGATCTGTGAGATACCCATTTATATTTACAGGGTACTTATTCAGTTTATGGGTTACCTTCCATTTGGTACCTGTAGCCACCTGAACCAACGAAGAGTGTTGAATTTTTTCTATCTACAGTTCACACTTTTCCACTATATGTGGACTAATATAGCTTAGACTAGCTCCAGGATCAATTAAAATAGATACAGGTTGGTTGAAAATAATACCTTCGATTTAGATCATGGTTGATTGATGTTGAGCCTGTCGGTCTTCTAATGCGGCGTTGATTCATGGAATGCTTCTGGCTACATCATTCACCGTGGTTGCCTCATGCATTGCTTGAATGTTTTTAATAGCATGGGGTATGTGTGGATAGTCCCTCAACAATTCAAGTTCTCCACACCCCCATAATTTTAGTGGTTCCTTTTTTTTTACTATTGCATCCTATTTTTTGTTCCCTTCCATGGGCTTGGATCTTGTATGGGATTAGGCTAGCTAATTTACCGACCTTTGCTGAATTTTTTGTGTAGTGGTTTATGCCAAAATTATCCAGATAGGATGGTTTAGGTCTTTTTGAGCTAGTTCCTGACATCCCTTTTTATTTATTCTTTCAGGTTTTAAATTTATCATTCTATCCGTTAAATTTATCGTAGAACATTTGTTCTTTTCTAATAGCTTAATCCATAGTCTTTGGGTTATCAAATACAATTCTTTCTTTATATATCGTGGGAAATAAATTTAAGAACCTTTGTATCTATGCTTTATCCTCTCTTCTATACGGTACATAGTGAAGTAAGTTTGTGAATTTCGTCACAAATTCATCTATGGTGAGTTGCCCCAACATTAGCTCATGAAATTATTTATCCCTGTCGTCATAATATCTTGGTATTGAGATTCAAACTTATGGTGGAATTCTTCCCATGAGACTGTCTTCTCATCCAAAAAGTGTATAATTTTGGCTTCCTCCCACTAGAGTGTTTCTTTACCTTGGAATTCATTAACTACCGGCCTTCCCTTTAAATTTCTTCCATACTCATATACCTGAAAATATTTAGCCACATTCACGAGCAAAGCTTCCGCATATTCTTCCTTTTCTCCATCAAAGGTCAGATGCTTTATCTTGCACAATTGTCCTTGCAACTCCTCCAACTTCTTGGATTTAGGGTCTTTTTTCCTAGGCTCTTCCCAACTCTCATGCTTTTATGAGTATGTTTCTGTCTCATTTCTTTTCATTTTTTCTTGTTCCCCCTCCTGATGACTAGATTTAGAGTTTAATTCTCTTATCAACCTCTCTTGTGCATTGCTGGCTTGCAGTAGAAGTTTATTGCTAGTCCTTAGCTGAACTAATTCCTACTGTAGATTCTTCATAATTTCTAGTATTTGGGTATTGGAATGAGGGGGAGTATCCTCCTCCCCCATCTCCACATACACCTCTTCTCTATCCATCATGAAAATGGTTGTAAACTTGTTTGCACTTTATATATGATGGATATTCAATCATTAACATAATATTCCATTGGTCATATTTTTGTAAAAAAAAATTGACTGTAAAATGAATATTTTCAGACAGCAGAATCTTTAAGTGTCGAGGGCCATAAGGTTAGTGTTTTAACATGGGAACTGACACCACTTGTCATGTCCCAAATATTTTTTTCCTTATCACTCTTTTGGTTCATTAATTATATTATCACCATACCTTTTGGCTTCTTATGATATTCCTATGGTACCATTGTATGTTTTGGAATTACTTCCGGTGGAGGATGCAATAATGTCAGAGTTAAATATTTTCTCCAAGAACTAGGATATTTGTTTTATCTTCACTAATCATAATTAAACCTATTTTTTTACTTATCGTTACAAATTTAATCCTAACCCTTCAAGTTATGCTTATGTATAAATGGGTTTGTGATATAATGGTTCCCAAACCATTTAGTATTACTTATACATTTAATATACCTTTTAGTACATTGGTCCCCTAACCTTTGAATTTATTATGAATTGTATGGTTTTGAATACATTGATGTCCCAAACTTTTATTTCATATGGTTTTCTCATTTGTTAACTTAATCCCAAATTTCAATATGAATCTATGAATATTGTCCTCCCTTTGATGACATCTTCCACTCTCTAGTTTCCATCTTTCGGAGGCCATGCCAACAACCTCCTCCCTTCACATGGTCTCCACAAACATCGAGGCATTGGAGGGAAAAATGGAGATTGCTCGTAGAAGATCTACGATCCACAATTGAGGACATAAACCATAATACTATACCTTCCTTTTTCCTCAATGTTTTGAATCTTTACTATAGGAGTATGGCTGCTATGGCTGAGGATACTTTTCTGCTGCTTTCCCATCCTTGAATGGTGTCTACAGGATGCTAAGGTAAGTTAACCTTTATGCATAGTTCTGGGGAATGGTTATTGTGGAAGGCACACAATTTTTTTTTGTAAATACTGCCTGGATAATACCTTGCTCTAATGCTCACTGTGCTTGTGGATGAAATGTGAAATTTGTGGGGAAATAATTTATGCATGTGACTTCCCACTTCCTTAGACCTCTCGTTTCCTCCCTGGCTATGAACATGGTATGTGTTACCTTTTACCTACGTAAAATTGAATGCTTCACTTTCCAGAGATAATTTTCCTGTAGGTTTCTATGAATAGGTAATCCCTAAAGTCAGTTTTTGGCTCCCAAAGTTACATGATTAGAGTTTTGTTCCTTCCCATTTCCATAGAACTTCTATCTCCGTGAGTACTTTAGTGTAGTTGTTCTATTCTCTGGAACTCATGGGTTATAGGCATCAAATCAATATGTTTTGTTTAAATATTTAAAAGCATATAAAAATCCCTAAAAATTGGGTTACATGTACGACATTTTCCCCATATCTCTTTAGCTACTCTTCAGGAGAAATGGTAGTGTTAGGTAATCTATTTTTTTTTTCTTCATTATCATGTCTATTGACCCAAATAAGGGTTTATTCTTTTCTTATATGGTTTTTGAAGAAAGACCTATATTTTGGCTTCTCATCCCAAGGTTTTCAAATCTACCCAATAAACTACCTTCTAGGAATTTTTACTTGGTAGATGTTGGCAAAGAGATTTCAAATTGCGCAGACCAGGTATGCCATTTTTCCCTTCTCTGGTTCGAAACTAGAATTCTCTCAAACTCTTGGGCATAATTTTTTAATTTTATTTATTAACAAGCAGAGGTTGTCATAGTTACTCCTCTTCTTGATGAGGGTTTTAGTCAGTTACAGGATTATCCTGCATCTGCTTTCCTTCACAAGTAATTTCGATTATTTTTTTCCAGATCTTACACGTGTTGTTATCCATTTCCCTCTCTTTACAACGTTTTCTACCGTACTAGTTTTCTATCTTGTAATAATGGATTTCAAATTTGGAGGAGATCCTACAACGAGCTAACTTCATGGGAGTTTTACATCCCTTCTTCAGGTAATAATTTTACCCTTTTACTTGTTTAATATTTATGCTTGTCTGGTCTATTTCCTAGTTTGCTCAAATAACCATTTATCATCTATTTATACCGTTTCATTTATATTTGCAGACTTCCAGCACAAACTCAACTTGTTTTGCTTCTAGTCAAGGTAATATTTCCTTCTAAATTGGTGAGATGAGAAATTTCTCTTACCAATTTTAATTTCAAATTTTAATAGGATTATGTTTGTACTTACACAAGTCCAATCAAATTTTTCTATTTTGGGTTTTCGTCCAGACTTCTGCATAGTTTCTACTAACTTATGGTTTCCTTCATCTAGGTTGGATTTCCCCTATCTTTCCATAACTCTATGTCGGATAAGAACCTATGTGTTTGTACTCTTGGAATTTATTCTGATGACTCATAGCTTGAACTCTCAGTGCTAGGCCCCAACTCGTCAGGGTGCCTTTTTGAAACATTATATGTAACTATTGGACTTCATGAGCTTGATTGTACACTGTACAAGAAAAATTCAGTATTTAAATTTTTTTGACTATAATACTCTCATCATTTCACTAATATACCTTTATTTTGTATAAATTACTATCGTTATTCAGCCCCATAGATTTACACATAGAACTAGCTTTCGCGATTTTGCTGTATGACTTAGTATTTCATATGTTTTATACTGTTGAAAGGATTAAAAAAAAAATCATCTGCGTATATGAAATTGCATTGTATAGGAGTACCTAGAATGTTATGATCTAATTCATTAATGTGTTCTAAGTGAGATATATATTTTTTTCTTTTCATATTTCCATTTTTGTTTTATCTACTGTATTTTCTGCTAGATTAAATTTGCTATTCATGAGTTAAATAAGAACAAGTATTGATCTGTGTGGGAAATTTATAGGCCACTTTAGATATTTAATTGAGAAAGGGAAGATACCCTTCATCCTTATCCTATCAACAAAATTTTATATAGTTTTAAATGTCGTTTTCATGCTTACATTTATGGTAGACAGTAGACAAAGTATCTTAGGAATATTTGTGAGGTTTTTGGATAACGGTTACATTCCTAATTTCATCTTGGTTTGTATACATAAACATTTTGTCATAATGTTGGTTTCAGCCTAAACATTCTGAAAAAATATTTTTTTATTCATCGATATTTCTTTATGTGTAAATTTTCAACTTGGCGTTAGTGTTTGAGGTTTCTAACTTCTGTTTTTGAGTTTTAAAAATGGAAAATAAATGGATTATCCTAACTCCCAAAAGAGTGTTTGTACTTTAATAACAATTTTCTCTGAACATACTACCACATAATATTATAATTTTGGTGATAACCTCCACACATTCCAGTAATAGAATACCAAAATTTTCTATTGTTTACTCCCTTCGTATTAATGTAATTATGGTAGAAATATTCTTTTTCTTTAGAATTTAGAGTTTATGCCAGTTTATATTCTAGCTCCCCTATTGGGAGATTCCTTGTTGCAAATTGTATTTCTATCAATCCTTATATAACCATACATCTATCCCCTAGGATTTTTGAATGGTTGTAGACATTCTATATGATATTAAAGTATTAAACTATATTAAAAATATCACCAACACCATGCATAATTAAATAAAAGTTTAGAATACATTTATTGTATTAGGTTCGCATTACATTATTACATAATTTGTACCACCTCGAACTCCTTAAAGGTGCAATGAGTACTAAATCATACTTATATAGTCTCGAGAAACCTTCATTCCTCGCTAATATAAAATAGAATTGAATATTAAAACTTTTTTATCCTTCTTATCAACTCCTCATTAATATGACATATAATAAATACAAGTCTGTATAGATACCGCATACCAATTGTAAAGATTATTTTCCTCCCATCCATGAGCTTCTCCTCAGATCTCTTCCCCAAGTGGAGATCTCACTTTTTCCCAGTGCTGAAAACCTCTTGTCAGACTAGTGAAGGAACTTTTAAGACAAAATTCTCTAGCAAGTTTCCATAACGGTGTCATGTTATTATTATTGGGGGTTGCTCTTTCCCATAGCCTAGGATTTTGTTTTATTTTTTTCGCAAAATTTTTGTTTTAAAGCTCGCTTTTTGTAATGTCCCTAATTCTTTGCTTTTAAAAATATGTAGTTAAAGACTCTAAGGGTCAAGTGAACCCCAAGGAATATATTAATTGTGGATATATTTTATCAAATTAAATTAATAAAATGAAAAATGAATAAATGGTGCAAATACTAGAGGATGGATAAGGTTTACAAGACTTTCCCTATTCCAAAAATTCCTTGGAGGAAATAAATTAAATACTAAAATTAGATTGGAGATAAAAATACAAAAAAAACTACCTCGGTAAAGAGGAAATTACTGGGAAGAGGTGGGGTAGAGCTAGAAAGAAGAAAATATAGCTTTAAAGTACCTTTGTGGAAGAAAAAAAGGGAAAGCATAGGCACATAGGAAAGAAACATCCTAATTTAACTGGACGCAGTTAAGGGAAAGAAGTTGATGGGAAAGAACACTTATATAAGCAGATACAGGATAGACAAGAGTTTTTCTATTGCTAGATGAATTGATCTCTGCTCGGGGGTGAGATGTGGAGATAGATCTCTAAGGTTGGGAGGAACCTAGTCTACCTTAACTCTTATGCACGGTAAATTTGATTTTTTTTAAATTATATTTTAGTTCTGTTATGAGTTAATGAGAAAACAAAATAGAATAGATCTGTATTAAATTCTGAATAGGAATATGTGTCTATGTTGTGGTATTAAGTGGAATTATAAATAAATTTGGAAGGTCTGTACATTAAAAATATTTGAATATAATAAAATATGTTTCTCTTCGGTGTTGTATAGAGGTAAATATGTCGAGGACCAACTCTCAGAATGTCTAAAACCAGTAAAATGGCTTAGATATGAGGTTAGGTACCTCACAATAAACTGATATTCCATTTATAAGTCTATATAGTAATTCTTTAGTATTCAGGAAAATTCATTATAGAATTAGCACAGAAGCAAGCAAACAATATAGGTAAACCAATATCTACGCTGTAATATAATGAGAACTGTGCAGTGTTAATTCTAAAAAATTTACTTGCAGAAAAATAACATTTATTCAGCTTGCATTTATATCAATCTTGTTAAGAAAACTATCAGAGAAGAGATACAATAAGTATAGGAAAAATGAAATCAGACTATTTCTATGATCAAATTCCAGCATACAAATATTTACTTTCTCGTACTGTCAAACAAGAAAATTAATCTATGAACATTATAAGACCCAAAAAGGAATTCATTCTGTTTTGAAAATATATAATGTGATATTGTAAAAAGAAATGCTAATTAGGAATAATCTTCATACAAAAAGAAATAAATCCATTATATATATGAGTAAATTTTTAGTTTATTGAACTATCCAAGTTAATTACATGATGTATATTTCGGAATTATACAATGAGGGAAAATTGACCTTTTTTATAAACTGTAAAGTCCATTGACAATTTTATGCATGTTTGCCTATAAATAGCCCCACAGGGAATTGGAACAACCTTGATAGAAATAGGTTCAACTGCTAAATTTGAAAGTGAAATATTAATAGAGGTATAAAACTTTCGAACCGATGATTTTGTGAGTACCTAAAAAAAAAATTAAAAAGGAACAATAGTTAGTTCTAAAATAAAAAGGACAGTAAAAGAGAATAGAGATTGAGAACCGAAACCATAGAGTTAAGGGTAAAGGAATCACCTTAGAGGGTAAACATTTTGCTACCATACTGCAATAAAGCAGAGCATATTAGTTCGCACTATGAAGAAAAAAAAACATTACAAACCCATATCATATGTTTCAGTCAAAACTATTGTAAACGATAATCACTCTGAAAGCTACGCCATGAAGAAAAAAGTCTACTTTCCATAGCCACAAAGGTTTAAGACTTCTTCAAGTTGTATAGAATAAAATAAAATTATATCCAAATCAAATTATCTGCATATAGTCATAAAGAAATCAGGATCGAAATCTAGGTAGAAGAAGGAATTAAATCAAATTTGAAGGAATCGAAAAGCAGACATAATATTTTGAGGAAACGAATGCCTAAAACTCTCCATCAGAATAGGGCGTGGGTTTGAAACAGAATATCCAAATATAGAAATAGTTACTGGAACTTAATTACAATAAAGTATAAATCCCTAGAATGAACATTAATTTTAATTGCCTGTAGCTAGTCGAAAAGTATATGAGCAGGAAATTAAGGGTTCTAGGAAAGTATATGCATTTCACATTGTCACAGTGAAAATATTATTGCCGTAAGGAAATTTAACATACATAAAAATCAAGTGTGATAAAAATGAACATCTTAATGATTTAGAAAAAATGAATAAATTATAGTGAGAATGTATATAGGAGAGAATGAAGGAAAAATATTGTAAGCTATTTATTCATGGGGATTTTACCGCAAACTATTTCGGCATATGGAATTATGTCGAACAATGACAAATTCTAGAAATGAAAAATAACGACAACGAAATCATATCATTATTTTTTTCAATCCTAAGCAGGGTAACATAATTTTAGTTCTAATGTCCCAAGACTATAAACTCTGCATAAATGAGTAGAAGAAATATTATGGGTAAGAAAAATAGAACAAGAGCTTACCTTAACGATTGAAAAGGAGGAAAGACTTTCCAATAACCAATCCATAAAGGGACGAAACTCAGACGTCCTAAATCTGGGCAAGTAAATCAACACGGTTAGCTATGAATCAAAGTGAAAATAATATATATTAAAAAAGAATTAAAAACAAAAGTTTAAACTCATAATGTTTGACATGGATAGGACCGTTACCCGAATGGATTAGCTGATTTTTCATTGTGTCCATATACTAAATTGACAGAGATTGATTCCACTAATCCATGGTGGGACAACGAATACAAGAGCATTCGTATTTCATTCCAGGCATGAAGGGTATCCGTGGAGACTGAACGAGGCAACAGAACAGAACAATGGAAAATATACATCCATAGAAAACAAAAGGATTTATGGGATGGAAAAAAAAATCCTAACTTATACTCTATTCTATCTCTCCACTTGGCCTAAATATGTCGTTGAAAGAAATGTTCCCGTGGATGGAATGGGTTAATAACGTCAAGAAACTACCCATGTGACTAAGTACCATGAATTAAAGACTAAAAGATCACAAGGTAAGTTAAGTATATGGATTTGGTGTTACGACATATGGTCAAAAGGTTTAAATGCTAAGACTTCAAAATCCTAAAACATCAAAAAATCCAACCTGTATAGAAATTCTGACAGATGAGCTAATACGCGCTTACAGTTGTCATCAAAATCAAGTGAAGTGGTGCATACTCTAATGTAGCCTTAGCTGTGTAGTATCAATGGTTCACGCAAACTTTTAATTTGGAAGATTAAATATAAGAAGATAGGTGTCAATGTTGCTAAGGTGGAGTTCACGTGGTAAGTTGAGGGATAAAATTAGGTGTTAAACAAATATATAATATCAAGATACAATTGTCTCCATGAGACATGAAAATATGTCGTATAAAGGGCTTGAGTTGTATCTTTTATTCTTATAACTTGGATAATAAAATAAAAAGGTATACATTATGAAATATATAGTTGGTAATTGGAGTTAAATTGTTTTAATAATTACGATTATGTGATACCATCTATGTGACATAGCAATATGTGTTAACATAATGTGTTAAACAATATGTTGTAATCACCTTTAACTCTGTTAGAAATGGAAGGAGTTATATAGAGGGTCCGTTTCATATTTTATATTCATATTAAATTTGTTAAAGAAATATTTTTTAATTTCAATTAAAATGGATGTGAAGTTGGGAAGTGATAATAATAGTTAGTGGAAAAACAAAAGTATTAAAATACAAAATTACCATGGAGAAGAAGTAAGGACTAATTGCTCAACTTTAGAAGCCCACTCATATGTGTGCTGTGGAGATTTTGTAAAGGGAGAGTTTCATAAATGAAATAGAAATGATATAGTCTAGCCGGCTATCAGTTCAAGCATTAAATAGATAGAGAAAAAGAGGAAATGGTATAGTAAGGTATTTTTTATGTGAAGATAGAGATATTACACATAAAGGAACCATACACTATGACTGTGGTGATAATTAACGAGACATAAATGTATGGGTAGGAAAATAATATAAGCAAAAAATATATATAGATATGGAATCAAGAACCTCTGCAAATTATGGTTGAGTAATGAAAATAATTAATGTAAAGTAGAATTTGATTATTCCCCAATGCATATGTTTAATTTTTTAACCTGAAGCCCAGAATTTAGGACGTTGTGAAAAGAGTTATGTGTGGATGATTAACAGCAGATTTAAATTGAAAGTGTTTTTACATTGATATAATATCATATAAAACAAACATAGTCCTAATTTATATTTGGGTCCAATATATGGTCTATATGGATAGGAGAGAGTTAGAATTGAATAAGGGTACCAATTAATTCACATAAAGCGGATTGAATTGATAGTTAATCTATTACTCTATTTTACTTTCAGGTAAAATATATGAGTGGACCATGAAGTATAATATTTTAAAGAAAATATAAAAGTGTGATTTTATCTCTAAAGGAATCTATGCTTAAAAATAAAAGATTTAAAAGTATAGTAAAGTAAATACCATGAAAAATAAGTTCCACAGAGATTATTCGGCGGAAAGTGATGAATAATATTCAAAAAGTGATGTGTACATAAGTTGTATACTATAAATAGAAAAACAAATTATGGTAATTGGAGATGTTACAAATGGTATGAGAGCCCACGTTAAAACACTGGGCCATAATGTGTGCTCACACCAGAAAATTTATGTTGTTGTAAACTGTTTATTAAATTTATTTTTCACTAATGTTTAAATTTATGTACAATGAAACATTCCTAAAGAATACAACTGCAAACCATGAGTGAAGGGGAGGAGTTGTATGGGGATCTGGGTGGTGAAGAGAATCCAATCGAAAAAATTCTCCATTTATGGCTATGATGAATCGAATGAAAAGAGAAATTATGGAATTGAAAAGCCACAATGAAAGGATATCTTTAGCCAGTAAAGAGAAAAACAGGTTAATAAGTGAATTGACCTCCCTGACTAGTCACGAGGGTGAAGGTTTTGATAAGAAGAGGAAGGGAACTTTAAATCACTCAAAAAATTCTGAGGAAGATGATGCCTCTAGAAAGAAGTCTAGAAGGAATAAGGAATTATTGAGTGAATTCCGAAAAAAAAAAGATAAAAAA
The DNA here is from genome assembly GCA_034641835.2 of Pinus albicaulis. Classification (NCBI taxonomy): domain Eukaryota; kingdom Viridiplantae; phylum Streptophyta; class Pinopsida; order Pinales; family Pinaceae; genus Pinus; species Pinus albicaulis. The sequence continues at coordinate 193,151,447 of CM076582.1, forward strand.
GATTAAAAAAAAAAACCTTCCTCCTATAATGGAGAGAAGGAGGAAGATGAATAATATTGGCTTCTAAACATAATAATGTACTTACAGGTTAAGGAAAATGAAAGTAACTTGAAAAGTAGGATGACTATCTATCAAATTCAAGGTAAGGCTACTCTATAGTGGTAGGGAAACAAGTGAGTGAACTTAAGAAGATGTTCAGATTAAATTTCTGAATGACCGACCATAGGATGACAAAGCTAAAGAGTTTTAGGAGCTTAGGTTAGGACAATGTATTATTGCTAGGTTGGTACCAAACTCACCAACCTGCTTCGCTATTTTCCTTTTATACTAAAAGAAAAGGCAAAGTTAGGATCATGTTTAATTTTTTTTTAAGAATTTGATATATAACATGAAAAAAAGTTGTCTACCTACTAGCTATAGGAAGAATAATGAGATATTCTGTCTCCTGAAATTCGAAAACCAATAATATTGAAATTTTCTAATTGTAGAATAAAATAACTGTGATTAGCAAGAAAATGATGAAAGAGGTGAAGTGGCAGAACCACAATTTGAGAAGGAAACCCCCTCAAAGTTCCAATATTAGAATAATGAACCACATATTGTGGATTAAGTACTTTTAGAAGTAGTGTTTGATCAAGGAAGTATACAAAATTGAAAATGGTAGATATTCTATGAGTAGAAGTATAAAATATATTGTAGGACAAAAGAGCCTAGATACAATTGAAAAAATGTTCAAGGATATGAATGAGAAACAACCTATTATGGTTGATGAAATAAGTACAGTAGGAAAAGAAAGAAAAAAATTCCAACAAGATGGAATTATGTAATGAAGTGACATATAAGTTACCCAAGGTGGATGAATGGGTAAAAAAAATAAAGAACATGAATTTGAGTTAAATGTTCAATTATCGATTCCTATGTTGTGTTAATAGGAATAAACTAGGTAGAACAACAATAACGACCTAAAAAATTGTTTAGAAAGACCCTATAGAGTATTTGTGGTGATGGAAAACCAACGATATTACAAAGACCAGCAAAAAAAAGACTGAGAAATGTATGCTGTATAATTTAGACACAAAACTGAAAAAGAAAATTGTAGAAAATTTATCAGTTAGCAGAAAGAGTAAGGAAGTAGTGCTAGACGAAATTTATCATGTATCCTCCTAACAGGGAAGTTGATTGTTAAATGAACTTAAAACCATGTGATACATCAGTCTCTAGAGTATATAGGATGTATACCCTCAAAAATGGTCAGAGTTAGAAACTGCAATGATAAAATGTTGCTAAATAGAAACTATGTAAGACCAAGTATATCCCTAAAGGGAGAAATGTTAATTTCGGTGAAAACGAAAGACGAAACCTTAGAGTAAGAATATATTACTGAAAACTAAATAAACTATTTATAAAAGATGAAGATTCTCTACTCAGGAGAGATGATTAATCAGTCATCAAATATTAAAAAAATTAAAGAGAACTATATGAAGAACAAGATACATAATTTATGAAGTTGAAACTCTAAATAATTGATGGAAATTTTTTTTCTCCTTTATGTGACAAGTAAAATAGAACCTAAAGGAACAATCCATAATTTTTTTACGATTCTGCAAAATATAGAAGGCATAAATAAAATGATAGACTTAACAAAAAGGACATTTATAAAAATCTCAGTGGTTAAGTCATGTAAGTTAGACGAAGGATGAGTAGTAGACTGGGGAAAGGCTCAAGTGAACATGAACTGAATTGCAGTCCTGATACTTCCACAATAAAATTACCTTTGATATTGAAAAATAATAGAAGAGATGGGTAGAGAGATTTTTAATCTTAGCCTCTACCAGAATTTGTCTACAGCAACAAGGAGAGGAAAAACACATAGATAGAAAAAGGTCAAAATAGTCTGAATAGTTAAAAGATTTAAAAAAATAGCTATTGATGTTTGAAGATCCTAAACCAAGCCGAGAGATGGCAAGAGGAAATAAGGCTTGTGTGAAAGAATAAGAGGTAATATTATTACTCAGTTATAACATAGGATTGAAAAAAAATAGACAAATGAGCAGAATTATACTGCGTATGTATTAAAGTCTCTACTGAAATGTATGCTCGGGTAAGAAAATGAGATTTTAGATGTTTTAAAGAGGAATGTCTGTTAAATTTTTTAAGAATATTCGAATAATAAAAGTTCTGATTGTGAATAATTGAGGGAAATCAAATGAGTACATCAGTAAAGTAGGAAAAACTTCAAAAAAAAAACTACAAAATACTAAAAAATTGATAATCGGGAGGAACTGATAATTTCAAAAACAAGGGGTGCATTTATAATGTGACCCCAGTATAGCAGAAACTTTTAGGAAAATTTCATATATGTCCTTAGATAAGGACATACTGGTAATTCAAATTAAATTCGAATTTTAAAACATGACATGTTTTACCTGGTATGAGGAAAGAGTAATGAAAAATGCTATATGGAAAATGTTGCTAAGAGACAATGAAAGCTAAATATCGGAAAAAATATGAATCTTGTTCCTATTCCATAATATAAATAGTAAGTAGTTTGAATAAAGAATTTGAAATTGGTCGTCTTAACAACATGTTGAATTAGAAACCGACACCGATAAAGAGTAGTAAATGTGTCCAAGACCGAAACTGTGAACTGATATGAAATTTCGAGATGTAAGGTAATAACTGATACACTTGATAAGGTAAGTTCAAGTGTAAATTGGAAATTATGGTATAGACAAACCAGTATTAAGTTGAAATTGAGCATGGTTATCACCATCTAAATCGATTGAGAAAATCAATCAAGTATTAAGTAAATGAAGTACATGTATGAACTGTAAAAAGGGGGATAGAACCTTAAGCAGAACCTCTACATATGACAAAGTTTTTTTTCTAAATTCTTGAATTTCTAATGAATAGGTGTTTGTTATGTGAAGCAAAGTGTAACAGGAATTGTACAACTCTGACAAAAGGAGTCAAGGTGAGAATATGTGCAGAGAAATCACCAAAAAATTCAAATGAAACCATGTCTGCGGGAGGAGGAAGTCTCGCCGAAACATATGGAATAATAAGTAGTTGTGCTAAAATTGCACTATACTACTCTAAACCCTGAAGGGTTTTTCTAATAAGTGACTTTATTGAAAAATACTCAAGTTCAAAATATTATCATGATTAATTATTATCAATATATATATATATATATATATATATATGATACTACTCATGTGAATAGATATGAACTGTGGACAGGTAGAAACATGAATAAAATATTCTTCCAAATGTACTTCTTATATTGAAGTAGGAAGAAAATAAAATTTTAGAGTATAGCAGTGAGCAGAGTAAAGGCAGAGGAAGGTAGTTGTACTCTGAAGAAACTAAAGGGAGCGAGAGGAAAATATGAAGGAGTAATCTTCATTCTGATTTGAGAAATCAATATCGTAAGTGGTAACTTGAGGATGGTGTTCAGTTTTAGAGGGGGAATATGTAATGTCCCTAATTTTTTTTTCTTTTAAAAATAGGCAGTTAGAGACTCTAAGGGTCAAGTGAACCTAAAGGAACATAATAATTGTGGATATATTTTATGAAATTAAATTAATAAAATTAAAAAGGAATAAATGGTGTAAAGACTAGATAACGATTAGAGATTTGGAAACCCAATCCATGAGGATGGATAAGATTTACAAGACTTTCCCTATTCCTCAAAAAGCCTTGGTGGAAATAAATTAAGTACTAAAATTAGATTAGAGATAAAAATCTAAAGAAAATCTATTCCATTAAAGAGGAAATTACTAGGAAGAGGTGGAATAAAGCTAGAAAGTAGAAAAGTTAGCCTTAAAGTACCTTTGTGGAAGAAACAAAGGGAAAGCCTGGGCACATGGGAAGGCAGCATTTTGATTTAACTGGATGCAGTTAAGGAAAAAAAGATGATAGGAAATGAGGCTTATATAAGAAGATACCGGATAGACAAGAGGTTGTCTATTGCTAGAGGAATTGATCTCTGTTCAAGGTTGACTTGTGCAGATAAAGCTCTAAGGTTGGGAGGAACCTAGTCTACCTTAAGTGGTATGCACAATAAATTTCATTTGTTTTAAATTATACTTTTGTTCAGTTATGAGTTAATGAGAAAACATAGTAGAATAAATCTGTATTAAATTCTAAATAGGAATATGTGTCTATGTTGTTGTATTAAGTGGAATTCTAAATAAATTTGGAAGGTCTGTACATTAAAAATATTTGACTATAATAAAGTATTCTCTTTTGTGGACTTGTACAGACATAACTCTATAGATGACCAAATCTCAAAATGTCTAAACCTAGTAAACTGGCTTAGATCTGAGGTTAGTTACCTCGCAAGAAACTGATATTCCATTTTTAAGTCTGTATAGTAATTCTTTATCATTATGGAAAATTCATTATAGAATTAGCATGGAAGAAAGAAAACAGTATAGTTAAACCAATCTCTACGCTGTAATATAATGAGAAATATGAAGTGTTAATTTTTAATATTTTACATGCAGAAAAATAGCATTTATTCAGGTTGCATTTACATCAATCCTGTTAAGAAAACTAGCAGAGAAGAGATACAATAAGTATAGGAAAAATGAAATGAGACTATTTCTATGATGAAATTCCAGCATACAAATCCTTACTTGATAGTACTATCAAACAAGAAAATTAATCTTTGAACATTATAAGACCCAAAAATGAATTCATTCTATTCTGAAAATATATATTGTGACATTGTAAAAAGAAATGCTAATTAGGAATAATATCATACAAAAAAAAAGAAATCCATTATATATATGATAGAATGATATATGATTAAATGATTCGTTTACTGAATTTTTCAAGTTAATTACATGATATATATGTCGGAATTATACAATGAGGGAAAATTTCCCTTTTTTATAAACTGTAAAGTCCATTAACAATTTGATGCATGTTTGCCTGTAAATAGCCCCACAAGGAATTGGACCAACTTGGATAGAAACAGGTTCAACCGTTAAATTGGAAAGTGAATGATTAATAGAGGTACAAAATATTTAGAATTGGGGTTTTTGTGAGTACCTGAAAAAAGTAAAAAGGTCCAATAGTTAGTTCTGAAATAAAAAGTATAGTAAAAGAGAAATATTGAGAACCGAAACACTAGATTTAACGGTAAAGGAATCACCCTAGAGGGTAAACATTTGGTTTCCATTCTGTAATAAAGCATAGCATATTAGTTCGCACTATGAAGAATTTTTTTTTACATACCCATATCATAGGTTTTAGTCAAAACTATTGTAAACGAAAATCACTCTGGAAGTTTGGCCATGAAGTATAAAGTCTACTTTCCATAGCCACGAAGGTTTAAGACTTCTTCAAGTTGTATAGACTAAAATAAAATTCTATCTAGATCAAATTATCTACATACATTCATGAGTAAAGGAAGATCGAAATTTGGGTAGAAAAAGGAATTAAATAAAATTCGAAGGAATCAAATAACAGACATAATATTTTGAGGAAACGAAAGACTAAAACTCTCCATAAGGATACAGTGAGGGTTTCGAAGAGAATATCCAAATATAGAAATAGTTACTAGAACTTAATTGAAATAAATTAGAAATCCCTAGAACAAACATTAATTTTAATTTCCTGTAGCTGGTCAAAAAGCATACGAGCAGAAAATTAAGGGTTCTAGGAAAGTATAAGTGTTTCACATTGTCACAGTGAATATATTATTTCCGTAAGGAAATTTAACATACACAAAAATCAAGTATGATAAAAATGAACATTTTAACGATTTAGAACAATTGAATAAATTATAGTGGGAATGTAGCTAGGAGAGAAGGAAGGAAAATTCTTGTAAGATATGTATTCAGGGGGATTTTTTGAAAAATTGTTTTGGCATAAGGAATTATGTTGACCAATGACAAATTCCAGAAAGGAAAAATACCAACAACGAAATCATATTATTTTTATTTTTAATCATAAGCAAGGTAACAAGATTTCAATTCTAACATCCCAAGACTATGAACTTTGCGTAAACGAGTAGAACCAATCTTATGGGTAAGAAAAACAAAACAAGAGCTTACCTTAGGGATTGAAAAGGAGGAAAGACTTGTCAATAACTAGTCCATAGAGGGACGAAACTCTGACGTCCTGAATCTGGGCAAGTAAATCAACACGGTTAACTATGAATCAATGTAAAACAATATATTTAAAAAATTAATTAAAACCCAGAGTTTAAACTCATAATGTTTGACACGCATAGAACTATTACTTGAATGGATTAGCCGATTTGTCACTACGTCCATTTACTAAATTGACGGAGACTGATTCCATTAATCCATGGTGGGACAAGGAATATAAGAGCATTCGTATTTCATTCTAGGCATGAAGGGTAGCCATGGAGACTAAACGAGGCAACAGAACAGAACAAAAGAAAATAGACATCCATATAAAATTAAAGGATTTATGGTATGCAAAAAAAAACCTTAACTTAGAATCTATTCTATCCGTCCACTTGGTGTAAATCTGTGGCTGAAAGAAATGTTCTCGCGGATGGAATGGGTTAATAATGTCACCAAACTTCCCATATGACTATGTACCGTGAATTAAAATCTAAGAGATCCTGAGGTAAATTAATTATAGGGATTTGGTGTTACGACATACGGTGAAAATGGTTAAATGCTAAGACTTTGAAATCCTAAAACCATCAAAAACTCCAACCTATATATTCAGTCTAACAGATGAGTTAATATGGGCTTACAGATGTCATGAAAATTAAGTGAAGTGGTACATACTCTAATGTAGCCTTAGCTTTGTAGTATCAATGGTTCATGCAAACTTTTGATTTGCAAGATTAAATATAAGAAGATAGGTGTCAAAGTTGCTAAGGTGGAGTTCACATGGTAAGTTAAGTGATAAACTTAGGTTTTAAACAAATATATAATATCAAGATACAATTTTCTCTGTGAGGCATGAAAAGATGTCTTATAAAGGGCTCGAGTTGTATCTTTTATTCATATAACTTGGATAATAAAATACAAAGGTATGCATTATTAAATATATAGTTGGAAATTCGAATTAATGTGTTTGCATAATTACGATTATGTGATACCATATATGTGACATACACAATATGTGTTAACATAATGTGTTAAACAATATATGGTAATCAACTTTAACTCCATGAGAAATGGAAGTAGTCATTTAGAGGGTCCCATTCATATTTTATATTCATATTAAATTTTTTAATGAAATATTTGTTAATTGTAATTAAAGTGGATGCGAAGTTGGGAAGTGATAATAATAGTTAGTGGAAGAACACAACTATTCAAATACAAAATTACCATGGAGAAGAAGTAAGGACTAATTCCTCAACTTTAGAAGCCCACTCATATGTGTTCTGTGGAGATTTTGTAAAGGGAGAGTTTCATAAATGAAATAGAAATGATATAGTCTAGTCGACTATCAGTTCAAGCATTAAATAGATAGAGGAAAACAGGAAATGGTATAGTGAGGTATTTTTGATTTGAGGATTGAAATATTACACATAAAATAATCATACACTATGACTGTGGTGATAATTAATGAGACATAAATGTATTGGTAGGACAATAATATAGGCTTAAAATATATATAGATATGGAATCAAGAACCTTTGCAAAGTATGGTTGAGTAATGAGAATAATTAATGTAAGGTGGAATTTGATTATTCCCCAATGCATATGTTGAAATTCTTCACCTAAAGCCAAAAATTAAGGATTTTTTGCAAAGAGATATGTGTGGATGATTAACAGTAGAGTTAAATTGAAAGTATTCTTATGTTGATATAATATCATAGAAAAAAAATATAGTCCTAATTGTTATTTAGGTCCAATATATGGTCTATATGGATAGGAGAGAGTTAGGCTTGAAAAAGGGTACCAATTAATTCACATAAAGCAGATTGAATTGATAGTTAAACTATTACTTTATTTTACTTTTAGGTAAAATAGATGAGTGGACCGTGAAGTATAAGATTTGAAAGAAAATATAAAAGTGGGATAAAGGAATCTGTTGGATACCAAATTTGTATACTTTCCTCTCCCATTTAACCCTATATTTCTATCTCTTTGTGCCATTATTACTCTTAAACACATGAGGTAAAAACCCTTTTCCTTATATTTCATGGGATATTTGATTAATTAAGTATTTAAAATGGAGGTTTTACCTTTCTACATAATAACTTCGATATTTCTACAAATTTGGCTAAAACAGGAGCGTTGCAGCCATGAGTCAAGGAACAACCCATCACCTCCAGTGTTTTCCTCACTTGCTGCTGCAACGTAACAGACTTGTTTATACCAGCGCCATTTTAGGCCTTTTCACACTTTGCTTCTGGGAAACTAGGTTGTCATTGTAACAAGATGTATTTTTGTAACTGTGGGATTACTGAGGGGAATCGATGGTTCCAGGAAATTTGTATAAAGAGGCATGTAGGCGGTGAATCGGGGTTAAACCCTTTTACATACGGATCTTGTAACAAACTGCTTTTATCATTAATCGAATGCACATCAGCTTGTTGTTTCTTCTGTAATTCATGACTTTACTGCAGCCCTGATCAGAGAGTTGGGCCCACTCTTCTGATTAGGTGTTGCGTTTTCCTTCTTCTTGCATTGTTTGTGTTTTAGTTTGATTTCCTTAGTGCTTTTATATTTTACTCTTAATTGATGTGAATGCCCTTTAAATTCTACAGTTTATTTAATTATTGTTACAGTGGTCTGTGTATGTTATGGATTTAAACCTATGATCTACAGCAGGTCATGTGCTTGTATCTTCATATACTTTTCCGTTAGTATTTAAATAAGTAACACCCTCGGGTTGATAATTTATATGAAGAAGAAATTGAATTTTATTCATATCCATACATCAACATTTTGGCACCATTGTTGGGAAAGGCTAAGAGTTGCAAGAATAGGATCTACCCTAGGGAGAGAATTTATTTCCCTGCTTCAAGTCCTGAGTCTAAGTGCTTTGTGTTTTTCTTTCCTACTTGTTATTTGTTTTTCTGTAGAATTGATCTCTCGTCTTGGGGAGGGCATTTATTACCCTGGTCCAAGTCCTGATCATAGCATGTTATTTTTCCTTTTGCTTTGTTCTATTTTTTTTCATTAAAATTAATCCCTCTTAACCCTGCCCTAAGTCCTGGGCATAGTTTCCAGTTTTTCTTTTTCATTTCTTTTTCCTCGGGGCCAAGTTCTCGTCCTAAGGAGGGTATGTCATTACTCTGCTTCAAGTCCTGAACTTCGATTTTTCTTTTTCTTCTTATTGTCTATTTGAACCTATTCTCTTGTCCTGAGGAAGAAGCTATCTATCCTGCTCCGATTCCTGAGAAATTGTCGTTACTTTGATGAACCCTCTTCAAAATTTGTATGAACAAGGATCTCCATAAGAGGGGTAGAGGAAGACCCCCAAATAAAGGAAAGGGTCTAGGAAGGAAGACATACATTTAGGATATTATTGAGAAATCGATACCTGAGGCATCATCCCGTGCTGTTGTTAGGGTTAGAGTTCAGACGAAGTCTGAAGGGCAGTCTGTGGAGCAACCGGTTCCATCCATGGTACCAGAAGGTGTTCTTTCTAAGGTAGAAGACTTAATAACCAGGGTATCATTGGAGGAGATATCCTTATCAGCAGTAGAGGGGGAAGAAGTGGCAAGTAGGGGTTCAGAAGAACTGTGCAACTCTAACTGGGAAGAAAAACCTATAAAAGGGTTTTCATCCCTACGACGCAAAGGCAGCGCTGTAAAAATTCCTGTACCTTAATCAAACGATTCTGATTTCGTAAAGGGATTCTTGAAATATTTTGAGTTATCAAAGGACCAAGGAAGTGCAGTGCAACCTCCTATGGTTGAATCACTCCAATTACCAGTGGTAGAAATAGTCGAAATTCCAAGTGAGTATTGGAGGGTATTTATGGCACTTCTAAGTTCCTCTATTGATTTTCCCATTGGAAATGTTACAGGTGATGCACAAATGAGACCCATCCCTTTAATAACCTTTCCTAGTTTCCATGGGCTCTCTTCTGAATACCCTGATATGTTCCTTTTTTAATTTGATATTGTTTGTCGCAAATATGACTATATTGCAGATGCCCAAAAATTGAAGATATTTCCTACTACCCTAAAGGGGACGGCCCTGAGATGGTTCATGGGGTAAGGAAGGAGCGGGATTACTTCATGGGAAGGAATGAATGAAGATTTCTTGGAGAAATACCAAGATTATTGTAAGTCCTATGACATTAAGGAGGAAATATTTAAATTTGCATAGAAAGAGGATGAAAACATGGAGGACTATGTAGAACATTTTAAATAAATATTGCAGAGGTTTGGACATAGTGACCTGGACAAGGATATTTTGAAGATCATTCTTCTCCAAGCACTTAGGGAAGACTCACTACAACTTCTGAATATAGTAGGAAAAGAGGATATTTCGGAAGAATACTTTGATACTATCTGTGATTACTGTATTAAGTGTTCACAGGGGGCTGAATGAAGTGGACAAGGGATTCGGTCATCAAAGACTTCCGGTGGAGGGGTCACAAAAGAAGAGATTGGAAATCTATTGGACAATATAAAGACCGATAATTTGAGCACACTATCAGACTAGATGGACACTTTACAAGAAAAACAGAAGCATATGGAGTTGGAAAAAACCATGGCCATATTCTGCCCACAGTGTAGAAAGAAGCACCCTTTCAAGGAATGCCTATTGAACATGGTGGAAACCTGCACAATCTGTGAACAAACTCACACGACCAGTTCATGTCCTTCCTTACCCGAGCTGAAAGAAGTTTTTCAAGGAGAAAGTGAAGAAAGCGTGGTAGACCAGTTGTACTTCATGGGGCAGATGAAGCCATGGTAACATTGACCACCAGCTATGAATCTAGGTATGTTTCACGACCCATCTCAATATTTTAAAATTTTCAATATGGGTCCCCAATCTGCACCATTTTCAGCTATGTGGTCTCAATATCAATATCCCCATTGGCAACAATGGGTTCCCCAGGCCAGTCTGAATCCTTCATGGAATCAGACCTCGCATGGAACCTCCCCTACTGGACAATTTCTTTAGCCTATGCCACAACAACAACTTTAGTTTCCTTCTAATGTACCCCCAGGAAAACCAGCCATTAGACCCCAGCTTCCTATCCAACGCAACTCAAATCCAAACAATAATGGGGTCCAACAAACAGATGCTCTGAACCTTCCGTCTTACAACATTTCTACTGCAGGCCTTAATGAAATAAATCTACTGTCTGGCCAGGTAGTAAATGCACCTACTTCACCCATTATTACTGAACAATTTGACAGTGAAGATACAAAACGAGAATAGAGAATAGTGAGGGACAATTTAGACCAAAATATAATAAATAAGACACCTCCCCAAGTTGTTCCTAATCAAGATCATTTAACTTCTCCTCCATACCCTGAAAGATTGACCTTGAGTAAACCAAACCCTCAAGTAGAATTTGACTTTGTAGGGGAACTGCAGGATCTCTTTTCTAAAATACCCCTTGTACAAGCTATGAGGGATATACCTATATACACAAAAAATATGAAAGAATACTTCTTAGAGAAACCAGGGAGGAAACGTAAGGATCCATTAACCATTCATTTAGTGGGAAGACTATCCGATATCATGTTAGGAAAAATCATGCCTGTAAAATACGAAGACCTCGGGAATCCGATTCTAACAATACAGATTAATGGGGTTAAAATCCCAAATTTACTAGTGGATTTGGGAGGGGCCATTAACATTATCATTGCTGAAACAATGAGAAAATTAGGACTTGGAAACATTAAACCAACCCCTATTGTCCTGGAACTTGCAGATAGATCCACAATTAAACCAGTGCGGAAATTATAGGATGTGATCATTTCAGTGGACTCATGGCATTACCCTGTGGACCTCCTTATATTACAGACCCGATCTTCAGCAGGTGGTCACCCATTGATCCTAGGAAGACCTTGGCTTGCAACTGTAGATGCATACAGAGGGTGTCGATATGGGCACATGATTATATCAAATGGGACAATTACAAAGAATCTCAAACTTTATCCTCCTATAGAACCGAGCCCATCTAAAAAGTCACTACCCACTCATAGACCTCTACTTGTAGAAGAGCCTGAACCTGAAAATGAATATGTTAGAACTGTCCTCAGTATTGGGTAGGCCCTTCAATTTAAAAAAGAAACTGAATATGATGCTATTAACACTTTCATTGATGATTCCAGTTCTGTTTCCGATTCAAATCGACATATTCTAGAATTTTCTATGATTTGTGAGGCACAGAAAAAAATTGAACTAGAAGATGACATCAAAGACATTCCTGTAACCTCATCCCATGATAGTACTCCAATTGAGATTGAACCAGGGAAAACACTTAATATCAACACAAACATGTCCGAATTTTAGATAAAATAGCTTTTAAAAGTCCTTCAATATTGTCAAAAAGCTTTTTCCTGGGATTATACCGACATGAACTGTATCCCTGCCAACCTATGCAGTCATCATATTTATATTAAGGAATATTTCCACCCTATAAGACAACCTCGACAGAGGATGAATCCTACTCTCAAAAACATTTTGAAGGAAGAATTACAAAATTGTTGGATGTAGGATTCATTTACCCCATCTCAGATAGCCAATGAGTATCCCCGCTAGTTATTGTTCCCAAAAAGAATGGTAAATGGAATATTTGTGTAGATTAGAGGGACCTAAATAAGGCAATGTAAAAAGAATATTTTCCTTTTCCATTCATTGACCAAGTCCTGGATATCTTGGCTGGAAAGAAGTTATTTTCCTTCCTAGACGGATTCAACGGATATAACCAGATCCAGATAGCCCCGGAAGATCAGGATAAAACAACTTTCACATGCCCTTTCGGAACATTTACATACAGGGTCCTCCCATTTGGCCCGTGTAATGCTCATGCTACCTTCTAGAGGGAAATCTTGGGAATATTTTTTGATTTTCTCGATGATAGTGTTGAAGTCTATATGGATGATTTTACTCCATATGGAAAGTCATTTAAGGAAGGATTGGAAAATTTATAGAAAGTACTCAAAAGATGTAAACAAGCCCATGTATCTCTGAGTATAGTCAAATTCCATATGATGAGGGTAGCAGGATTAGTATTAGGAAATTTGCTCTCAGCTGCTGGAATGCAAGTTGATATGGTGAAAGTAGAGGTAATATCACATTTCCTAGTACCCAAAACACCCACACAATTATGTATATTTATTTGTTGTGCTGGTTATTAGAAACGCTTCATAGAAAAGTTTGCGAAAATATCACATCCACTATTTCAATTGCTAACAAAAGATGTATAATTCTTGTGGACTGAAGATTGTGAGACAAATTTCAAAAAAATAAAGGGGCTGCTGTGCAGGGCCCCAATCCCCCAAGGACTTGACTGGGCATTACCGTTTCACATACATACGATGCTTCTCAGACAATAGTAGGGGATATTTTAGGAAAGCAAGTGGAAAAAACACCATATGCAATTTACTATGTTAGCAAGAATTTAAATCCTCTTGAACCAAATTATATGGTGATAGAAAAAGAATTCTTTTTTTTTTATTTATGCTTTCAATAAGTTCTGGCATTACATCACCAGGTACTCTACTGTTATCTATAATGACCATGCATCAATCAGGTATTTGATGAATAAACATATTACTCCTAGCCGTATTACAAGATGGTTGCTATTTCTTCAAGAGTTTCATATTACAATAGTAGACAAGCCAGGAAAAGATAATGTAGTGGTTGATTTCCTATCTAGAATGGATAACAATGATGAATGCACACCCATAGAAGATAGCTTTCCTGATGAACATCTTTTTGCAGTTTCTACTAAACCTTTGTGGTATGCATATATTGCTAACTATCTTGCTATAGGGAAAGTGCGTCCTCATTTTTCATACAGAGAACAACGAAAAATTATCCATCATGGTGCCTGATATTCTTGCATGGTAGGGTACCTTTTTCATACAGGAGAAGATAAGAAGATTCAGTGTTGTGTGTCTGAGGATGATATTTATGAGGTACTGAAAGCTTCCCATGATTTCCCTTGTGGAGGGAATTTTGCAGACAAAATAATAGGCCATAAGATGCTACAAATGGGATATTACTAGCCTTTCATCTTTCGTGATGCTCAGAATTATGTTGGAAGGTGTGATAGTCGCAACATACAAGGCATCCTGGTCGAGCTGATGAAATGCCTTTGCAGGCATAGGTAGTCCTCGAGCCTTTTGAGAAATGGACTATTGACTTCCTTGGACCCTTTAACCCACCCTCCCAGCAAAAGGTCCACATCTTGGTTTGTATTAATTACGTGACTAAGTGGGTGGAAGCCAAAGCTGTTATAAAAGCATCAGAGAAGGTGGTCTCAGATTTTATATTTGAAGAATTTTTTTCTCGTTATGGTACTCCAAGAGGGATTGTTTTGAGATGGAGGAGTATAATTCACATCACACATGATAGAAAAGTTCATGCAGGGATATCGAGTCAATCACATAGTGACATATCCATACCACCCCCAGGAAAATGGACAAGTGGAAAGGACAAACAAGACATTGGAAAACATCTTGACAAAAAATGTGGCTTAGCATTGTCAGGATTGGGCTCAGAAGCTACTAGAAACGCTTTGGGCATACACAGCAACATGGCGTAATACAACTAGGTTTTCACCATTCAAGTTGGTTTATGGGAAATCCCCATTGTTTCCAATAGAATTTGAAATTAGTATGCTCAGAACAGCTCTGGAAGTTGGCTTAGATCTATCAGATGCCCAGAAACACTGACTAGCTCAACTCAATGAACTTTATGAAATCTGTTCAATGGCTGCCCAGTGAACTATTGATATCCAACAGAAAAGAATGAAATGGCACGATAAGTTTATTAAAAATAGGGTGTTTCAAAGTGGAGATTGGGCCGTCCTTTATGACTATTTTTTTAAGGATTTTAAGGGGAATCTTTGCACTCGTTGGATGGGACCTTACGAGGTGGGCACTGTATTTGATAATGGAACAGTTAAGCTAGTTACAATTGATTATATACGTTCTTCATTTATAGTCAATGGAAATCACCTAAGATTATACCACCGTCCGGGCTTTTAGGATGCTTTTATTTAACAGCTCTCTGAGAAATCTGGTTTGAAGGTCATCAGCACAAAGAATATTTCCTCTGCACCCTTGTTGTAAAAAATAAAAATAAAAAAAATTAATAATAATAATATAATAATATAATAAAAATAATAATAATAATAATAATAATAAATAAATAATAAAAGAATAAAGGATTATATTTTTTATCTTATTGTCTTTTTGCAGGAGTTACTACTAAGGATTAAAAATCAAATAATTTTTTTCCAAAGTATCAGTTGCTGCTAAACATAATCTTGTTACTCGGTTGCTGCTACTCATGGAGTTGTTACTCGGGTGCTGCTACACATTGAGTTGTTACTCAGTTTCTTCTACTCATGATGTTGTTACTTAGTTGCTGCTACTCATGATGTTGTTACTCAGTTGTTGCTACTCATGGTGTTGTTACTCGGTTGTCGCTACTCATGATACTATGACACCGGATGCTGCTATTGGATGTTGTTACTCCTTGCTCGATACTGCTACACCAGATGTTGTTACTCACACTATTTTTACTCCAAATGCGATTACACCAGATACTGTTACTCGCATTGTTGTTACTCCAGATGCTTCTACTCACACTATTGTTACTCCAGATGCTGCTACTCACACTATTGTTACTCCAGATGCTGTTACACCAAATTTTGTTACTTCAAAGCCGCTATTCGATGTTGTTACTCTCGATGTTGTTACACCACACTGTTGTTACACTGGATTTTGTTACTCTGATGTTGTTACTCTCCATGCTATTACACCACATCGTTGTTACACCAGATGCTATCACTCCGATGTTTTTACTCCAATGTTGTTACACCAGATGCTGTTACTCTAATGTTGTTACTCCCGATGGTGTTACTCTGATGTTGTTAATCGTACTGCTGTTACTCCATCCACATCATTACTGTGTCATCATCCTACCAACCATCACTCATCTAGGTAGGCCGTTAGGTATGCCGCCACATGAGTTTTATCGATTTAATTAAATATCCCATGTGAAGATCTTACTGTCGCAGCTGGAAAAAATTTAAGTTGGAGGGGGCACCATCATAGTCAAGGACAATGTAATAATTGCCTCATAAATCAGTATGACAATCTGTTCATGGTACACCTTACGATTCCCATCAACATGTGGTATCATCATTTAATATGTATTGGGATCCATAAGATGTATCTTCCACTCTATAAGAAACAATTATTAATTTTATTCATCACACTTACCATATTATTTTATGTCTTTTCTCGCTTTTTGAGAGTTACCACCTGTATTTACCATTACCACCTTTCCAGTTTCACCATGTTGTTTCTCCTAATTTGGTACCCACCACCTTGCCCAATGGTCTCTTGTTACAAGTAGTGCTGCTACAAGTCTCCATAGTATGGGTGGACTGGCTGTGAGGCATGAGCCTGAAAACACAACTTTAGTCCGCAGCAATCCAGAGGTATGGAAAGTCTCTTTTGACGCAGGGAGGGATGCCTACTTTGACAGATTGCAGGGGTTTGATGCAAGAATCAAAATGGAATTCGCACTCAATTTAGAGGAGAACCACTCGTGGGTTAGAGGTCTAGAAGTTCCAGTCATAGAAGAGGTAATTGTAGAGGTTAGTGGGTTGAGAAAACAAGGGCAACAATGGTTTTCTTGGAAATTTTCTCTCCCAAAATTTCCTGAATTGTTCTTGCAGGTAGGAGAAAGTGTCATTCAAATGGGTAGAGGATACGAGTGCAGAACTGTGTCGTATCCTTGAAACGAAGTTCCAGGTTTCGTAATAAAATATATAACCTATGAGGGTTGGGCCAAAAATTTGTTCAAGTATCACTTTAAAATTCTAAACCACCTTCGATTTCCACAGGATCAGGTGCACACCTTAAACATGGCCTTCTTCCTATTGAAACAACTGTAGCACATGGCAC
Organism: Pinus albicaulis; assembly: GCA_034641835.2. NCBI lineage: Eukaryota > Viridiplantae > Streptophyta > Pinopsida > Pinales > Pinaceae > Pinus > Pinus albicaulis. The sequence continues at coordinate 193,168,521 of CM076582.1, forward strand.
AGTCTTCTCGGTGCTCTCACCGGATTTTGGCAGTGCTTTCTAACAACGGATTGGTGTGATTATTGGTCGTGCATGTAATAGGCAGGCTTCAGGTCTCCTGGGTGGAACTATGTGGGTCCTCAGAAGAAGAGGTAGCAACCATTATTGATGTTAGAGAAGAGGAACCAGCCTCTCTGACTAGTCTGGTAGAAGAAGAACATTTGGAGGGAATTGATCAGGAGGAACCTGAGGAAATGGAAATGGAAGTTGATCAGGAGGAACTCGAAGAAGAAGAGATGATGGTTGAGAAGGAGGAGCCTGAAGAGATGATAAAGGAGGAGGTAATTTGCGACACAGCCGAGGCTGCAACACAACAACTAGCCTCGCTTGAAAATCCCAGAGAAGAAGAAATGAGAATGGAGGAAGTAATTAGCGACATAGCTGACGCTGCCACACAAGAAATAGCCTTGCTTAAAGAGCCCACAGAGGAAGAAATTATGGACATCGTGCAGGAAGTCGATACTGTTATACAGTCATGGAATTTTTTCAATGGAGAACAAAGGAATAAAATGGCGGAGAAAGGAATTGCAAGTGATGTGGTTTTGCAAGAAACAACATCACCTGCCCAAAAAAATATGGATGTTGATACAGGTCGAGGTGTTACACAAGAACAACTCCCAATTCAGCTAGAACATGAGGTGTCAGGCTGCGAAATTGATGCTAGCGCTCAAGAACCGGCACTGACTATGGAAAAAGTGTTGAACCCTTAGTTAAATTGAGAGGGGGGGGGGGGGTGAATCAATTTAACAAATACATGGAATTTTAAAACTTTTCCCTTAAAACTTATTTACACCTTCATTTCATGATCAACTTAATATGTGAGCAATCTTAATTTGTGAGCAGCAAGTGTCAAGAAGATTTGTAAATGTAACAACAGTCTTAATATGTGAGCAACAAGTATTAAGCATATTAGATAAATGACATCAACACATAGACATCATGCACAGAGACACCAGATATAAGTGGAAACCCATAAAGGGAGAAAACCACATATTATTATTGTTGTGATGCAAAGGCAAGCTCCAACTCCCTCTCACCATTGTTTTTCTATAGGCATCAACCTACAGGAGGCTCCTACCCCAATTCTACAAGATAAAAATTGCAAGGAAGCACCAATTCCCTTCAATTTTCTGCAGGCACCAACCTACATGAGGCTCCAACCTCAATTATGCAAGCTACAACTTGCAAGGAAGCACCAACTCCCTTCAATTTTCTGTAGGCACCAACCTACAGGAGGCTCCAACCTCAGTCAGCTACAACTGACAACTATCAAGTTGCAACTTGATAGGGAAGCTTCAACTTCCTCAATTTATCAAACTGAATGTTTGCTGATTTACCTCAGATATCAGCTCTGTTCTGTAGCTTCTCTTTCTGCTCTTCATTTATTAATCTTCTCTACCTCACACTTCTATATTCTTCCTTCACTAGATTTACTCTCTCTCTCTCTTTCTTTTGCATATCAAGATGATATTATTTATAAGGATTTTCTTGTGACTGTTAGCATTCCTCAATGAATTTGGAATGGACAGCCATGCCTCTTCGCTTTCTACCTTTTCATTTCTTTCACTTTCTCATTCAGAAAATATACCAACATGCATTAATTTCAATATTACAGTGGGAGCTTTTTTTTCCTCAGGAGACTTTCCTATGCATCACAAACAATAAAAAATCAATTAAAAACATTTAAATTCAAATTACAATGAGAATTCCAGCTCAACTCATTTAGTCTTTTGGCTTGCTGCGCATTTTTCTTTTCTGTGACTGTGCTTTATCTCTTTTTAGCTCTGTTTGTTTTTCTATCGTCTGTTGTGGTGTAACTGTTGCATACATGTAACTGAGCTTTTTATACTAGCTGACTATAAATCAGGAATTTTCTACCGATTTTGTACTTAGAAAGTTTCTTGTTGATGTGGAACGTTCTGCAAGCGGAACATACATACACCACAATTGTTTTATGTTCACAATCGCAATAATACCATCTCTTTACAAGCACACTGTAATATGTCGATACATATATATATATATATGCACATTCACTAATACAAACAACCCAAAATCCATAAAATACTGGCCGCCGCTTATAAATGTCATACCTTTGTTAAACCCACAGACCTTAACAACAAGAAATATAAATTAAACTGAGGCCCAACGCTAACAATCGACTTGATCGGAGGGCTCACGTTACATTGCGACACAACATCCAATCCGATGGATATCGCTCGAGCAACTTGCACGAGCAATAAAGCGCGATGGTGCACCGTACTTGGGTTATCCCTTGCACACCTTCTGAACACAGCCACCGTCCGATGGCATCTTCCCAGATCAACGGTATGTATCAATATCGCATCGCATCTTTGGTCGATGGTTAACGCGCGATGGCGCGCAGTGGGAGGCGATTTTCCATGGGTCCACCTCGTCACGTGTTGAATGATCTATGGAGTTGCTCCCAACTCCTCAAATACTGCCCATCGTGTAAAGGTGGTGCAATGAAAACCATAAACTGTCTTCAATGTTCATCTAGTCACGGTTACGCTCTTCTACGCAGGGTTCCGGTCTCTTCATTATGTTTTATAAACCCATCGGGTCCAGAAATTAATCGCAATCACAAGTTCCTGTATGGAAAATCCACTCCCTTTATATTCTCCGATGCGATCAGATTGTTCCGATGCGATCATGCCGGACTTCAAATACTTTTTACTCATGGTTTATAAGCCCATCAGGTCCGGGCTCTCAATCACAATCGCAATTCTTTGGTTTATGCATTCCACTACCTTGTTTTTCTCCGATGTGATTTGGTAAGAGGTCCCACCATATAATACTTTGTTTTATGCGCTTATATAGGCTTTGAGTCGATGCAATTAAGTTGGATTTCAAAATTATCAAGCCACTATTTATATGCCCATCGGATCCGGGCTCTCAATTGCAATCGCAATTATTTGGTTTATACGTTCCGCTGCCCTTATAATCTCTGATGCGATTGGGTAAGGGGTCCCGCCTTATGGTACTTTTGTTCTTTGAATCTCGCGCTACATATGGCTATAACTATGTATATATATATGCTTTAGTCCTTTGTATATAAAGCACAATATATACTTTTCCGCTGGCGTATACGATTCCCAGAATGAGATTTATATTATATATGCATTACATTGCCGCTTGGGTTATGATTCCTTGAATGATATATATATATATATATATATATATATATATATATATATATATATATATACTTTGCTGCTCCAATATTTAGTGTATCTTCCAGTGGGGTATGCGATTCTCAGAATTTTATATGTATCCTCCAGCTGGGGTAGCGATTCTCGGAATAACGGTTGTGTCTCTACCTCTGCTGCTTCTATTGCTCTGCCTCTACCTCTACTGCTATGATAACGACTCTGCCTCTGCCTCTGCCTCTGATAATGGTTCCGCCTCTATATTCGTTGTACCTCTGCTGCTCGACCGTCTCTTAATTTGTCAGGCTTCCAATATTCCAAACTGGGTTGAAGGCATGATTTCTAGGAAATTCAAGGCATATCCACACAGAATTATTAATGCGTGGTTTATTCCAGGTCTACTCTAATTCTAACCTCTCCAGCATTCATCTGCAGCTGTATTAAACCCCTAATACATAAATAAACTTTTGTATTAAGCTCCTTTAGGCCCTTCCAATATTCACTGCTCTGTCCCTCCAGATCTTCTATTAAATGGCCCTCTTCTACTGTCCCTTCTATGTTTCCTTGCTACGTCTCTGCTTCTTTGCTAATGCTCTCTCTGTTGTCTCTGCTTCTTGTCTTCATCTTTGCTGCCTTTGTAACCTGGGCCGGTTCTTTTTGCTACCCTGCTTCTTTAAATGGCCCTATCTCTGCTGCTCGACCCTCTCTACATCTTGCAGCCCTGTCTCTGTTGCTCGACCCTCTCTACATCTTGCTGCCTCTTTTGCTACTTCTCTGCTTCTATGTTGCTCTCTTTGCCTTGTTGTTGTTTTAGGTGTTCCTCCTTTGCCATCTCCTTTTCCATCAATGACAACATTTCCAACAGTCTCCCCCTTTGGCATTGATGGCAACACATCCACCAGTAATCCAATGCTTCCTCCAAGCCTTCCTCTATCTAGCTTCTTTTAGAAGACTCTTTCTTATATTACTTGCTTTTCCTCCCCCTTTGACATCAATGGAAAAGGGTTGCACATTTCTCAGTGTTGATTCTATCTTTACATTTCTTCTCTCTGAGATGTGTTTAGGCCTTCTTCTTCTGACTGTGTACCTTGCTGCTCCAAACTGGTGTATAAGAGTTGTTGAGAGAACACTTTTGAGAATATTTGAACTTGTATATACATATTAAGTTGATATCATTCCAAAGCATAGACTCCTTGCACTTGTATAGAGAGTAAGTGATGAAAAATTTCTATTGAGGAAGATTGTAGATGGAATAAGTCTTCTTCTGTAATAGACATCTGTAGACAACAGTTGTTCCATTGTGATGATGGCAATATATATTTTTTTGTTGTGGTTCACCTGTACTGCCTGTTGTTGGTAATCTGTGCTAGACTGCTGACAGGGATAATACACTTAAAGACTGAAAGGTCCTTGTTGCTGTTGTGAACAAATGAATCACACTAGAGCTTACAGCTTATTGTGAGAATAGGAAATATCTTTCAATATAAGAGACCAAATGACTTTCACTGCTTGCACACTGTAATTTCAAAACAAACCCTTCAATGTATTGGTCAGTCTCATTTATCAATCATGTAGTTTTCTTTATGACATGATGAGGTATGTATGTCAATGATCAATCTCTCTTTAAAGGTGAATTACCTGCAAATCGTTTGTGCTGAAGAAGGATTAAAAAAAAAATTGAGTTTCAAATGGTAATCACAACCAGTCCTTTATGCTTCAGATACTTTGACTGTTCTATCAGGATGAGCTTCCACAGAAGCATATTCAAGATGATTTAATTGAAAAATTAGCAAACAGACTTCACATAGTGTTATGAATGATCTTAAGAGAAGAGGCTTGATATGTATATGTAATCACTTTAGGAAGGCATCCACAAAAGAATGTTTCAATGCTCAATATCATTTTTCCATAGTAAAAAAAATGTTGACCATTTAGCCTTTTCATTGACCCTTTTATGCTGGATATACTCTTGCCATAAACTTTGATCCTGAGGACCTGTACCTTATCGCTGCTCCATGATAACACTTGAAATTTTGTTGATAGAGATGCTACCTGTACCTAGTACCAATTGATATTACCTTGATAAAATATGTAGAGCTTTCACTTTGGCTAGCACATGAACCCATAGTTTCTACTATTGATATTTTCACTGCTCACACCAACAACCATCAATATATTGAATTAGACCTTAGCATCATTAACCTGCTACTTATTATGTCATCCTGATTTGAAGGAATGTCACTGCATTTTATTTTCTATGATAGTTCTAGAATCATCGCTGCTTTATATATTGCTTTATATACCAATTCAACTGTTCTGACATGATGATCTTCAAGAAGACATTTTCAATTTCTTTGCTTGGAATATTCATGGGCAGATCAATCACTTAACTGTACTCCTCCAGGGTAAATTTTCATAGATGAAGGAAGTAATGATATAGTGATGATAGGCTCTTTTCTTACTCATCTTTCTTAAGGTCAGTCATTGTTCATACTAGGAGAATGTTGCACACTGTGATCATTACTTAATGTGTTGATGTCTTATTAACTTAGATGATCATGGCTAATGTTTCCTCTCTACCACCATGGTTCTTGTTGTCTTCTCTTCTTCCATCAATCTGTCAGCTATTTAATTTTTTAGATGATCTTCTTCCTCTTTAGTTCTCTGTTAGAGGAATTTCCTTTCCCTTCCTGATCTTAAAGCTGCTCTCATTTCATGGGGCTCTTCTTGGATTACTTTTGAGGGGACTATCTATGAACTACTCTCCCCCTGAGATGTTGCTTCATATTTTTCACTGGATGGTTTTTTTCTTTGCTTCCTAGAGCATCTCCCCCTGATACTATGCTAGATTTATTATGTTATTGAGATGATAGGCTCCCCTTTTCTCTTTTCTTTCCATACTCTATTGGGGTTTATCATAATGTCTGTACTACTTTTTGATTCATGGTTTTGTTTGATTAGATTGGATTTCATCATCTGTCTGGAGTTCTTTAATATATATGGTAGTTTACAGTCTTTTTCTTTGTTACCATGCTTGAGGCATACATAAAATCTTATTTGACCAAGGTGCATTTGAGCTGATGTATAATATTTTGTGCATCTTCTTGAATGCATTTTACAATCAACAATTTTATGTCCAAAATTATTGCATGCATAACAATAGCCATGGAAATGATTTGTGTACCTGGTGGAAGATTGTCCTTTCCATTTGCTTGCTTGAGGGGTTCTTCTCTTTTGCTGCATCCTTTGCTGGTTGGACTGGGTTTGCTTTGTCTTACAATATGTTGCAGTATGTCCTGGTTTGTGGCAGGAGAAACAAGTGATACTTCTCATAGGAGGAAATAACCTTCTTTGACATCTTCCAAATTTATTTTTTTCATCCTCATGAGTGTATGAGCCTTTTTTTGCTGACTATTTCATCCCTTCATTCTCTGTCCTCTCATGTTGCTGCTTGTTTTTGTTTGTTTCTTTGCAACTCACGTTCTTGCTGATTTTTGCTTCTGTAGGAATTTCATGGGCTGCTTCATTGTTCTTTATAGCTTTTACAAAAATGATTTTCTTGTTATCTTCAATCTAGGACTTATTGGTTTCACCTTCATATCCTATCCCAGCCTTTATGAGAGGTGACCTTTGAGCCTTTAGAATCTGGTCCAACTGTTCAGAGCTTTTCATTTGAGGAGTATTCATTAATAAATCTCTTTGGGCCTTTTCTAATTTCTTTCTTATGCTCACTACTTCTTCTTCCAGTCTCTCACATTCCATATATTTCTCTTTCATTTGTTGCAGTAGAGCGTCTTCTACTTTCTTTGCCTCTTCAAGCTGTGTCTTCAGGCCAATAATTTCTTTCCTGTCTTCATATTCTTTTTCATCACATATTTGTACCAATCTCTTAAGGTATTTGTTTCCATTCTTCAATATTTCTATTTTATTTAGAGCTGTTTCAAGTTTGACTTTTTCTTCAGCTGCAATTTCTTCATGGCTCTTACTACCATTCACACTAGAAGCTACCTCATTTGATTGAACATCTTCTTTTTGACATGAATTTCTCTTTTTCTTAATTCTCTTCTCCTTCTTGACAATGCATTCCTCAATGTCTACTCCATGCATGAAATGCAGTCTGTTCCAGATTTCATTTGCTGAAGTTAAATCCATTATTAACTCAAGATCCTTGTTATGAATATTTTTATATATCACACATTTTGCCTTGGCATTCCTTTGTTGTTCTTTCACTGTGCGTGAGTCTTTGCAGTAACCATCACATACAAGCTTCCATACCTCAGGTTCATAGGCCATTAAACCTATTTTAACCTTATCTCTCCATTCAGGAAAGTTTGTTGTATTTAACACAGGTGCATTTTGATAGTCCATGACTCAACCAGATCTCCTTCAAGCTATTAAGCTTACACCAAAGGAAGCTTCTCTAATACCAATTGTTGAACCCTTAGTTAAACTGAGGGGGGGGGTGAATCAGTTTAACACATCCATGGACTTTTAAAACTTTCCTTTAAAATAATTTACATCTTGATGTCAAGATCAACTTAATATGTGAGAAATCTTAATTTGTGAGCAGCACGTATCGAGCAGATTTGTTAATGTAACAACAGTCTTAATATGTGAGAAACAAGTATTAAGCAGATTAGATAAACCACATCAACACATAGACATCATGCACATAGACAACAGATATAAGTGGAAACCCATAAGGGAGAAAACCACATCTTGTTATTGTTGTGATGCAAAGGCAAGCTCCAACTCCCTCTCACCACTCAAGCTTTTCTGGCTGTGCATCAAGCCACAGGAGGCTCCTACTCAATTATGCAAGCTAAAACTTGCAAGGAAGCACCAAATCTCCACTTGGTGCACTAACCTACATGATGTTCCAACCTCAATTCTGGCAGTTACAACTCTGGCAAGGAAGCACCAACTCCTTCAATTAAATTTTCTCACAGCACCAACATGCTGAGGCCTAACCTCGCCCGCCAATCGATACTATCAAGCTGCAACTTGATAGGGAAGCTCCAAATTCCTCAATTTATCAAACTGAATGTTTGCTGATTTACCTCAGATATCAGCTCTGTTCTGTAGCTTCTCTTTCTGCTCTTCTTTTCTTAATATTCTCTGCCCCACACTTCTATATTCTACCTTCTCTAGATTTACTCTCTCTCTCTTTCTTTTGCATATCAAGATGATATTATTTATAAGGATTTTCTTGTGACTGTTAGCATTCCTCAATGAATTTGGAATGGACAGCCATGCCTCTTCGCTTTCTACCTTTTCATTTCTTTCACTCGCTCATTCAGAAAATATACCAACATGCATTAATTTCAATATTACAGTGGGAGATTTTTTTTCCTCGTGAGACTTTCCAATGCATCACAAACAATAAAAAATCAATTAAAACATTTAAATTCAAATTACAATGAGAATTCCAGCTCAACTCATTTAGTCTTTTGGCTTGTTGTGAATTTGTCTTTTCAGTGACTGTGCTTTATCTCTTTTCAGCTCCATTTGCTTTTATGTCCTCTGTTATGGTGTAACTGTTGCATACATGTAACTGAGATTTTTATATCAGATGACTATAAATTGGGCATTTTCTAACGCTTTTGTATTTAGCAAGTGTCTTGTTGATGTGGAATGTTCTGCAAGTGGAACATACATATACCACAATTGTTTTATGTTCACAATCACAATAATACCATCTTTTTACATGTGCACTGTAATATCTCGATACATATATATATGCACATTCGCTAATACAAACAACCCGGCATCCATAAAATACTGGCCGCCACTTATAAATGTCATACCTTTGTTAAACCCACAAACCTTAACAATGAGAAATATAAATTAAACTGGGGCCCAGCGCTAACAATCGACCCAATCGAAGGGCTCACGTTCCATCACGCTGCAACATCCAATCCGACAGATATCGCTCCGGAAACTTGCACGAGTAATAACGCACGATGGTGTGCCATACTTGGGTTATCCTTTGCTCACCTTCCGAACACAGCCACCGTCTGATGGAATCTTCCCAGATCAATGGTATGTATCAATATCGCACAATGTCTTTGGTCGATGGTTAATGCGTGATGGCGTGCAGTGGGAGGCGGTTCTCCGTGGGTCCACCTCACCACGTGTCGAATGATATATGGAATCGCTCCCAAATCCTCAAATACCGCCCACCGTGTAAAGGTGGTGTGATGAAAACCATAAACTTCCGTCACTATTCATTTGGTCATGGTTTCGCTCTTCTAGGTAGGGTTCCGATCTCTTCATTATGTTTTGTAAACCCATCGGGTCCGGAACTTAATCACAATCGCAAGTTCCCGTATGGAATTTTTTCTCCCTTTATATTCTCCGATGTGATCATATTGTTCCGATGCAATCATGTTGAAATTCAAATACTTGTTACTCATGGTTTATAAGCCCATCAGGTTCGGGCTCTCAATCGCAATCGCAACTCTTTGGTTTATGTGTTCCGCTGCCTTGTTTTTCTTTGATGCAATTTGGTAAGATGTCCCACCATATAATAATTTGTTTTATGTGCTTATATAGGATTTGAGTTGATGCGATTAATCCGGATTTCAAACTTATCAAGCCACTGTTTATATTCCCATCGGATCCGGGCTCTCAATCGCAATTGCAATTCTTTGGTTTATACGTTCCGCTGTCCTTATAATCTCCGACGCGATTGGGTAAGGCGTCCCGCCTTATGGCACTATTGTTCTTTGATTCTCGCGCTACATATGGCTATACATATTTATATATATATGCTTTAGTCCTTTGTATATAAATCACAATATATACTTTGCCGCTGGAGTATACGATTCCCGGAATGAGGATTATATATAGATATACATATATATATATATATATATATATATATACTTTGTTGCTCCAATATTTAGTGTATCTTCCAGTGGGGTATGCGATTCTCAGAATTTTATATATATCCTCCAGCTGGGGTAGCGATTCTCGGAATAACGGCTTTGTCTTTGCCTCTGCTGCTTTTGTCACTCTGCCTCTGCCTCTACTGTTGTGATAACAACTCTGCCTCTGCCTCTGCCTCTGATAACGGTTCTACCTCTATATTCGTTGTACCTCTGCTGCTTGACCTCTGCCTCTACTGCTCGACCGTCTCTTAATTTGTCACACTTCCAATATTCCAAACTGGGTTGAAGGCATGATTTCTAGGAAATTCAAGGCATATCCACATAGAATTATTCATGCGGAGTTTATTCCATGTCTACTCTAATTCTAACCTCTCCAGCATTCATCTGCAGTTGTCTTAAACCCCTAATACATAAATAAGCTTCTGTATTAAGCTCCTTCAATCCCTTCCAATCTTCACTGCTCTGTCTCTCCAGATCTGCTATTGAATGGCCCTCTTCTATTTTCCCTTCTATGCTGCCTTGCTACGTCTCTGCTTCTTTGCTAATGCTCTCTCTGCTGCCTCTTCTTATTGTCTTCATCTTTTCTACCTTTGTAACCTAGGCTGGTTCTTTTTGCTGCCCTGCTTCTTTAAATGGCCATGTCTCTGCTACTCGACCCTCTCTACATCTTGCGGTCCTGTCTCTGCTGCTCGACCCTCCCTACATCTTGCTGCCTCTTTTACTACTTCTCTGCTTCTATGTTGCTCTCTTTGCCTTGTTGTTGTTTCAGGTGTTCCTCCTTTTCCATCTCCTTTGCCATCAATGAAAACATTTCCAACAAAACGAGGCGACTCATGAGGAACAGGAAGGTAGAGAAGGAATGAATGGGGAGGTCAATACTATTCCATAATAACTATTATTGGCCCGAGAATAATAAATGGTGAGCAACGAGTGAGAGGATAGAAGGGAAATAAGCCACGGAATCGATGTTGCTCTACAAGAACCAGCATCGACCCCGGTTGAGGTAGAAATGCGTGAAGTTCGGGCTCAAACCGAAAATGAAGGTGATGAGTCTGTCCCCCATTCTCCGTTCCAATCCCTGATGCCTAGAGGGGTGAGGGGATTCCACTCACCCAAATGATTAATGGAGGAAGTAATTGTTCCTCCAGTGCTTAAATTTGTTGACACAAGCAAGATTGGCCCAGCCATTACCGAATCAAAACACTTAGAGGCTCTTGAAGAAAATAGAGCTCCTGTTGAAACACTAGAAGACAGAGTGGACAACGAAATTATCAACCAGATGACAGAAGCTCCCGAAGGGAACATAGAGGAAAAAACCCCTAAAGATAGAGATCCCAACAAGAAGGGCTTAACAAGAGAACCCGCTGAGAATACCCGCAACATTCCACCATCTCTTCAGCCTGTCATAGGCCTAGAAATTGAATTTAATGCTAAACATGAATGGGTTGAAAATTGTGAGAAAAGAAGGTTACCTCTGAAGAAGAGGTATCAGCTGTAGTCCAGTGAAATCATGAGACTAAAATGGTAGGTTATAGATTTGAAAAAGCAAGTTTCCCGGTTGAAAAGGAAGGGAAAAATCTATAAATGGAGGGAAATAAATCCAAAATTCGATGTCTCCTCTGTAGCCACCCCGACTGGCCCGATTGAAGAGTTGTTTGAAGGCCGAGAATTTGTATTGGCCACTCAGATCCAGAAGTGGCAGTCTGTTGCGAGCGACCATAAGAAGGAAACAACTAGGGTTCAAGAACAAGCTCCTAGAGTCGTCACAAGGTACATGGATAAGTTATACAAGGCACGACTGAAGTAGGCTAAATAGAAGACAAGAATAGAGGAATTGGAAGAACAAGTGCAGTTGATGCAAACATATAAGGAGAAGATGTTATCCCTGGCACAATAGGTGATAGCCTGCAGACCTCCTGCACATAGCTACGCCTTATTCCTTCCTGAGAAACTTCTTTTCTTTTGTCTTGAAAGTATATATAAGGAGATTTGGTATGAAATTAAGGATCCCATTCAATTTCTTCATATTTTAAAAATTCATGATATCATAGGACAACACTTAATGTGCAAGCTCTACATGAATGGGTATTACTTAAGGCATGATCAGTCCTTTAACCTCGTTCCATTCATGGGGGACATCCATTTAAGAGCTTTCACCTCTTATACCATCAATCATATTATGTGGAGAAAGCTCTGAGGTAAATTTGAAGAAAATCAAGCCGGAAGGACATTAATGATGAGAAGAGAGCATGGACAGTCCTCAACATTTATAACAAGCATTATACATTTCTACAGATTGAGGGCCGTAAATAACACATGTTGGCAACCTAGAAATGGTGTGTTGACCTATGTGTTGATTAGATTATGATGTTTTGCAAGGAAGCACTGGACAGTTGTCAGAAAAGGTGGATGTTGTCATCCTCAGCCGTCAGAGAACAAGAACCATTTGGGGCACCCAAATTTGCATGGGCTTCAGAGAGAATGCCATGTTTCGTGGCATGAATTCATACCTGTGGGGTCAGATGGATGGGCTTAAGGTTTCAATTTCCCCTTCTCTGGTTGCTAGCTGAGTGGTATACCCCTGCATGCAACGTTGATCCAGACTGGTGGAAGGATGTTGTTTTGACAGAGGGATATAAGCCACCAGGAACAGAAATGGCTGTAGAGTATGACCTCACACAACTTCATGCCAATCACATTCAGTCCAATCTAGATCTAAAGAGATGACAAGCTACATGAGTACATGCAGATAGACCAGTTGGGGGGAGATGTTGGGTACCAGATTTGTATACTTTCCTCTCCCATTTTACCCTATATTTCTATCTCTTTGTGGCATTATTACTCTTAAACACATGAGGTAAAAAACCTTTTCCTTCTCTTTCATGGGATATTTTACCAATGAAGTATTTGTCATGGAGGATTTACCTTTTTACATATTAACTCCGATATTTCTACAGATTTGGCTAAAACAGGAGCGTTCTAGCCATGAGTCAAGGAATAGCCCATCATCTCCAGCGTTTTCCTCATTTTTTGTTACAGTGTAACATACATGTTTGTACCAGTGCCATTTTAGGCCTTTTCACGGTTTCCTTCTGGGAAACTTGGTTGTCGTTGTAACAAGATGTATTTTTGCAACTATGGGATTGCTAAGAGGAATCGACGGTTCTAGGACATTTGTATAAAGAGGCTTGTGGGATGTGAATCGAGGTTAAGCTTGTTTACATATAGATCTTGTAACAAACCTCTTTTATCATTAATTGAATGCACAATAGCATGTCGTTTCTTTTGTAATTCGTGAGTTTACAACAGCCTTGATCACAGAGTTGAGCCCACTCTTCTGATCACGTGTTGCGTTTTCCTTTTTCTTCCATTGTTTGCATTTTAGTGTGATTTCCTTACTGCTGTTATAGTTTACTCTTAATTGCTGTGAATGCCCTTTAAATTCTGCAGTTTATTTAATTGCTATTACAGTGGTCTGTGTGTGTTATGGATTTAAACCTATGATCTACAACAGGTCATGTGCTTATAGCTGCATATACTTTGTCATTAGTCTTGAAATAACTAACGCCCTCGAGTTGCTAATTTATGTGGAGGAGTTGAGTTTTGTTCATATCCGGACACCAATAGAATCTATGCTTAAAAATGAGAGATTTAAATGTATAATAAAGTAAAGACTATGAAAAATAAGGTCGATGGAGATTATTCGGCGGAAAGTGACGAATAATATTCAAAAAGTGATGTGTAGATAAGCTATATACTATAAATAGAAAACAAAAATTATGGGAATCAGAGATGATACACTTTTCTTCATCATTGTTTTTCTTACCTATTCCCATTAACTATTCTCTTTATTGATGAATCCTTAGATATTTTCATCTATCTGTTTTTTTTTTTCAATTTTATTTCTCTCCGAAGGAATATTTTAGAGAATTTTGGAAATTATGAAATTATACCTTATCCTCATGATTTAGAATTTTGGATCTCTCTACAGTCTGTCTTTTCAATTTCAGTATGGATTTTCTTCAACCAATATTATATATAAAAAAAATTATAGTTCCTCCAACATCACAATTGTCTCATAGATCCACATAATATTTTTCCTATCAAACATAAAAACATAATAACTGTAAATCTAGGGTATTACTGAAATTATTTCCACAAAGCACATTAACAATGTGTTTTCATACTACATAATGTGTGGATGGCTTACATTTGCCTCATTGTGAATTTGAATTTATCATTTATTATAGTTAGTTTCAAGACTAACATTTTGTTTTGCTTCATGGACAACTTGATTGGTGTGCAAATATACATATGTGTGCAGGTCTTCTTGGAGTTTTTTGGTGCTTGGTTTCATCTTTGGTTTCATCTTTTAGGGGTTTGGGACTGTATTTAGATTTCAGCTTTGATCCACAGTTAAGAAACTTCAATGCAATTATGCTTGAGGTCAGTTTCGTCAGTTGATTTTGTCACTTATGGAAAAAATAAGTATGTATGTAATTATTTTCCGAATTATACCTCCTAAAAAAGGATGTTCAAGAGTTTAATGCTATAACATACTGAAGTTATTGTTGTCTCAGTTTCTCTCAGAAAAAGGATATGATTTATGTTTGTATACACTCTTTTCTTTTGGTTTTTCTGTTTCAAATACTAAGTACAATAGAGAAAAATTTTGTCACCCCTTTTGAACTTCCACTACTGAGGCAAGGCAACTTCCCTATTCTAGATTCTGCACCATATATTAACAATGTAAAGGCCATTGCAAAGTTTGTATAATAAATTTGCAATTTATGTAAAACATACATGCGTAATTGCGACAATCTTATAGATAATCTATAAAAATTAAGTGAGTAATGTGAGTAGCATTAACTTCATTTACAATATAACAGTAGTGTTTGCAATGGCCAAGAAAAAATGGGAGGCGAAAAAGTCTTTTAAGCATTCAATTATTTTTGTTGTAAGACTTGCAGGGACTGGGGTTCAATGTTTTACTGTTTGCTTCATTGCTTGACTATATGCAACTGTTTTCTTGTTAATCTTATCTTTAATATCTGGGCTTTCTGTAATATTTAATATATGGGTTTGCTCTCAATGTTTTATTGCTTGCTTCATTGCTGGACTATATGCAATCGTTTTCTTATTAGTCTTATGTTTAATATCTTGGTTTTCTTTCATCTTTAATATCTGGGTTTGTTCTGAGGAATGCAGGTTCTCATCTCCATTCACAACGAAACTTTGTTTTTTGGTCCAAGCACAAATTGAGGAATGACAAAATTTTGTGGAAACTATACCTGTTTGTATACACTGTCATTAGTGCAAAGACTCGAGTTATTTCCACGATCTTCCGGTCTTACCTATAGTATATCTTGCCCAAGTATTTTTTTTTAGATTTTTAATTGAGCATTGAATTGATTAGTTACTCCTAAACTATTGTTGAACTATATATTTGTGTGCATCCTTGAAAAGAAAAGGAAAAGAATGGGAATTTTATTTCCAGGGTTACAAATTTTTGCTTAAAATATATTTAAAAATATGTGTTCCAATGAGTCACTGCCGCTCCTATAGCCAGGGCGTTCAAAGTAGAGTTTTCGGAAATAACAAGAAAGAGTCCCGAGCCAAAAGAAATATTCCATTCTTGTCAATGCTTGTAACCGTGTGCACCCTGTAATGTTGGACCATTTCCGGATTGTGGATAAGGTAGGCATGAGGTTTCTTAACTTTCATCGTTCCCTGAAAAAAGGGAAAAAAATTAACTAGTGGGAGGATTGTTGGTATTGCAGTAGTAGGGTTGTTAACTGTTATTGCACCGGTGCTTTCTATTGTGGTCTTCGTAACATGGAAACATGGGGTGTTAATTGTTATTGTAGTTATTCTTTCTATTATGTTCCTTGTAATAACAAGAAAACATGATGGGAATTTAGATGTGCAAAACAAATATGAGTAAGGGAAATGATGATGGGAATTGCGGTGTGCAAAAGAAATATTAGTCAGGGAAATGTAAAGGAAATAAAAACAAAGTTTTTTTTGGTTAGAAGAACTACCGATTCCAGTTACTAAACTAAGTGGTCTTGTTTTATATTTTTTATATTTTAATTTTAACTAAATAGTCATTTTCTTATATTATAATTTTAACTAAATAATTTGGTTTTATATTTTAATTTTAACTAAGTAGTATTCTTTTATATTTTTATATCATAATTTTATATAGATTCAAGGTAGATTAAATTTATACCTTGTACGCTAGTTGTATGGTAGTTTATGAGGCAGGTATCCCACTGCATCACAGCCTTGTTTAAAATTTGGGTATCATTTAAAGTGTAGATTTTAGTTTTTCTTTTGTAATGGCACAGGAAGCATGTTTGTTAAAATTAAATTTGTTTAACTTTTAAATAGTATTTTTTTATAATGTTATAAGATATATTTGTTAAAGGAGTAATTCACAATGTCACAAAATTTATCTATGGAAAAGAAATTACAAAATTTATGAAATAAGATTACAAAATTTTCATAAAGTTTTTATATAAATGAAATAAGATTGTTTTTGAAATTTAAATAAATAAATAAATAATTAACTTAAAACTTTGTAATAGTTAATATAATAAAGAATGAAAATAGTTTTGGAAAATAATATTAGAAGATGGTTGAATATTGATATATGAATTGACTAATAAAGGAATGTAGGTAAAACAGAAAACAAGTTTTTAAATAAAAATTGTTAAAAACAAATATTTTTTTAATAAAATAAAAGAGTTAATTAACAGCTTCATACTTAACATGAAAAATATAGAAACTTATACAACAACTAAATTAAAATATTTATTTAAATTTAATTAAAATATATTAATAAAATATTTAACAATACTATTTTTCTTTATTAAAATATATTAATAAAATATTTAACAATACTATTTTAAAGAAAAGAGAAAAAACAACATTATTTTATAAAACATAAACTTAAATAATAATCCTTTTGCCAATAAATTAATAATTTTAAAATTTATGTAACTAGCACACTAATATTTGTTTATAAATGTGGGTATATGCCAAAAACTACACATCCATCATAATTAATATCCCTTTTGCTAACTCGTTTGGCATCATGCTAAAGAGAAAAGTAGACAAATGAAAACCAAGTAAACAATTTTATATCTATTTCTCAACATGCTTTTAGGCATAATCAATAAAATATTGACAACCTCATAACATAATAATTATTTTCAAGAGTTGTAAATGAGGAAGCATGATGTTCTTAGACATAATCATTCACATATCGACGAACTCATAACTTCAAAATTGTTTTCTATAGTTGCAGATGTGCTAGTTAATAGCTTGAATTTTTTTATGGGTTGTGGATGTGAAAGTGTGAGGGAAATGTAATAACAACTATATTTATTTTGTGGATTTTGGTAAAAGCTTTAAAAATCCACATTACTCACGAATGGAAAAGGAGGAATATCGATTTAAGCTGCTACATTTTTTTATTATTATTGATTTTTACATAAAACTATTTTTAATAAAGATATTATTTTTAATTATATTTATTAATAATAATAATAATAATAATAAATATTATATTTATTATTGAATTAAATTTAACACAAAATAAAATAAAATAAAATAATAATAGGTAATATTATAAGGATATTATCATCATATTTAATGGTGATAAATTGAAGGTGCATTTCTTATAAGTACTAGGTCTTCAATTTGATTTTTATTGATAATTAGAACTATTATATTTACAATTTTTTAGCAAACATTTTGACACTTAATTTGATTGATAAATGTATGTAGATATGAAAATCATTTATTCTAATATTGACACATTCAACTACATAGTCAAAAATTGAATCTGTGATTTTTCAAAACATTAAAATGAATTCAACTACATAATTAAAAATTGAATTATTGATTTTTCAAAACATTAAAATGGTGTGGAAACATTCAACAACATAGTTAAAAGAATCTACAAATTATAAAAAAAGATTAATATGAAACTCACATTTTACAGATATAAATTTAATTTAGTGATTTGTATAAAAAATACATAATTAATATATAATTTTTCATTTTTGAAAATTATAAAATTATCCACAATAGTACAGTATAAGTAGATTGGAACATAGTACTCTTCTCAAATGTTCATAGAATTCAATGAGAGGATATTTTAATAAAATCTCTTTGTCGCTCTGCAAAAACAATAGCTGCTCAGCAAGTTCCAACTATTCTTGCTAACATCCTATGGTGATTGGATCATATGGGGCTTCTCCACCTCCATACGAAAATAAAACTTCATTTCAAGATATGGTAGCTTCTCTCAAAAATAAACTACAAATGAGATAATCTTAGTATCGATCTCTCCAATATCTCCATTCTCCTCTAGATTTTATAGATCGAGCATTAGTTGGAGAATTTGATATAATGTCGCCATCTCCTATATATATGGAGCAATGACTAGACAAGCCTTGGAAACCAATGATGAAAGGAAAAATTGGCTTGTCCACCTACGAAAATGGTTTTGACGCCTTCCAATTTGAGATCAAAGAAGATAGAGATGTGATTTTATGGAACGGCCAATAGTTCTTTGGTGCAAGAGGAATGTATCTAAATATTTGGTCATTAGACTTTCACCCAGATGATGATACACAAAATGTGGTGCTAGTGTAGGTAAAATTTCTGAGGATCCCATTATCCTATTGTTGAGATGATTGTTTGAGGACAATTGGAAATGTCCTCTTTAGATATCGAGATCATGTTGAACCCTAGGGCTATCAATTTTCATTATAAATACGTATGTAGAGGTTGATTTAGAGAAATTATTTCCATCATAATTCATCCTTATACAGAGCAAATGGAGTCATTTCCATGTTTCATAGAATGAACAATTTCCTTTTAAGTGCAATATTTGTCACAAATATGGCCATTTTTCAAGGGAATGTGAAAAGGCACAATTCAAAAAAGGGGGAGGTGTACCTGCAAATCAGGATGAGTAGTGGAAAACCTAGAAAAAAAGGGGAAACAAAGGAAAAGAAACAGTAAATAAAAGCCAACTATTCCATGATAGGAATATAGAATCTTCATCAACAAATCCATTAAGATCCTATAGACTCATGAAGAAAGTCACCAAGGAGTATCCCAGGACAATGAAAGAATTGAATCCCTTGACGAAGAAGAAGAAGTGATGCCACCATAGTGGTAGTAGATCAAACAAACCATGCATTATCGAGAAAGGGACAGAGGGAGCATGTTGTAATCCCCACTTAGGGAATTTTATATTAATTAAATCATTCTCCCTCTGTTATAGTTAGTATACAAATGGTTCATTTATATAAGATAAGTGAGAAAAACAAACAACTTACAATTATCTAATTATCTCAACCATATGAGAAACTAAATCCACAATATCTCCTAGAATATATCCTTAACTATTTGCTATGATCTCTCAACAAGATCTTCATGATCCTATCAACAATATCATCCCTTTATTCTCTCAATTCTCTTCATTTCCCATTCCTACATAGACTCTCTGGAGTAATTTTACATTATCATAGTTTCTCATCATATTATTTAATAAGAATTTCAAATATGAATATTTCCTTTGTCCCATTTTTAATGAGTATTAAATTCGTCCCATTTTATATTTCCTTTTTTGTCCTTCTTCTTCATCTTTGGTTGATCTTTGGTATGATCTCCACTTTTACTTTTGTACCTATAAGCACAAATATAAGTTGTGGTCCACATAAAAGAGTATCCATCCACCAAAATACATGGGTCGCCAGCCGTTGTATCCACCAGTTCTATATGAAACTACTTCTCGTACATGGTTCATCAAACGATGTCTTTGCCGCAAATACCTTTTCCTTGTACCTATTTTTCCCCTTTCCAGCTCTATCATCATCTTTCTCCCATGTTTCTGGCTCACCCATAAGCCAGTTGTCGATGGTCTTGCATCAGACTCTACAGGAAAAAAAAAATTCATGGTCTCTTGACCATGTGTTCCTCACTCCTTGCAAACTCTCATATCAGTTTTCCTTTAACTCAATGGTCACTCATAACAATCTCAAATTGAATGACCTACAACACATGATGTCATGTGTTTTTTGGCAGTCCACAAACATATAATAACTCCTAAGGGAAACTGTCTCTTGCCCCGAAGGCTTACATCACATATGACTTAGGTACATACCTCTTAACCTTCATCTCAAGGTTTATCTAACATTAATACAATATGTGACGTAAGACCACCAAAATATTACTCACTAAGGACCATATAGATTTTCATGGTTTTTTTTTCATGGATTTAATATCACAAGGAAAAATTTATTTATAAGTTGATTTCTTTGCTTCATGCTTTCGTTGCTTCACATTTTCTCCTTGGTTGTGCCCATTTTTTCATTACCTCCTTTGAACTTTTTTGCATTATCCTTTTTCCTTTTGTCACTTTCTTTTGTCTTGGAGTCATCGTTGTCTTTGCTACTTATTCCTCTTCATTTCTACTTCATTCATGGAGTCTTTTTCTTTCTTCATTGTCATCTTCATTATTTATCCTTCATATGAATATTTTGCAGTAATATCTGCATAAAATTGTATCTTGTAAGTGGGGTGTGTCCATCTAACAAGAAAGCTATGACATTTGATCGAAAATCTTAATCAACTCACTAACGCTATGATTTATATTGATTTGTTTTTTTTTTATAGACTTTCAATACTTCAACTTACAATTTTACATAATTTCTAGGATGTTGGATAACATCAATCATACACCCTTAAACACTTCATAGACTCTCAACTCATAATATTTTTCATGTTGGATGACTTTAACTCAACATTGGCTATTAACTCTTGATTTCTTAAACTTTCACTTTATTTACATAACTCTTTACATTAATGGTTATTGCCCATCTCAACTTGAATTGGACATAAAAGAGTCACTTATATTGTAATTTTTTTTCATAAAAAGATCCTTTATAGCATTACTCTGCTTTCATGACTCTCAATCTCTTTTTCATCGCTCTCAATCTGGCTTATAAAATATTTGGACTCATCTACCTCTTTGGCCACTCATTTTTCTTTAATTGATTCCTTTACATACTAATAACTTTTTTCATTTTCATATGGCCATTGGAATAAAATATGTGTAGACAACCCAATCATTACAACCATGAACTATTACAAAACTTTGCAATATAGTAAAACACAAAACTTTGCAATATAGTAAAACATGTGTTCAATCAAAATGCAATCGGAAAATAACCTATACTTTGAAATGCACGTGGATTTTGTTTCCTTTATGGCTTCAAAGATGCATGCATTTGCTCCTTATAGCTGGAGTATTCACTTGTGAGTGAAATATTCTCTCTTTTCAATTGGAGCGTGTATCCACCCTGGATCATTATCACTTAACACGTTCAGATTCTTTTATTTAAGCTAATTTAAGCTAATTAAGGCTAACTAACTAATTAAGGCTAACTAAAATGAGCGTGTATTTAAGCTAATTAAGGCTAACTAACTGCATGTACACGAACACCCCCCCTTAAGCATAAGTTAGGTGACTATGATGCAAAAATGAATGAGTCTTTGCAACAAGCTCATTTTAGGTACCCATGTAAAATGCATGAAAAGATGAAAGAAGGAAAACCAAGTGGGAAGAAAACCCCCCCTCAAAATATAATGCCAAAAGTAAAGAAAAGACCATTGCTAGGCAATCATGTCTATCACCCCGAGACGATGTTGCTCAATTAATGTCGTGTTGAAGATGTTGACAATCTACTCAGAACTAGGACAATATTGTAGATCAATGATCCCATCATGAGTTACTTCTCTAATGAAGTGCATGTTGATCTCGATATGTTTGGTCTGGTGTCTGTGTGCTAGATCTCTGCAAAAATTTAGTGTAATTTGATTACCACAACATATGACCATCAGACGATGGACACTGATACCAAGATCAGAAAGGAAATGTTGTAGTCAAATGGCCTGAATAGTGGCATTGACTCTATATTCGACATCTGTTGATGATAAAGCAATGAGAACATGCTTCTTGATTTACCAACAAATTCAGTCAGATCCGAAAATGAGTTCATAACTAGAGGTGGACGTGCGATCAAGGTTGTGGCTTGCCCACTCTGAATCTGTGAACCCAATGAGATCCAAAGAACAATTTGTTTTTGATCCAAATATTTTATTTTATCGATGCATACTAAATTTCATATAAAAGAGTGTATAACCAAGTAACTTAAGCACATGAAAAGAAGTGGAAATCAGAAGTGAACATTAGAACAAAGACAAAAGAAATTTGATTACGGAGTTCACCCAGTATGTGTTACATCTTCAGGTCTTGCTCAATGTTCAGAGGCATTTTCATTAAATGGTAACACAAATAAATTACACTAGATTTCAAAATGACACCTTATACCTCCACTTTCGAGGATGACCTGAAAACGTAGACCTCTCTTGGAGAAATGGGCTACATGGCTGGAATCTTGGTGAAAAATCATGAAAAACTACTACAAATTTGACCCCTTTCTGACACTGGCACTTCTGGATGCCAAATGGATCTTCACAACATAAAAAAATATACCCCTCTCATAGTTTTTCCCTCTTGGATTGGCTTTTGTTCCATTGCAAAGACTTCTAAATTCACTACCATGATGAGGAAATGTTTAAGGTTTATATAAAATTTATCTGGTGGAATAAAAAAAGCTCGGGAGGTTGGCCCATTGGTTGGCGGTGTCTGAGTTAAGCCTTTCGGTTCAACGAGGTCCTTGGGTCAAACTCGTGCAACCTCTCATTATGGCTCCTCCGCATTTTAATTTTGGTGCAGGTCTACTAAACGATATGTGGTTCAAACAGTTTTGCCATTTTCTTTGAAATTGTGATCACCCGTTGGTAGGTCGTCCCACCTGCGCTGGCTAGGTTCGATCCTCGTCGACCTCCCTCCATGTGTTTTCATTGTATTTCTTGGTGGGTTGGGCGAGGCCCGGGTCTCCGGTGGCCTCACCCATATATATATATATATATATATATATATATATATATATATATATATATATATATATATAATAGTTTGGCTGTTTTGACTAGTGAGTTGGGCTATTTTCTCATGGGTGGCCCTCCCACCACACTAATATAATTTAACTAATGTCATTGGGGGGTGCCGACCCACCACCCCATTTTTGTACTTTTTTTTATTTCTCTTATAATAATGGATAAAATTTCGATGGAGGTTTTTAAGGGTCACTGGAAAAATTCATCCATTCATGTGCCCATATTCCATGCATCGAGACTTTGCCAAATTGTTGTCTCATTAGTGACTGCAACTGGGCATAGTTTCAGCAATAATTTGACTGGCCCTAACTTTCACATACGATCTCAGATTGAGGTTTCTTTCACGCAGTTAGAAATATTGCAACAAGATTTTATGTCTTACCCTAATCCCACTTCAATCCAGTGGATTTTATTTTTGATTTTTGTTAAGGCCACTTCTATTTCTGGAGCCACCCGGATTATTTATCCCCACTAATGAGCTTTTGGGCTACCAAAAGGTTTATCACTTAATTGTAAAGTGACGTAATTTCTCCCTCACTTTTTATGTTTCAACCCAACAGGCCTTACTTGGATGTATTCCCTTGAAACTAAGACATAGGTACTCCACGTCTCCTCGTCGTGAAGTCCTAGTTCTTCTGTCAAGAATGATATCCTTAGGTAGCGTGTCCAAGTATTTTGCTACAAAGTAATCCAATGTATGAACTTGCCCAACCTCTTTGGTGTCCATGATCAAAGGAGATTCATAAAGCTTCAATTTTTCAATGTTCACTACTAAGTATATCTACATGTATGCTGGAAAATCAACACAAAAAGCATTGTCTCTAATCTTCTCTAAGATGGTCACTGGGCCATATAAAATTGATCTCAACTTCTTTCCTTCCCCTTTCATCCTTTCTTCGATGATGTGGAGCCACACCCTATATCTAATGTGGAATTAGTGATCAAACTGGTGCTTTTAATGTCGAGCCTTTTATTGAGCTTGACATTTCTCCAACTGCTTCTACACTACCTCATGAATCATATGAATCTGCTGAATGAAATTTTGTGCCTTCTAGATGTCATCTTTCCCACTAGAAACTTAATCTCTCCCAATTATAGTGTCTAAAGAATCCTTTGGAAAATATCCAAAGCATGTCTCGAACGATGAACTTTGAGTGGATGAATGTATTACCCAGTTATATGCATATTATACATAAGGAAGTTGATCATCCCACAACTTGGGATGCTTGCCACAATAGCCTTGGAGTAAATGTATCACTGTGTAGTTGAAAACCTAAGTTTTTCCATCAGTCTGTCGTTCAAATATAGTGGTCCTCGTTAGCTTGGTTTCCATCATTCTCCAAAAACTCGTCCAAAACTCTCCAAGAAAGCGAAATCCTCGATCAGAAACAATGGACGTGGGCAGCTGACGGTGGAACCATACAAATTCGAGGAAGAGATGAGCATTGTGATCTTGAGTGACTTGGTTTTTACAAGCCATTAAGACACATATTTCTAAATAGATCCACAACTACATAGAAATATTTATGACCTCTCTGAGAAAAAGGAAAACCACCAACAAAATACACTGACACACTTTCCCGTGGACAACTCAGAACAGGGAGTGGTGTATAGAGCCCTAGTTTTATATTAGAGGGCTTGCAAACTATTGACGGGAAAATTTTTCCGGCCAACAGTAGGGGATCTCCCCGGTAGAAGGTCCCAATTAGACCTTGAACCGTTTGGACTAGGGATCCCGTCCAGGGTCTGGGTCTGGCTACCACTGATTTCTCCTTTGCTTTGGGTCTCACTTAAACTCTATAAAATAGTGGATACACACCTAATCAACTTATACAAGACATATTATTGATGCATTAAATGTACATACGACACTATGAGTAGCAAGAGGAAATAATAAAGCATGAAGACCGAAGGAAGTGTTGTTAACAAAAATTCATTAGGGTCCTGCTTGTAATCTGTTCTGACCATGAAAGAAACAATACCTCATGGCAAGAACACCCTTCACTTCCTAAAAGTTTAAATGATAACACAAATGCTAATAAACAAAGCCATCAGCGTTCGTTAAGAAAGTGAAATGAACTCAACCACCATTAACATACTCAGAAAAATGTTATGTAATCATGATACAAATTGAAGGTACAGTTCCCTTAATCTAAAGATGTTCAGAAACTAAAAATATAATACTCAAGAGTGCTCATACATAAAACAACACCAGATCCACAAAGGGATTTTTCAAAATGCTTATATTAATGCTCAAATGTATAATCTAGATAATACAGTGTACTCAGCTCGAGTCCCAAACAAAATATCATTTACAAGCTCCCGAAGGAGTATTTATAATACAAAACCCGCCCTTTAGGCTTCCTTGACTTTTCATCTTCCTGACCGTTGGGCTACCTTGCGACCCAGTCTGTTCTGCGACCTTGCGACCCGGTGACCCCTGCAACCTCCGACCTTTGGGAACTTGCGACCCGCGACCTCAAACAAATCTGCGACTTGCGACCTCGGTCGATTTGCGACCTGCGGCCTCGGACCTCGGGCAGATCATTGACTTGTGACTTCGGGAAATATATGCCACCTGCGACCCAGTCGCTGGGTCGCTGGGTCGCGTAGTTGAGCCTTTGACATGGAACACGACTCCGCGACCTGGAAACCTAAAGAAATCTATGACCTGTGGTTTTATCCCTTCTACATTTCTCCTGTTGAGATAGTCTTAGTTCCCGCCACATGAACCAGAATTTTCTGGATAAGCGAAAAACTTCCTTGTCTGGGTCATCATCATAATCTCGTCATGTTACCTGCGTGTAAGCACATTATATTAGCCATTAGCCTCACCCACATAAATATGTTGATGCATGTTGAAGAAAAAATAAAGATACAGTAAAAGAATACACAGATGCATAATGAGCATATTGACATATAACATCAAGGGATTTTAACGATTAGCTTGGACCCCTGTGTAGTACTGTTCTGTAAGAGATATATGAATGATTGTGCATATCTTTCATGGGTCACAGCCTCTAGTGGATGCACAATTTGGGACCTTGCGACCTCACAGAGGTCGCATAGTCGCACTTCGGGTAACGTCGCATCTCCTTGCTAGTAGCAACTGTTGCGACCCCGCGACTTGGGTCAGAATGCGACCCCTCGATGGTCTCACAGTCGCAAATTTATGCAGGTCGCACCCCTTATTCATTTAGCACGATTTGCGACCTAGTGACTTGGGAAAGACTGCGACCTCCCTGCGGTTTCACAGTTGCACGTTCATGCATGTCGCACTTTCACCAATTCCATGTGTTCTGCGACGTGGAGGATAGTCGCACAAGGCCAGAGGCGACATTTTCTCCACTTTGTTGAGTTGTGGATCCTGCAATATAGTTTAGCGATGAGTTAATGGAGGAGGATGTGATCGATGAAAACTGCGTAGCTACAACAACTGTCCCGGTCAAACTCCATGTTTCATTATGCAGTGCGCTCACTCTCCAAACCTTGATTCAGGTGTATCATGGCTTCTATATTGAGCATCAACCTATGCCGATAGCATGAAATGAGAGAAAAAGATAAAAAAACCTTCATATTTCGCTGAGACCTAGCACGATGTCTCTCGTTCTGGTCTGCAAAACTCCAGCGAAATCTAGCGCAGTATTCTCAACAGAGGATGGACCTCTTGACCATACAGGGGCGCGCAGATTTTGATGCTCCTTGGTCATCACGTTAACTTCAAATGCAGGGTGCTAACCATGCTGCGCGCTCTTTCCAAAATCATGTTAACAACGATAAGCTGTATGAGAATTTTAATCCGTCTCAATACAACATCGAACGAGCAGATTATTTCCCATGGATGCTCTGTGGTCTTGTCTATCTCTCTGATCAACTACAAGTGGTCTTCATCCGTCTACAATTCAACACGCATTACAACAAGAGCATGCAGTATCGAATACCATTTTTTAGTCATGCACGTCGATCCAATCTCCAAGAAAACAGATCTGTAGTTGTGCAAGGCTTAATTATATGCAGTTTCTACTCCTCTGAGTCGAAAGTCTCTACACATGTACGTATGCCTGCAGCGAAATTGTTTAGGGCTCTATGCCACGTGATATTTTCATGTATGCCGATGTTGCGCGCGACCTCACTATCTCGGAGGTTGTTTCACAGAGATTAATGCATGAGCCTGCAATGGAAAATGCACTGTGGGCTGTGTGATCTAGTTTTTCAGTACCCTTGGACAGAGTGAAAGAGAACGCCTTAGGAATTATCGAAAAATTAACTTTGTGAACACAGCTTGACGTGGTCAGTAGAGGCACTATCGAAAATTTAGCTTCCAATGAATATGTAACGATAACGCCTTTCTAAATCGGACCAGCGCAACATATTTGAAGAGTGATTCTCTCTTGGAATATCCCCATCGGGGCTGCAGAATTTGGCTTTTCTCTGTTCTTTCGAAAATAGCTCTTTTAGTATCAAACAAAGCATGCCTTTTATGGTGCTGGATTTTTGGTCCCTGACATCAGTTGTAACACATAAATCATTCAAATTCCTTTTCAGCATGTTATCCTTATACACTTACTATAAACGTGCGGTCCTTTCACGACGGTTGCCATGCAGAATTGGAGATAGATACGTTGAAAATTCATCCATGCAGTTTTGAACAATCAACGTATTATAATATTCCGCTGCCACGTGTAAACACGATTTTGGACCATAAAATATATATATGCTCCAAACATTTTAGCATAGGTTGAAAACTTGCCATTGAAACCTTTGCGCTCATTTGTAATGTTTATATGATCTCGCTCCTTTAATCTTGTATGGTTTGAAAAACATGTTGTTTTTGCACCGCTTGAAACATGGTTGTAGAATATTGTATATCGCACCACGACTTTGGATCACCGAATATATATATTTGCTCAAAACCTTTTAACATAGTTTGAAAAACTTCGGCCTAAAGGTATTTTGAGCCCAATTGTAATGTCCTTCGTATAGTTTTTTTATATAATTTCGCTCCTCCAATCTTATGTGGCTTGGAAACCATATGTGCTTGTGCCCTAGCTTAATGTTTCAAAATGTCACCTTGGTCCATCGAAAGTGTGCCTGCCATGTAGCTTAGGTTTAACAAACATTGCTTCCCTTCCCCAATTTGCCAGAGTTGTCAACACAACTCAAAATCATTGTTGGTTAAGAAGAATGGCCTTTTATAGAATTTGTACAATCTCCAAAGACAAAATGTACTTTGCCATTACTTGACTTTGGTACAACCAAGAGCTTCCTTCTATGTTGCCATGATGGGTCAAATTTGTGCAGGCCATAAATTATCATGGACCTCAAATTGACACCTGCTATAATGTCTGATTTATGTGCTTCTGCGTTGACATCATCATGGCTAATCACATTATGACTAAGCTGAAAATTTCTATGGGCCCTTTACATAATCACCGCCTCAACTGTGTTTAATGCTTATTTCCAAAACATGATGTAGCTGACCAACGCGGTGAGCACGCTGTAATGTTTGCTTTTCAACCTGCGGATTCTAGTCCTGCTCTCAGAAAATGACAATATCAGCTCCTGCAAGATTCAAACCCGCACCACCAGCTCGGGTAGATATTAAAATATGATGCTTCACGAGTATCATCATTGGAATTTCTGATGTCAATTGACTCTGGCAGTGTTGATGCTTTGCCACCAAATCTTTGCACAGCTGTGAAACGCTCTTCTGGTCTTACTGATCCATCAAGACACTCATAAGAATACCTTTGCAGCTCTATGTAATCTTGAAGAATGTCTATTGTTCGCGTCGTTTGAGAATAAATCAAGACACGATGTCCTTGACTATGCAGCTTCTCAAGCAACATTTCCAAGATGATGAGCTTTCCACTCGCCTGAACTAAGCATTCACCTTCTTCAATTGGCTCTGGCTCTACACCATTGAAAAGATAAGAATGGATACATGTTTTCATAGTTGTACCCCAATATTTTGTAAAGATTGATGCTGAGTGCCTGAACCACTTGTTTGAAGCTGGGCCACTCTTGATGCAATACAGATGCATAAATTTTCTTTTGAAGTGGGACCAATGGAGCCAGTACTATAACCCCAGATAGTGGTGGCAATGTAAGAATTCCATTCTTGACAAGTACAGCTTTTGTATGCCGAAGCATGAATGCATGCACAATATATCTTAGCATCTTGACCTGTTTGCTACATCCAGAGGTATTGTCACCTTGAGTCAAGGTCGTAACTTTAATGGGCACAACACCAAAAGGGCCACGAGCATTTTTGTTGATCTTTCAAGTAAGCCAACAAACTTATAGCTTGCCATGTGTTCCCAAGTCCCATTGTGACCACAAGTTCCCTTGACTGGCGCAGTCTTATTTCCTGCGTACATGCGATAGATGTCCTCCACTTCTCATGTTTCAACTCGTACTACTCTTATCCTTCTCATCAGTGTGGTGATGACATTTATGAGTATATCGCCCGTGGGGCCGACCTATATGGAACATTATCACATCACAATTACTTGTTTTGAGAATGGTGCCCCTAGATAAATTATATGAGACCAATGAACATAAGAGATGTATTCAAACAACATGATTAATGACCCATGGCGAGGGGGCTTTTAATGTACATGCTGAATGCATGGAAAGTTATTATTTGAACATATGCTGGTGATCCCTCCCTCACATGGTGTGATCGCAGCAACGACATCTGATCATGATGGCGAGACAACTCATGAGGGGTTGGGGATAGGTCGCTGGCATGTCACTGACTACAGGTTCGGTAAAAGACCTTAACGACTAACCGAGCAGAGGGGGACCCGAAATTTTAAATATACCCAAAATTTTGGGTGGTATTGTAGCGGCTACAAAAAATGGCGAACCACTGGTAGAATCCAGCATCTCTGTCAATATCACAACAATAGTCTGAGTCCGGATAGTGATGCAAGGGAATATTGAACAAGTTCCACGGGTACCCTTTGTATTACTTTGGCCATTTACAGGTATGCGTAATCCCCGCACTTCAGCTAGGTCTCGCTAATCAGAAACACATCAAAGAGAAAGCTCACAGAGACCAGTAGCTTGTTGATGATGTGAAGAGCAAGGCAGTGAGTTTATTATTCTCAGAATTTTTTAAAGTAAGTTTCTGGTGTTGCTCCACTGCCAGCAGGCCTGGATAGTACCCCGGCGGAGTCACTTAAAGAAATCACAAACGTTGCTCCACTGCCAGCGATCCTGGTTAGTACCCCGGCAGAGTCGTTGCATTACCTCTCTACGCAGGAAGCTTATAGCACTTATTTTCATATTCTTGTGGCACTTATTTTTCATGGGAGGATGAGGGATCCTGAATTATTTTACGAGTAAGAGAGGTTGTTTCTTATTTTACAGAAACTGAAAGATATCCTGATTTGGGTTTTCCCTTGTGCCAAACCTTCACATTCCATCTACCACAATAGGTGAGGCACGCAAAACAGATCATTAAGATGTCCAAGACTATGTTGGGCACAAGGGTTAGGCTTATAGGTATGGGGCCATTCAAACACTTCAGGTCTCCCACCAACAGTCGGCTCGTATCTCCCTGGTTGATAAGTTTAGACTCATAGGCATCTTGTTGAAAATGCGACCTCAATGATTCATCCTGTGAGAAAGCTGCCTCTTGAGATAGCCATCACAACCTCATGCAAACAATGGGATTATTATTTCAGAAATCAGGGAAAAACAAGACCGCAAGGTGGTAGGGTTTCAATGGGGCTCATGCAGTGATCGGCGATATGACAAAAATGATGTAAGGAAGAGAGCGCACGACGCAATGTAATAGGTGAGGCTCAAGATGCAATGCAACGCCGTGTGCAAGAACGATCAACCAGTTGTAGGTGCAATACAAGTAGTGATTACTTATACAGCAACCAGTAACTAAAAAAAAAAAAATGAGTGGAAAATACTTGTAACATGATGATGCCTAAGATATTAATCGTAAACAAAACAACAAACAAACTTTTAAATTATAACATAAAAATTTGGCAAGTAAATCTAATTAAAGACTTTGAACTAACAAATTCTATTAACAGGTCCTAGCTAGCCTACACCTAAGACCCTAGCTTAACCAATGATGCAGTCAAGTTATGTGAAATCAGCTTTCCAGTGCAGCCACCGCATTAGTTCTTGACCTGCAAGGATGACAATGTTCGCTATAAGAGCCAGCGTACAAAATCGTGCACCAACAGCAAGACTTACCTGAAGAGCATGTGCAACGTCAAGAGGATCATGGATACTCACCAAATAACATACCAGAATAGATCGTGTAAGCTGAATCCCACTCTTATCTTGATACACAGCAATATGTTCTTGAAACTCAGCATTATTGATAAATGACACAAATCCATTCATGCACGATCCTAGATATGAGGGGTGATGGGTAAGCCAATTCCTATTTGTAGGCACATCCACCGTATATGGTTGGTGGAGTTGACCCGAAATCTCATCATGGTGTTGAGGGCCATTATTTTTATGGAATGGAAACAATAAGCATGTGCCAGGCGAATTATAAATGCTTGTGCATCCGAGTGCAGAAACCCTAGTTTTGAAAACCCTAGTTTGGGGTTGCTCCTGGGTTTGGTCAAGGGTATGATGATCAAACCCCGGACCTTAGAGCGGGGGTTTTCCCAACTTTTATGGTTTGGCGAGATCAACAGGCGATTGGATGTGAACATGGATTGTGGTGGGTAGCAAAATGTCAGTGGGCTTTGTATCAATTCGGTCAAATGTTTGCACACTGACAAATTGATAATCCAAACTATCAGATTCTCTATATTTTCTAGGGTGGGGTGAATTCGATGCAGTTATGCTGGGAGGAGCATGGTACTTGGGAATCATCATTTGAGAAACAGTTTGCAGAAGCTGAGGTGCTTCGATTTTCTGATGGGTACTTGAATCTTCCCAAAGCGAATCATCAAATTATGGTGTCTCCATATGGTCAGAAAAGAGATGTGAGTGATAGTCGTCAGCGTTATGATGGATTATGTTTTCACATAGGCAGGGATCGTTGTAACCATTGATTTGATCAAGTTGGGTACCTAGCAAGTTAGGCTCCCCGAGAGTTACCAACTAGGATGGGTCAATAAAGAGGACATCTTGAGGTTGCCCTGATAGGAGATTGCTCCTATGGCTATCTAAAGATTCCGAGTGAGAAAAATCAGATCTAAAATATTCATTGACTTTGAACTGTGCTTGTGAAACACCATATGCGTGCTTATGATTGTCACCAATACCAGTATAAGGAAATTTTGAATGTCTCGAAGAAATTACTGGTGTGGCGGAATCGAGAAACAAACCGGGGAATAATGAACGAACAGATTGAGTCACAGGGGTGTTAACCATACAAGGCTTTTCAACATGCGCATCCGTGTCATTCTAAGAAAACAATGATCTGGCAGGTCCTGTAGGGGAAATGATTGCATCCGGGATAGGAGTTGATTCATAATCCGTATGTGAATCAGATTTAGGACTGTGTCCAGGGAAACATCGAGTGGGCTTGAGGTAGGTTTCATGAATCGAGAAAGATAATGAGCCACTAGGGCTTTCAAACTCTGATTCGACATGATGCATGAAAGATTCAAAGTCTGAACATCCGTTGACTTGAGGGTCGTCATAGGGAACACTAGGCTCAGGCTGGGTTGCTAACTGAAATTGTTCAAGGGAAAGGAGAATCACAAAGCTGAACTGTTCACTTAACAACTCCCAATCGACATCCTTTTCATGGAACTCGAAACAATAATGAACAAATCTGATAGAAAATTCATCACGAGGTTCCTGAGGTTCCATTCTGATGTCATTTAGCTTTATCAAAATACTTTGAAAATCATACATGTGAAAAGCTTGTTGTAATTCACTGGCGAGTTGTTCAAAAGAATGGTTGGAAGCTTCTGGCAATGTGCGGCACCATTTCTTAGCGCGACCTTCGAGAGTGAAGAAGAAAAGAAAACAAATCAAACCTTCATTGTAAATTTCGTAACACTCACCAAAGTCATAGAAATCTGAAAGGTGTCGGGTTATGGACACTCCATTTTTACCATCAAATTTTAACTGGGACAAGTAATACATAAGTTCATCAGGGATGAAGTATC
Source organism: Pinus albicaulis (assembly GCA_034641835.2). Taxonomy (NCBI): domain Eukaryota; kingdom Viridiplantae; phylum Streptophyta; class Pinopsida; order Pinales; family Pinaceae; genus Pinus; species Pinus albicaulis. Next base: position 193,201,782 of record CM076582.1, read on the forward strand.
GGGGCTCATAAAACTCCAACAAACATCTCGGGAGAATGATTTGGGAATAAGCCAATACAGATATGAGATTAACTGCAGGCTCTCAGGGCTCATCTTGTCATCTGGCCCTCCTTCTAGCGCGAATTCTATTGATGGGAAAATTTGTCTGGCCAACAGCAGGGGATCTCCCCAGTAGAAGGTCCTAATTAGACCTTGAACCGTTTGGACTAGGGATCCCATCCGAGGTGTGGGTTCAAATACCACTGATTTCTCCTTTGCTTTGGGTCTCGCTTAAACTCTATAAAATAGTGGATACACACCTAATCAACTGATACAAGACATATGATTGATGTATTAAATGTACATACGACACTATGAGTAGCGAGAGGAAATAATAAAGCATGCAGACCGAAGGAAGTGTTGTTAACAACACTTCATTAGGGTCATGCTTGTACTCTGTTCTGACCATGAAAGAAGCAATTCCTCATGGAAAGAACACCCTTCACTTCCTAAAAGTTTAAATGATAACACAAATGCTAATAATCAAAGCCATCGACGTTCGTTAAGAAAGTGAAATGAACTCAACGACCATTAACATACTTAGCAAACTGTAATGCAATCGTCATACAAATTGAAGGTACGGTTCCCTTAATCTAAAGATGTTCAGAAACTGAAAATATAATACTCAAGAGTGCTCATACATAAAACAACACCAGATCCACAGAGGGATTTTTCAAAATGCCTGTATTAATGCTCAAATGTATAATCCAGATAATACAGTGTACTCAGCTTGAGTCCCAAACAAAAGATCATTTACAAGCTCCCGAAGGAGTATTTATAATACAAAACCTGCTCTTTGGGCTTCCTTGAATTTTCATCTTCTTGACTGTTGCGTTGCCTTGCGACCCAGTCTATTCTGCGACCTGCGACCTGACTGGGTTTTGCGACCTTGCGACCTAGTCGTTGGGTCGCTGGGTCGCGCCGTCGGGAATTTGATAAGGGATGTGACTTAGCGACCTGGTGACCCCTGTGACCTGCGACCTTTGGGAACTTACGACCCGCAACCTAAAACAAATCTGCGACTTGTGACCTCAGTCAATCTGCGACCTGCGACCTCAAACCTTGGGCAGATCAGCAACTTGCGACCTCGGGAAATATATGTGACCTGCGACCCAGTCGCTGGGTTGCTGGGTCGCGTAGTCGAGCCTTTGACATGGAACACGACTCCGTGACCTAGCGACTTGAAGAAATCTGTGACTTGGGGTTTTATCCCTTCTACATTTCTCTTGTTGAGATAATCTTACTTCTCGCCACATGAACTAGCATTTTCTGGATAAGCGACAAACTTCCTTGTCTGGGTCATCATCATAATCTCCTCATGTTACCTGTGTGTAAGCACATTAGATTAGCCATTATCCTCACCCACATAAATATTTTGATGCATGTTGAAGAAAAAATAAAGATACAGTAAAAGAAAACGCAGATGCATAAGGAGCATATTGACAAATAGCATCAAGGGATTTTAACTATTATCTTGGACGCCTGTGTAGTCCTATTCTGTAAGCGATATATGAACGATTTTCCATATCTTTCATGGGTCGCAACCTCTAGTGGATGCACAATTTGCGACCTTGCGACCTTAAAGAGGTCGCATAGTCGCACTTCGGGTAAGGACGCATCTCCTTGCTAGTAGCAACTGTTGCGACCCCGCAACTTGGGTCGGAATGCGACCCCTCGATGGTCTCACAGTTGCAAATTTATGCACGTCACACCCCTTATTCATTTAGCATGATTTGCGACCTAGCGACTTGGGAAAGACTGCGACCTCCCTACGGTCACACAGGTGCACGTTCATTGAGGTCGCACTTTCACCAATTCCATGTGTTCTGCGACCTGGCGGCTAGTCGCACAAGGCCAGAGGTGGCATTTTCTCCACTTTGTTGAGCTGTCGCTCCTGAAATCTGGTTTAGCGATGAGTTAATGTAGGGGGATGTGATCGATGAAAATTGCATAGCTACAACAACTGTCCCAGTCAAACTCCATGTTTCATTATGTAGTGCGCTCGCTCTCCAAACCCCGATTCAGGTGTATCATGGCTTCTATATTGAGCATCAACCTATGTCAATAGCATGCAATGAGAGAAAAAGATAAAAAAACTTTCATATCATGCTGAGACTTAGCACGATGTCTTTGGCTCTGGTCTGCAAAACTCCAGCGAAATCCAGCACAGTATTCTCAGGAGAGGATGGACCTCTTGACCATACAGGGGCGCATGGCTTTTGATGCTCCTTGGTCATCACGTTAACTTCAAATGTAGGGTGCTAACCATGCTGTGCGCTCTTTCCAAAATCATGTGAACAACGATAAGTTGTATGAGAATTGTAATCCGTCTCAACACAACATCGAATGAGCAGATTATTTCCCTTGGCTGCTCTGTGGTCTTGTCTATCTCTCTGATCGACTACACGTGGTCTTCCTCCGTCTACAATTCAAAATTCATTACAACAAGAGAATGCAGTCTCAAATACCCTTTTTTAGTCGTGCACTTTGATCCCATCTCAAAGAAAATAGATCTGTAGTTGTGCAAGGCTTAATTATATGCGTTTTTTTCTCCTCTGAGTCGAAAGTCTCTACACATGTACATATGCCTGCAGTGAAATTGTTTAGGGCTCTATGCCACATGATCTTTGCATGCATGCCAATGCTGTGTGCGACCTCACTGTCTCAGAGGTTGTTTCACAGAGATTCCTGCGTGAGCCTGCAATGGAAAACGCATTGTGGGCTGTGTGATCCGGTTTTTTAGTACCCTTGGACAGAGTGAAAGAGAACGCCTTAGGAATTATTGAAAAATTAGCTCTGTGAAGACAGATCGACGTGGTCAGTAGTGGCACTATTGAAAATTCAGCTTCCAATGAATATGTAACGTTAACGCCTTTCTAAATGGGACCAGTGCAACATATTTAAAGAGTGATTATCTCCCGGAATATCGTCGTCGGGGCTGCAGAAGTCACCTTTTCTCTGTTCTTTTGAAAATAGCTCTTTTAGTATCAAACAAAGCATGCCTTTTATGGTGCTGGCTTTTCGGTCCCTAACATTAGTCGTAACACATAAATCATTCGAATTCCTTTTCCGCATGTTATCCTTATACACTTACTAGAAACGCGCGGTCCTTTCACGACAGCTGCCATGCAGACTTGGAGATAGATATGTTGAAAATTCATCCATGCAGTTTTGACCAATCAACATATTATAATATTCCACTACCATGTGTAAACACGATTTTGGACCATAAAATATATATCTGCTCCAAACCTTTTAGCATAGGTCGAAAACATTCCATCGAAACCTTTGCGCTCATTTGTAATGTTTATATGATCTCACTCCTTTAATCTTGTATGGTTTGAAAAACATGTTGTTTTTTCACCGCTTGAAACATGGTTGTATAATATCGTATATCGCACCACGACTTTGGATCATCGAATATATATATTTGCTCAAAACCTTTTAACATAGTTTGAAAAACTTCGGCCTAAAGGTATTTTGAGCCCAATTGTAATGTCCTTTGTATGGTTTTTTTATATAATTCCGCTCCTCCAATCTTATGTGGCTTGGAAACCATATGTGCTTGTGTCCTAGATTAATGTTTCAAAATTTCACCTTGGTCCATCGAAAGTGCGCCTGCCATGTAGCTTAGGTTTAACAAACATTGCTTCCCTTCCCCAATTTTCCAGAGTTGTCAACACAACTCAAAGTCATTGTTGGTTCAGAAGAATGGCCTTTTATAGAATTTGTACAATCTCCAAAGACAAAATGTACTTTGCCATTACTTGACTTTGGTACAACCAAGAGCTTCCTTCTATGCTGCCATGATGGTTCAAATTTGTGCAGGCCATAAATTATCATGGACCTCAAATTGACACCTGCTATACTGTCTGATTTATGTGCTTTTGGGTTGACATCATCATGGATAATCACATTATGACTAAGCTGCAAATTTTTGTGGGCCCTTTACATAATCACCACCTCAACTGTGTTTAATGCTTATTGCCAAAACATGATTTAGCTGACCAACACGGTGAGCATGTTGTAATGTTTTCTTGTCAACCTACGGATTCTAGTCCTGCTCTCAGAAAATGACAATATCAGCTCTTGCAAGATTCAAACCCGCACCACCAGCTCGGGTAGATATTAAAATACAATGCTTCACGAGTATCATCATTGGCCTTTCTGATGTCACTTGACTCTGGCAGTGTTGATGCTTTGCCACCAAAGCTTTGCACAGCTGTGAAACGCTCTTCTGCTCTTACTGATCCATCAAGACACTCATAAGAATACCTTCGCAGCTCTAAGTAATCCTAAAGAATGTCTATTGTTCACGTCGTTTGAGAAGAAATCAAGACACAATGTTGTTGACTATGCAGCTTCTCGAGCAACATGTCCAAGATGATGAGCTTTCCACTCGCCTGAACTAAGCGTTCACCTTCTTCAACTAGCTCCAGCTCTACACCATTGAAAAGATAAGAATGGCTACATGTTTTCACACTTGTACCCCAATATTTTGTAAATATTGATGTTGAGTTCGTGAACCACTTGTTTGAAGCTGGGCCACTCTTGATGCAATACAGATGCATAAATTTTCTTTTGAAGTGGGACCAATGGAGCCAGTACTATAACCCCAGACAGTGGTGGCAATGTAAGAATTCCATTCTCGACAAGTACAGCTTTTGTACGTTGAAGCATGAATGCATGCACAATATATCTTAGCAGCTTAAACTGTTTGCTACATCCAGAGGTATTGTCACCTTGAATGAAAGTCGCAACTTTAATGGTCACAACACCAAAAGGGCCATGGGCATTTTCGTTGATCTTTCAAGTAAGCCAACAAACTTATAGCCTACAATGTGTTCCCAAGTCCCATTGTGACCACAAGTACCCTTGACTGGCGTGGTCTTATTTCTTGCGTACACGCGATAGATGTCCTCCACTTCTCATGTTTCAACTCGTACTACTCTTATCCTTCTAATCGGTGTGGTGATGACATTTATGAATATGTCGCCCATGGGATCGACCTATATGGAACACTATCACATCACAGTTACTTGTTTTGATAATGGTGCCCCTGGATAAATTATATAAGACCAACGAACATAAGAGATGTATTCAAACAATGTGCTTAATGACCCATGGCGAGGGGGCTTTTAATGTACATGCTGAATTCATGAAAGGCTCTTATTTGAACGTATGTTGGTGATCCCTCCCTCACATGGCATGATCGCAGCAATAGCATCTGATCATGATGGTGACACAACTCATGAGGGGTGGGGATAGGTCATTGGGATGTCACTAACTACAGGTTCGGTGAAAGACCTTAACGACTAAGCGAGCAGAGGGGAGACCCGAAATTTTAATTATACCCAAAATTTTGGGTGGTGTTGTAGCAGCTACAACACAGAACCTCTTTAAAGAACACAATTTTTTTCCTACAGTAAAATGACCTGACAGGAGAGAGGTATGTGCCTCTATGATTACATGTATCCTTTCATTGGTGGGGATACAAATTTTTCCAAGATGGTACAACAATTTTCCTTGTGAATGGTAATTTTGTACCTATGAACCATGTTTTAGCTTTGCATAAACCCCTTCAAAATATTCATCATCAACATATTGTTCAACATAACTTTCAAAAGATAAAGAATCATTTTGGCAAACTCTAAATGCTGAAATAGGAGGGAAAAAAAGCATATCTACCACCTTGTTGTTCGTGCCCTTCTTTTATTTTATTACCAAGTCAAACTATTAGAGGAATCCCATCCATATGAAATGACGTGTAAATTAAAGCTTTCTTTGTGACTGCAGGTACTACAAGTGTTGTTGATATGTTTCAATGATGGTCTCCTTGTCAATCGAATAATTCCTCCACTACCTCACACTTTAAGCTAAGGCATACAACTACGTTTCATATGTGTGATAGTTCACAATAGTGTGAGAGAATGTCACCGAATGGTAACACATAGGCCTCCTTTGTGGTATGAATACTTCTCTAACATACCCACTCCCATCTATCTTGATGTAAAATGGTTGTTGGATGTCAGGTAGGGCCAAGACTCATGTAGTACTAATCTTTTATTTCATTGTATCAAAGGGCCAATTCCCACTGAAAGATTTTTTCGCATTTGTTTATCTACGTAAGGGGGACGAAATGATAGAGAAGTTGGAAATGAACCTTCTCTAGTATTGTACTGCACCCAAAAATCTACGAACCTTTGTAACGTTGGTGGTGGTAGGCCACTTGACAATCACATCAATTTTAGAAGGATATCTTTTTAACCATCCACCTCCAACAATGTGACCTAAGTAAACAAAAGAGGTCTTACCAAATTCATACTTAGACATTTTGACATAAAAATTTTCTTTTTGTAAACCATCAACACCTTTTTAACATGACTCCCATGATCTTCCCATGTCCTACTAAAAACAAGAATGTCATTGACATACAGAAGTAAAAATTCATCAAGAAAATGTATGAAAATATCATTCATCACCCTCATGAATGTGGTCAAATAATTTCATAGTACGAATGACATCACCAACCATTCAAACACCCCCTGTTTTGCATTAAATGTATTCCTCCATACATCCTGTTCTACAATCCTGACTTGATGATAGCTAGTGCGCAAGTCCAGTTTTGTAAAATAGACATCATTTTTCAACTTTTCTAATAAATCATCAATGCGATGGAGAGGGCAGCTGATATGAAAATGGGTTGGATAACTTGTTATTATTTTCAAGAACTTCCCAGTCAGTTTAAAAAATAAAATATCTACCTTATAATTCACTTTTGCGGAAATCAATACTTGAAACATGTGTATGTATTTTAACTGTTTAAGTTCTTTAAGACCATTTGTTTTTTTTTATATTAAACATATGCAATATTCATATAATGCAGTAGATAAACATCAACACATAACAGAAAATTTAATCTAGGATTTCACCCAAATATCGTGGGCTACGTCTCCTTGAGCTTTTGTCATCTTGACTTGGTTCTTTGGGATTACGAAAACAATTATTTTACAAGTTACAAACTCAACTCCAATGGTTAAATGAACCAAAAAAATGGGTTTATAATACCATATTTATCCCTTTCATGGCTATCATCACTCTTAAAATAGATCTAGGCTCCCTTAGACTTGATTCCTTCTATCGCTGCTCTTGAGCTTCTTTGAGCTTCTCTATGGCACTAAATCCTTCAAAATTATTTTTTTGTTCCTGAAACCTCACCTATTGTCTCCAACACATATTAGACCTCCAAAATGGACTAATAATTTGCTCAAAAAGAGCATTGGCTCCCCAATCTAGGCCTCCTTCCACAGTTGACCCTACGCTGCCCAAAACTTCTCTATGGCTCTTCGACCTTCAGAAGTCCTCAAATTACTCTACAAATCACTTCAATGGATTTAGAATGTCAAAAATAGTCATAATATACTATTGGTTCACTGAAATTGTCCATCAGCTGCTCTAGTTTCAGCTCCAAGACCTAGTGGCACCCCTTGGCTCTAGGTCAAAGAAAAATTATTTGTGGGCTCTTGACCTATATAACTCCTCAAAAGCTTCTGAAAAATATTCCATTGGATTTATAATTCTCATTAAAGTCAGAAATAACTATTGGTTTGTTGAATAATTCCTCTCCCCCAAACTTCTTCTGGCCCCTTGTGGCCCTCGTGTCCCCTAGAACATCTCTGAAGAATCTCGGGGTTGGCCCCTCTTCAAACCCCAAACCCCAAACCGTTAAACCTTAAATATAACTTGCGACCGTTAGCTATTAAGAACTAACACATAGACTGAACGGTTAAGTCGTGGGCACTACAAGCGTGAGCTCAGGCGATCGACTCTCGGGGAGTCCACAAATTTTTTCACCAATGTGCATGGGCCACGTGGCAGTCTCCGGGCCTCCCACGTGGCGACCTTAACTTGGTTTAGAACACAACCACGTACAGTCCACCTCCCATTAAATGTAGACACTTGTCATTCAATGGTTGGTTTGGAGGGAATATTCCAAGCAATATTTTGAGGAATATTTTAGGAATATTCCAAGAATGGTCCCTGGAATATTATTTTTTTTTAATTTTCCAAAACCAATAAAACTTGGTCAAAGTCAAAAAATTGTAGTTTACTGGACTTTTCAAACTGTGATAACTTCTTCATACAGTGTCATTTTTTCGAACTTTTCACAGCGCCAGAATCAAGAGGATGCGATATATCGGGTCACTCAGGTTTTGCACACTTATAAACACTTTGAATTTTGATATATCACTTAGGTCCTTGATCCAAAGTTGATCACTCCTCCCCATGGGGAATCTTTTGGACAATTAAAGAATGATTACTTGATCTATTCAGTAGATGAGCGTACATCACCCTCACTTTTTTAGCTTCTATACACTTGCCTTGCATGGCTAGTGCCTTTGAACCACAACTCTAAGGTAGTTGACACTTCCCTTCTTGGATGCACTTTTCCTCCTATCAAGAATTGTCTTCCTTGCACTCACTCACAAATTTCTGGAAAGAAATTGATAGAAGGTAGTTGAAAATCATATCCTTTCTCATCGATCCAAGGTGGCTCAAACAAACGTGAGATTACAACAAAAAGCATGCATACATAACTAAAATTTTCATATGTACAAATGAATGTATGTCTTACTGTGTGAAGAAGTCAAATCGCTTCTCACCAAGCCACTTCCATGACGACTCTTGCTGCTAAAAATCTTATTCATGTGAAACATCTATTCTCATATCAATGATGGAATCTTTGGTTCCACTTTCTCTAGTCCTTCTGTCCTCTTGCTTCATGTGCTTGGGACAATTAGTTGGATGCAATGTCCAACATTGAGAAATAACATGTCCCCTCTTCTCGCAATGTGTGCAAATCTTATGCACCTCCTTTTCAACTTTCCTTTCCCTCATTTGATTCTTGTATGCCTTCAACCTCTTCCAGCATTTTGAAACAACATCGTTACAAAAACCACAATATGCACAACAACTCTTTCTTCCGTTCAAGCATGCAGATTTGGCATGCTTATCAGAAACATAATCAATTTGACTTTGGGAGTAATTATACCTCGCATGCTACTTTGCATGTCCATCCTTTTCACCTTCTTGAGTAGATGAACTTGTAGAGGTTCAAAATTTCTCTTGAAGACTAACATCAGTGCTCATGTGTTGATAGTTTTCTGAACTCGCATGCTCGCCAACAGCTGCATGTATACAATCTTCTTGCTGCAACATAGGCTTTAAACAATAGAAATCAACTTGAAAAAAAACTTGACATGTTTGTGATTTAGAACTTGGAACAAAAGTTCTTCTTGAAGTTGTCTCACATGCCTTCATGGCTGTAGATTTTTCACCATAAGATTGAACATAACCAAGACCAAAATGCTTAGGTCTTTCCTCAACCAAAATAGGTTCAACCATGCCCTGTGCATGTTTTCCTAAACCCTTGCCTTCATAGCCCATTTTAAACATTAACTTGGACCCTATACCTCCAGTGTGTTTTTCAAATGAATCAACACATCTATCTGAAGAGGAAATTGAAGACAAATTTGAGTGATCTACCTCTGCTTCATGAATGTTGTTGGTTAATACCTCTTGGTCTTGATGGAGCTGCATCTCCATATCATGCATTCCTTGAATAATGTCTTCCTTATCTTGCTTCATAGAAACCAATTCCTCATGAATTATAGTGCTTTCTATTCAATCTTCAAATAGAATTTGCACCATATCCTTAAGGATGTAGAAGTCTCGCTTCATGTCTTCATCGAATAATCTTGTGAAGGAGGAGGATTTTGAAACCTCACTTGAACAAGTTTTCATCTTATGAAAATGAACTAAATAAATTCAAAAAAATTCACAAAGCTTTCAAATAAAACTATTGACAAAGCTTCTAGAAAAAATGGTTGTAGATTCAAGCTCTTCTTCAAGCATCCTTTTGCAAATAAACCCTTTTGTGCTTCAAGGGTTTCCTTCAGGTCCTTTGAGTATAGATAATTCCTTCAGCCCTTATTCCTTCTTGTCCTCTTTTGGACTTAGCTAATAGTAGCTTTCCCTTTGCCTCTATCAAACTCAAGCAACATTCAGTTTGCAAACAATCAAATCCTTTGCACTGTTTAAACACATTTCAAGTCAAACAAAAAAGTTATTGCTTTGTCAATCAACCAACCAAGTGCTATGATACCAACATGATCTAACTTGATCTGAAAATGGGTTGGATAGCATGTTATTATTTTTAAGAACCTCCCACTCAGTTAACAAAATAAAATATCTAGCTTATACTTTACTTTTGCGGAAATCAATACTTAAAACAGGTGTATGTTTTTTAATTGTTTAATTTATTTAAGACCATTTTTTTTGTTGATATTAAACATATGAAACAATCATATAATGCAGAAAATAAACATCAGCACATAACAGAAAATTTAATCTAGGAGTTCACCTGAATATCATTGGCTGCGTCTCCTTGAGCTTTTGTCATCTTGACTTGGCTCTTTGGGATTATGGAAAAATTTATTTTAAAAGTTACAAACTCAACTCCAATGGTTAACTGAACTGAACCAATCAGTTTATAATACCATATTTATCCTTTTCATGGATGTCATCACTCTGAAAACAAATATAGGGTCCCTTAGACTTGATTCCTTCTGTCAGTGCTCTTCAGCTTCTTTGAGCTTCTCTATGGCACTAACTCCTTTAGAATATTTTTTTTGTCCCTAAAACCTCACCTAGTGTCTCCAATACATACCATAAATCCAAAATGGATTGATCATTTTCTCCAAAAGAGAACTGTCTCCCTAATATAGGCCTCCTTCCATAGCTGACCTTGGGCTGCCCAAAACTTCCCTGTGGCTCTTAGACCTTCAAAAGTCTTCACATGACTCTTAGATTCCCTTAAATGGAAAAATAATGTTAAAAATAGTCATAATAGACTATTGGTTCGCTAAAATTGGCCTCTGGCTACTCCAGTTTCACCTCCAATATGTGATGGCACCCCTTGGCTCTAGGGTCAAAGAGAACTTATTTATGGTTTCATAACCTCTATAAGTCCTAAAAATATTTTTAAAACTCCTCCATTGCATTCATAATGCTCATGATAGTCCTAAATGACTATTGGTTTACTAAACAAGGCCTATAGCTGCATTATCTAGGCCTCAAACTGCTGTTGGCCCCTCGTGGCCCTCGTGGCCCCTAGAACTTCTCTGAAAAATATTAGCCTTAAAAATTCCTCTACAGGCTATAAAAACCACACCATTAGTTCCAAAACATCTGAAACATCTAAATTGGACTATTGGATTACTGAGAAAAACCTCTAGCAGCACTGGCTAACCCACAAACTACTGCTAGCCCATGGTGGCCCTAATGGCCCCTTGAACTTATCTGAAGGAAATACTTGGTAAAAGATCTTATGATGGCTCTAAAACCCTCACCAATGATTCTAGAATGTTTGAGATAGTGGAAATTGACTATTGGCACTCCAAACTTGGTCGAATCTATATCAAGATAGAGTCTAAACTCATTTTTCCCAATGACCCCTAAAAATCCTCCACCAAACTTGGAGGAACTAGACTTAACTCTAGTTAAAATGGCATCTCCGCCATTTGTAGGGTGCCTTGGACACAATTACTGCCATACTTGACCATGGAATTTAATTGGAATATCATGGTGGCCACATGGTCACAAAACCTGCGGTCCTATTGGCAGTTAGCGAAACTTGATGCGCAAAAATTCACGTCAATAAGTTTTATGTTAATTCCACCATTTGGATGTGACAATTTTGAACAAAATGTGGGAACCATCAGTGGTTTTTGGGACTACCCTACGGTTCATGGTGCGGCGACCATATGGTGGAGGGGCTGGCCCCTCTCAAAACCCTAAACAGAAAACCGTTAAACCTTAAATATAACTTGTGATTGTTAGTTATTAAGTACTAACACACAACCTGAGCAGTTAAGCCATGGGCACTGCAGGTGAGAAGTCAGGCGGTCAACTCCCAGGGAGTCCAAAAAACTTTGCACCAATGTGGATGGGCCACGTGAGGGCCTCCAGGCCTACCACACGGCAGCCTTTTATTGGTCAAGAACACAACCACGTACAGTCCACCTCCCATTACCTACTAACACTTGTCATTCACTGGTTGGTCTGGAAGGAATATTTTGGGGAATATTCTGAGGAATATTATAGGAATATTTTGAGGAATATTCTAGGAATATTCTCTCGAATATTATTTTTTTGAATTTTCCAAAACCAGTCAAACTTGGTCAAAGTCCAAAAATTGTAGTTTACTGGACTTTTCAAACTGCAATAGTTTCTTCGTATGGTGTCGGTTTTTTGAACTGTTCATGGCGCCAGAATCAGGAAGACGAGATCTAGTCGGTCGCTTAGGTTTGGCACACTTATGAACACTTTAAATTTTGAGCTATCACTAAGGTCCTTGATCCAATTCTGATCAGTACCGATTCTTCACCGTTATTTTTTGAGTACTCTATAGTCCACACACATCCTCGATGTGGAATTATTGTTTGGCACCAACACAATAGGCGAACCACATGGAGAAGAACTTGGAATTGTGACCCCTTGGTTCAACATTTCCTACACCTATTTCTTTATATCCTCCATCTCAATGGTTTAAAACCTGTACATACTAATATTTCATAAAGGAGCATCCTCCTTTGAATGGATTTCATGTTTGATCTCATGCTTTGGAGGCAACCCACTTCGCTACTGAAAAATCCCATCATAGTTAGAAAAAATTTCATACAATTACATTTATGAGTGGGATCACAACCTTGGAAAGATTCACATGTCTTTGCATCTTTTTCAATCAAAACCATGAGCAAGCACCCTTTGTTGGAATTTACCAACCTCTTCATCTGACCTGAACTTAAAAGGATGGCACCAATGTTTGAATGATGAGCCATGACAATGTATTCTATCTCATCTTTCATGAGATGATACTTGTTCTCATGGAGAAAGAAAACTACTTTCCTGTCATACAAATATGGACTCCTCAATACCATGACACAAATATCAAAAGGTACAACATCAATATTAACCTCATCTACCCTTTTGGATGCAATAAAAAATATATCCCTACATTGTTTGTTTACATGTAATTTGGATAATTTATCACACACCAAACCAAGAGGGTAGGGTTTCGGATGAGGCTTGCTCCCCAGTCCTAATTTATCAACCAAGGATTCTAAAACCAATTTTACTTGTGACCGTGGATCAAACAATGTTTCCAAGTTAGTATGTTTCATTATGACTCTAATGTGGAACAAATAAATCCTCTTTTTTCATTAACAAGGGACTTATTTGAAGAACTTGTACTCGCATTTAATTCAGAATTTTCATTAGCATTAAGAGAAAGAGTACATTGTATGCCCACTGTTGTGATTTTTGTCTCATCAACATAATCATATCCAAGGTCTTGTTGTACGATTGCCACCTTCTTCTTTGTTCTTCCCACCAAATCTCTTTGGTTTAAACTCTAAATGAAACTTCCAACACTCTTCATCATCATGGCCTTCCTTCTTAAAATTTGTGCAATATGCCTTTTCTCCTTACTCATTCTCAATTGTAGCTACCTTTTTTCCTTTCCCTTGCCTTTTCCTTTGAAGTTTCCATTATCAGTTTTGAAATATGATTTCTTTGTTTTCTCTTCTTTATCATTGTTTCCCCTGCTTTCAAGGTGAATGGCCTTTTCACTGGCCACATCAATATTAGTAGGCTCAAATAACAAAAAATAATGCTCAATGTAACTATGTAAAGAACCAATATAGTTTGTTATAGTTTTTGGTGAATCAAGAAAAATATCCAAATTCAACGTTTGTTTTCTAAATTTTTCTGTGGAGCTTTATAGATTTTGACCCTTTCGTTGTGTCAATATTTCCATTCCATTAAATCCTTTTGTTGATAACCCAAAGGATAAACTGATATTTTAATGTAGAAAGTAAATTGGACCAAGAAGAAAGGAGATCACCCAAGTCTTTGCTGCCTTTCCACAACTTGCTCTCCCACTAAATGAGAATGGTGCCACTTAGGTGAAGAGATTCTAATTGGATCTCGGCCTCATCCTCCTCAATTTTATAAACGTCACAATAAACCTCAATCTATCTAATCCAATTTCTTAGTTTCTTTGCATTACATTCTCCATTATATGTGGGAAAATAAAAATTTACATCTAGCTTAAAAAATGGCTTCTTAGATGTATTTTTATGGTTCCTTTTACAATGATGAGAAGATGAAGAAAAAAAATTGTCACTGGTGGATGGAGAGGGAGGAGGCTCTTCTCCTCCACCTCCATGGTGCTCTAAGGCATGATCATCGGGCTCCTTCTTATCATGCTTGACTATCTTCTCATGTTATGAAAACAACTTGTCATCTTTCTCTTCCATGGTGAGGAGTATATTGCAATAATTTTGGTCTTCTTATTCTCGTGTATCCTCATATTCCATGTTCTGTCTTCGAGGTGCATGTCACACTTCAGGATCAAAGGACTTGAGTTTTCCTTCTCCTCTTTGGATCTTGTTCCTAGTTAGCATTCACTCATGCAACTCACAACAAGAATAACTACTCTGATACCAAACTTGATAGAGATCTTTTACTTCATGGATGCATAAAAAATTGCATATAAAAAACATATAACCGAGTAACTTAAACACATGAAAATAAATGGAAATAAAAAGCAAGCATGATAACAAATACACATGATGATCTGATTACGGAGTTCTTCCAGTGTGGGTTACATCTTCGAGTCCTCGTCAATGTGGTGAGGCTTATTTCATTAAAGGGCAGTAGAAATAAATTACAAGAAATTAAAAAATGATGTCTTATATCTCCACTTCTGGGGATGTCCTAAAAATGTAGACCTCTTCTAGAGAAATGGGTTGCACAGTTGGAATCCTCGAAAAAAATCATGAAAAATGACTAAAATTTACCCCTTTATGAAATTGGCACTTCTATACCCCAAAGGAATATTCTCAACATATGAAAACATACTCGTCTTAGGGTTTCAACTTCCTGGACCCGCTCTTGGTTCTGATACATGGGCATCTATCTCTGCTACCCCGATGAACAAATGTTTAAGGTTTATATAAAATTCATCCACTGGAATAGAAAAAGGTCAGGTCGTTGGCCTATTGGTTGATAGTTCCTAAGTTAATCCTTTCAGTTGGGAAATGTCCCAAGGTGAAACCTGCGAGGCCGCTTGTTATGGCTCCTCTACATTTTAATTTTGGTGTGGGTTTCTTGAAAATTATACAGTTCTAACAATTTTGGTGTTTGATTTTAAAATTATGGCCACAGGTTGGCGGGTCGACCCACCTGCGTCGGGCAGGTTCGACCTCTGCCAATCTCCCACCATCTATCATCGTTGTATTTCTTGTTGGGTTGGGTGGGGCCCAGGTCTTCGATGGCCCAAATCATATAGATATCTATCTATCTATCTATCTACATCTCTATATATATATATATATATATATATATATATATATATATATATATATATATATATATATATATATATATATATATATATATAATTTGGTTGTATTGACTGGTGGGTCAGATGGGTCTGTCGGTAGGTTGCCCACCTGCCACATTAATATAATTTAACCAATGTCGTTGGGGGTGGCAGCTCGCCACCCATTTTTATATTTTTTTACTTTTTATATTATAATAATGGTTAAAGTTTCGGTGGTGGTTTTTAAGGGTCACTGGAAAAATTAAAGAGGAAAGATATTTTCCCTTTACTGTGGCCAGATTTTGTGCGCCAAGAATTTTACAAATCTTTTCCTCGTTAGTGGCTGTCAATTGGTGTATTTTGACCAAAAATTTGACTGGTCGTAACTTTCACATACAAACTTGGATTGAGGTGTCATTCATGTTGTTGTAATTAACGCAACGACATCTTCGATCTGACCCTGGTCCTACTTCAATCCAATGAATAATTTTTTTTAGTTATTTCAAGCCCACTTCTATTTTTGGAGCCACCTAGATCAACTACATAATGAATCCCATCACTTATTTTCCCCTAAACATATCGAAGGATGTCGTTTGAAGCTTTCGAGTGTAACTCATGTGGCTCCTCCATGTATCTAGAAACTACTCCTATGGCATATGAGAGATCATCAAGAGAGTGAGTGATAAATAAGATTGCCCATAAGCTCATGATATAATGTGCAATCAACCAATGATGTTTCTTTACCATTCAAAAGCTTTGTCCTAGGTAAGAAAGGTGTGGTTGTTGGCTCGAAGCCACGAATGTGAGATCGTGACAAAATATCTTTAGATCTTGCTTGTAATTTGGCTGAGGGTATAATGCGAGAACCACTGCGATCGATCTCTCGTCAAGGAAAAAAATTACCAAGCACATATATGTCATAGAGCTTCTTATGCAATGTAGTTTTAATCTCAGCAATGGCAGAAATTGAACTTTTTGCTATCAAAATATCGTCTACATCGAGTACTATGATCAACAAAGAGTCAATTTTCTTCAACAAGTAAACATTGGAATTAGATTTGCAGTGAACAAAATTTTGAAATAACAAATAGGAATCCATCTTTGCATACCATGCTTTAGGTGCTTGCTTGAGCTCATAGAGAGACTTCTATTGTTTGCATACCATAGATGAATTTTTCATGTATACCTACATCTGCTCCATGTATATTTCCTCCTTTAGATCACAGTGAAGATAAGCATTCCTCACATCCATATGATTCACCTCCCACCATCTTGTTGCTGCAATGGAGAGAGCTAGCCAAATGGAATATATTTTTTCCACTGGAAAAAAATTCTCATCATATTCAACACCATTTACCTGCTGAAAACCTTTGGCCACCAACCGTGCTTTATATTGACTAACTTGGCCATTTGTTTCTTTCTTGGTCCAG
Organism: Pinus albicaulis; assembly: GCA_034641835.2. NCBI lineage: Eukaryota > Viridiplantae > Streptophyta > Pinopsida > Pinales > Pinaceae > Pinus > Pinus albicaulis. The sequence goes on from CM076582.1 coordinate 193,218,699, forward strand.
TAAAACCACTTTGAAACGTTTAAAAGCACCTGAAACGTTTACGATTCAAAGGTACCAGAAACTAGATCCCAAGTACGGGTCTCCAATGAGAGAGTTGTATTCCTCATCCATTGGTTCTTCCCATTCAATATGCCCAACTTCTTCGACATAATTTTTTGGATCATATGCATGCATCATATAAGAATGCATGGGAATGCATGGATCCATAGCTAAGAGTGCTTGCGGATCTTCCTCAAACTGAGGTATAGAGGCAGGTTCATTAAGGAGATCACTCATGATACATCATTTTTGTGTTGAAGGTGGTCGATAATCTTCTGAAATACATGAGGAAGTATGATATCGATGTTCAACTACTGGTGGTCCAACAGGTGTAAAAGGAAAAGACTCATATTCATCAGAATTCTGATCTAAAGTATCATCTACATACTCATCAATGAGTGGTGAGGGAAACTTCGTAACAAGTTCATCTACTGGGGCATGAAAAATATCTTCATCAAACTTTACACTCCTTTCAATAAAGAGCTCTTCAATTTGATATCAAGCAATATGTACCCTTTGACTTCATCCTAATATCCAACAAACATGTATGCTTTACTTTGAGGCTCCAAATCCTTTCTCTTCTCTATAGGAATGTGGGGCCATGCTCAAGATCCAAAAATGCGGAAATGAATGACTTCAAGTTGCATGTCAGACCAAGCCTCAAAAGATGTTTTTCTAGTAACAAATTTATGAGGAGATCTATTTTGGATGTATGAGGCACAATTGATAGTTCCAGCCGACAATTTTGATGAAAGAGATATTGCATGCAACATGAAATTGGCCATCCCTTTCAAAGATCTATTCTTCCTTTCAACCACCCCATTTTGTTGTAGAGTGTGAGGAATTTTATGTTGCAATTTTATTCTTGCTTCATTACAAATATTCTTGGTGTCTTTGTTGACATATTCCATCCAATTATCTGTGCAGTGTATCTTGATGCGTTTTCCAGATTGATTTTTTGCATGCACTTTGAAAATATTTAGATGTTGAAAAACTTTAGACTTGAGTTTCAAGAAGTAAACCCAAGTGAATCTCGTGTAATAATCTATAAATAACAACACATATTTTTCTTTTCTCATTGAAAGTACTGGAAATGGACCCATGAGATCACTATTTACAAGCTCCAAAGTTCAAGAGGCTCTCCATGCATGCCCCTTCCTTTTCTAGTTTCCTCAACTATAGAAAATTGTTTCCCCATGAGAATAGGAGGTCTTGAGTATGCAAGTAGAGAAAAAAAATATTCCTTTGAAGAATTAATATGATGTGAAGCTCCTGCATCGATGATCTATTCTTGTTGTGTAAAATGAAGGGAAATCAAGCATGACCATTACCTCTTGTTTCTTATGGTTTTTATTTTGTCTTCTTCTTGGCACTTTCTGGAATGTGATGGCAAAGATTATTTTGTTAAAGAATGTTTTCCATCAGATCAATATTCTTCTGCATGCAAGAGGATTCAGGATGATAGCCTATGTTACAATAAGGACACTTAGAGCTTCCTTTCTTTCCCTTCGTACCATTGGAGTTGGAAGAGTCATCTCAAGGCTTTGAATTTCCTCCCTTTCTTGGATCTCGATCTCTTGCCTTTCCTTTTCCTTTGTATTCTTGATTTGGTTTTGAGTTGGAGTTTTATTTCATGCATGGAAATCTTATGTGCATTTGAATACTTTAATGAACCCATCTTGATGAGCTTATCCCGCGTGTGAATCAGAGGCCAATAAATGCATTAAGTTTTGGATTTTTCCATTTATCATTAGTTGCAAGTATAACTTTATGAAATGCTGAAACAAAAACAACATATTCAGGACCTAATTTAAAAAATTAGAAAGGATCAATTGACCTTCCTCTTTTTATTTATTGATCCCACAATCATGTCATTGAAGCAAAAATGATTTGAATTTCGTAAAGAAATTTTGAATGTTCTAAAATTTATTTATATCTAAAGAATTAAGTCATTTTGAAGATACTAGGCCTTCAACTCGTTCTATTTTACAAATCAATTATCGAGAGTTTGTGAGAGAGCTCATTTAGAGTGTTTCATGTGTCTACATGGAAACAAAATGTTGGATATGTTATCACAAAATTGCACTTGATTGGATACTAATCAGACAACTCTATGTAACTGTTTCAAACCATCTTGTGACTGAATCTTAGCCTCTCCAGTCTGAGAGGGCTCTCTCAAAGGGGTTTATGATATTAGATAATGATGAAACTAGATGGATAACTATATTTGAAAAGTAACTTAATTTTAATGTATGTAGGTTGAAAAGAATACAGGTCTGCAACCATTGGGCTTATGGAGTCTACAAATCAATAGATTCAATGGCAAGATTTCTTGACATGGAAGCTGAGGCAGATAAGAGTTTTTAACAAAGGCAAATCACACATAGAACATAGGGCAACACAGTCATTTCATCAATAAAGGAAGTCAGAGTATAAAAATATGAATTATGAGTAATAAAGATGAAATCTACTGCAAGTGGTATACATAAAAATATAGATCAGAAAGGAAATAAAAACTCCATGAGAATCTCAAGTCTATCAAGAAGAAGTCCTCTGTATTACTGATATAATTCAAATTACATAAAGCAGTCATAGTGCAAAAAATCTCCAACCCTTTACAACTTTGATAATCTGCCTTTAAATATACCTTCTTACATCAGAGATGATCTGCCTCTTGGCTATATTCATCGAATTCTTCTAATGACACCTTAAATAACATAAAAACATATCTTTTAATTAGAAAATGACAGTTATAATCTAAAACAGTCCTTTTCCTAATAGGATTCAAACTCCTATTTATTACATCAAACTAACTTATCTCTTAAAATAGTTACATATCTCACAACTAAGCCTCACATGTTCAAAAAAGATATGACATAGCTCATCACTACTTCACATCTTAAATATCCTCCTCAACATATGGAAACAAACCCTATTTTCCAAGAAAACATGACCTTATCTTCAATGAAGGCTTCAGTTAATGAGTTGTCTCCATTTCATGGCCTTCAAGTCATAAATATTTGGTGGCAAGGTCCCTTGATCTATTGGATGTGTCAACCTATTAAAAAATTATTTTAAATTTCTCAGAAACCTTTAAAAAGAACTCACTATGAAAACATAGTAGTTTCGAACAGTGCTTTCATAGCGTACAAAAAAAAAAAACTTTTAAACTCAAAATATCTACTTCTTTGATGTTCCATAGTCTCCACCATGACCTGACACATCATCACTACCATTTCCCCTCCTTGAAAGCTGCAAAAAATGGTTTTAGAATAAAAAATAAAGCTACAAAAATTTTCGTACCATTTTCCTGGCTTCAAGCCTAGGAAACACTACGAAACTGTGGAAAATGTGTAATTTACAGATTTTTACCTTGTCTCAATAAGGTACCTTCCAGCTGTAGAAAATTGGTTTTAAAAATGGAATTAACGGCTTAAAACATAATAAAACTCAACTTAGTAGCCTTGAGGTGCTTCCTCTTCATTAATGATGAGTTGAGCTATGGGTTCCTCAACTACAGTCATCTTTAAACCTTTCTTCTTCGGCTCCTCATGAATCAATTCTAGCTACTCTTGGAGTTCTTTGAATTGGTCCTTCAGTTTTCTGTTGCTATATTTCAAGTGCAGGTTCATTCTTTGAACATGCTTCACCTCTTTCCTCAATGGCAGAGTTCATTTTATTAATTGTTGTGTATCATCTAAGGTCTTTGACACACTATCAACCTGCTCTTCCCAAATCTCTTTCATTTTCTCAAACTGCACTTTTTGGACATTATGTTTCCTTTCCTCTCTCTTTAATATTTATATTTCATGATTTTCTAACTTCAAATGCTCCTCAAGCACCTCAATCTTTGTTTTTTCAATAATTTTATCCTTTTCTTAATTTTTCTTGATGACTGGATCTTGTTTTGCACGTGATGATAGGTCAATGATACTTGGTGGTCGCTCGACAGTGTCAGTGACCCTCTAAAATTATTTATTTTTTTCCAAGAGTTTTCTAGTATGTCTTGTCATGGGTTTCCTAGCCTGAAACATGAAACCTGCATCCTCACATTCAAACTCTAACTTCTTTGCTGATTTGGATTCCTTGAGCTTCTTTCTTCCCTCATCTATATCTTCAACTTGGACTATGGGGGTTTCCTCAATATCAATAACATGAAAAATTTATTCTAAATTTCCCTTAGCCATTGTTTGCCTTCGTTTAATCCTTTTGTTGCCATGTTCACTCACAGTTGGCTCTTGTTTTGAAGGTTTTCTCACATTTGTTTTTTTTTTTCTAATTCAAACAACAGTTGTATCAAGTTTCTGCAATTGCTTTATTTCCATGATTACTGGTTCACTTTTCTCTGCCCCTATAGGCTCTTTGTTCTGCTACTAAAGGTGATGGTATACCTCCAGGTTTAGTATTTATTTTAGTGGTAATGGCATCCAATTCAAAACCACTGACAAACAGAAAAGAAAACTAGTCTCTGCCTAATCTTTTTAACTCCTCTAAAACCAACAACTTGATTAAAGCATGATGAAAGAGTGAGGTTTCATTTCCTTCAGATTTATCTTGAACTTTATCTACCATTTTTGCTAATATTTTGTATAAATAAAAAGGTATATCAAGAGATTTCTTACCAAAAAAATGTAGCAGAAACCTAAATTGGTAAGAATACACCTTATGATACCTCCCTTAAGAAGTGAAGTACATCTGAATGATAAGAAGTAACTTTGAGAAATTTTCTTTCATGTAGCTCCATGGAATGGCATTTGTAAGGTCAACCTCATTATGTTATGGCTTGATAAATTCCTTACAGTCCCGCATGTTGAATTTGAAACCTTTGAACCATTGTTCTTCTCCTCTTGGAATTCCTGCTATTGTTGCAATAGTCTCTGGTGTTATAGTGAGGTTCAACATTCCCACTTTTGCAGTTGTCCCATTGAAATTCAGGGAAAAATCTTTAGAAACATATATATGGAATCCTTGCAATCTTTGGCAAAACTGTAAACAACCTGTTCTTCTAAAATTTTTTGAAGCTGTTGGGTCTTCATTTATAAGGTTCAAGTCTGATGGCTCATATCTGAGAGAGTGGCCACCTTTTTTGGTCTTCCTTTTTGAAGCCATGGTACTTTTATTTCTTCTTTTCCTCGCTTGATCAGTGATACCTGCAAACCTTTGAAAATGCCAGCCACAGCTTGGTCTTACTGAAATAGCTCTCTAGAGCTCAATAACATGCAAAGAGGGAGCAGATAATGATAAATTATTCAATTGGGAAAGGTTTAAAAGTTCGATGACAACTCATGGCATAATCAAGACTCATACATACTAAAAATGGTAATAATGACTTTAGCCATGACAATTGTACCTTAGTTTAACACTAACTGACACGAATGGCATCTATCCTAACCCATTCAATCATTGACTGACACCTAGCACCTATTTTAAAAGGACAGACAAAAATACCTCCTTTCAAAGCGGACTTAGAGTATTTTTGGGTAGTTTCACTATGAAAGTATTAGCAATTTCATTTCAAAAAGTGCATTTTTTCTGTGTAATTCACTACAAAAGTACAAATTCTTCGCTAAAATGACATTTTTAGAGTTGTAAGCTTGGGAAATGAAATATTTCAGGAAATAATGACTGAGGTGACATGAAAATGCTTGAATAAGAGTCGGTTTGGACCTTAGGATAGGCTAATAAGAAAAATTTAAAATTTTCCTTTACCAAGTCATGAAAATGAATTATATGACTATACCTTTGACACATGAGCCTTTGAAACTATGTCAAATGATGTCTCATTTTTTCTGAGTGATAACAGGATATATGGACAATAATAGAAGACCTAAAACCTCATCCATTTTATTGAATTATTTGGATTTTTCAATAGCAGAATTTGGTTCAAATTTTGTATCCATAACTATCTGATGCAAGCCTTTGCCACTAAGGCAAAGAAAAATCTCTAGCTTCCATTGTAAGTAGCTATAAAGAGTGAGAATAGATGAATATAGGAACTCCACTATTTCACCTTATGGTTGTAGCAGAAATTGCAGCAATTATCTAATTTTTTGATGAACAAAATAAATCTCCCAACAATTCCATTTTTTTGATCTTCAAACCTAAAAAATATAGTTCATGCACCTTCTATAGAACCCTGTATCTTTGATACCATGGTAAATTATTATAGAAAAATAAATATATAGTTGAAGTATAATTTCACAAAGTTGCAATACTTGGAAAGGAAAATTGGATTGAAGAATGAATTTGAATACTACACATTGATTTGAGAATCAATACATAAAGCAGATAGGTTAAGCTTAGTTGTGCATGAAATAAATAAGGCTAATTAAACATAACTAAATCTAAGTGTTCTTTATGTTCTATTGATGTGGACATGCACCATACAAGCACGAGAGTTAACTAACTAAAGTCAAGTGCACACCACAAGTAAGCACTAGATTTAACTAACGCTGAATAAGTGCACATCACATGATAGAAATAAAATTTAACTGAAGCTAATTATGGCTAATTAAGTGAATGTACACCAACAAATTCGTCACCCTCAAAAAAATGGCGAGGCATTTTTTCTATCAAAATAAAATTGTCATATCAACAGTACCAACTAAAAGGTCTCCAATTTTGTGTGATGCATCTGTAAATATTTTATTCAACAGGTTGAAAATCTATATGTCGATAGATATTTCTAAGTCTATCTATGGCATCAACAATGTAATAGCCATACAAGATGCATTCGATGTGAGTATGTCTACTTTTTCCACTTGATCTACTCAGTAAAAAACATTTCTAACGGTTATACGACAACAAAAGTTGGGAAGTTATAGTATATTATTGTGATTGTAGCTCCTTCATACCTTTATAATAATAATGTCATATGATCTCCATATGGGCTTAAAATGGGAGAGGGTATTACGGAGAGGGGAAGGGAAAAGAAAAAGAGAAAACCGAAAAGAAAAAGAGAAAATGGAAAGGGAAAAAGATGAAATAAGAAGAGAAAAGAGTTTAGTAATACTTTTACAACAATTAAACATAAATAAAAAATTCTATGTTATTCCTCGAGTCCATGTGTTATCGTAAATAATGGATTAATTGATGTCTGGTCTAACCCAAATTTGCAATGAAAAGTGTGGCGCCACGAACCTCCTAAGCACATACTCATTTCAGTATATTGGTGCTAACAAGTGCTTATCCTTATAACAATCTGAGTAGCAATAACACTAAAACTTCTCAGCTTCACTTCCTCATATGGTGTTTTTTACATTGAATGTAATGTCAATGCTAATTTAATTGTGGAATATCAACATTGATATTTAAAAGGGCTTCGTAAGTTCTAGTGAATGTAAATAATTTCAATTAAAGTATCTTCTATTAAGTTATTCCATGCAACCCATGTTTCTTTCATGAATGAAAATGACTCCCTCTGATGCTCATCTCTCTCATTCACACCAGATATATTTTCATATTCCAATATAGGTCTATGTCAATGAGACATTACTAATGGAAACTTTTTCCACTACGTATATTGTCGTATCTCCTTTAATTTTGTCTGCTTGCATGTCCCTTCAACATCTCCTTGAAATTATTCCAATGTCTTTTCCCAACTCTGATTTATTGTATTATATCTAGATTCCATCAATAATTCACATAAGTATAATTAAATTATACTTTGATACGACTTTGATTCCACCACAATGGTAACATATCCAACAAACCACACATTAGAAAGAAAGGGACATCAAGAGCATGTTGTAATCCCCACTTGAGAAATATTCTATTAATTAAATAATTCACCCTCTATTAAATTTATTATACAAATGTTCCCTTTATATAATATAGGTGAAATAACAAACAAATTACATTTCAAAACATATTCCATATAGGTAAGTTGATTTTGAGAGAGAGTGGAATCATTTTTTCTAGTCCACTTAAAAAGTAAAAGATAAATTCCATACCAACTAATATATATATATATATAAGTAATTATTTGTTTTCCTAACTCTCCACCATCATTCTCAAAACTATTTTTTCCATTTCCCCTGAAGATGGACTCACATAGAAGTCTGAAATGTTGGGTTACAAAACTATGCACACGTTATTCCACTCTCTCTCAAGAACATATTACAATTAGCTAATTATTTCAATCATATACTAAACTAATGACACAATATCTCCTAGAATATCTCCTTGACTATTTCTTATGATATCTCCACAATATCTCCATGATAATCTTGATAATATCATCCCTTTATTCACTCAATTATCTCCATTTCGTATCCCTACATAGACTCTCTAGAATAAGTCTACACTATCGCATTTTCTCATCATATTTTTTATTAAACATTACAAGTATGAATAATTAATTTATCCCTTTTTAATGAGTATTAAATTGGTCCCCTTTAATTTTTCCTTTGTTTCCCTTCTTCATCTTTGGTTGATGTTTTCTCTTCTTCTCCACGTTTACTTTTGTACTTGCAAGCATAAATATAAGTTGAATTCCATATAAAATGGTATCCATCAATGAGAATACATTGGTCACTAGCCACTATATCCACTCTTTCTATATGAAATACCTTCTTGTACATGTTTCATCAATCGATATTTGTGCCACAAATACCTTTTACATGTAATTATTTTTTTCCTTTCCATCTCTATCATCGTATTCCACCTATGTTTCCATCTCACCCAGAAGCCAATTTTCAATGCTTTTGCATCATGAAACAAAAATCAATGAGCTAGAGAAAGAGGATTAAAAGTATCTCTAGGAAGCGGACCAAACCCAAAATTAGACTCAAGTAATTTATAGTTCCAAGAAAGGGAAAGGGTGACATTCCAAGGAGGTAGTGAGAGAAGGAGAAGGTAAAAAAAATATAAAACTTGGAAGCCAACTTCAAATTAATGAGGTTCTAAGGCAAGTAACAACCATGTAGTAGGAGCTTTAAAAATTATGAGATAACAAATATAAACCCCCCAAAAATAAATCAATGTACTTTCATGGAAAAAAATGGTTTTGGGAAACCCTGTAGAATCACTTTCGGTTAAAGAATTAGTTAAACAAGAAAAACCACATATAATTGTTCTTCGGGAAACAAAGCTACAAAAAAATAAGGCTCTAAATTATACAATGAATTTCTAGAGAGATGACATTAGGGTGGCTCAAATTTTGTGTGGATACTTATCTAGTTTGGGCATCTTATGGTTGAAATCTCACTTCACATTGAAAAAAAAACATGAGAAATTAACATTATATAATAGTTCCAATTGAAAAGAATGATATTAAGGAACACATAACCATAATAAATTTTTACACCCTAGTGAGATATGGAGAGAAAAGTGAATTTTAGGACTCATTGATTGTCCTAAAAGAGACCTAGTGGCACATAGAAAACATAGTAGGAGGAGAGTTTAATAAAATTATTTTCTATTAAGAAAAGTGAGGAGGTAACATAGTCGAAGATCCTTTGAGGGAAATAATGGACTATCTGGTAAGTGAATCTGATATTTTTGATCTAGTAGAAAAATTATGAAAATAGACATGGAATAATACACAAAGTGGAGTTTATAATATTGCAACACCATTGGATTAGTTCGTAGTACCTATTAAGTAGATGATAAAAGGAATACACTATGTTTTTTCAATCTTGGCACAAGGAGAATTGCATCACATGCATATATTTCTTGAGATATATTCTTTGGAAAATATGGGCCTGATATCATTTCGATATAACCCAGGGTGGATAAGGGGAGGAAATATAATTATATTAGTTAAGCGGGTCTAAATCATTCTAGTAAAGGGATTTCCCTCGTATGTGTGGGAAACAAAGTTAAAAATTGTCAAGCAGGCCCTTTGGAATTAAGCGAAAGGGAAATACAAAACCAAAGGCTAGAAGAAACTTGAATTGATATAATAGTTAGAAAAAAATCAAAATTTGATTGACAATAGTCCAATAGAAGATTGGCATATTGAAAAGGAAAAGGTATTAAGAAAAAATATACATTATTTAAATAAACTAGAGGAGGAATACTAAATATTGAATTCATGAAGCACGTGGTTGAAATTTTGTGATCAGAAAACATGTTTCCTCCATATGCAAGATAAGTCTAGGGAAAAAGGAAATCAAATAAGAGAAATAGTCCCTGAAGGTAAGCCCAAATTTCATTATTTTATGATATAAAATAAGGATCTTTCTAGAATTTCTAAACTCTATATAATGAAGATGAAGAATATGATCCAGAAAAAGCATGGGAGTTTTTTTAATCCATTCCAACAATTTTTCATGTTAGGAAAACAAGAATTTAATCAAGGAAAGTTAGGAAGATTAAGTAATTGAGGAAATATGGTCTCTAGATGCTAACAAATCTATGGGACCAGACAATCTCACAATAATCATCTATAGACGTTTTTTTATGCTAACAAAAAAGGACCTGATACAAATACTAATAAGATGAGATAGAAGGATAAACTATGTGGAAGCACAAACTCATTTTTTCTATATTTGATCCTTAAGGAGCGAAAGCCATTATATTTATCCCGTTTCAGACCCATATTAATTCGCAATATATCATATAATATCCTTACTAAAGTATTAGAAAATATATTGAAGAAAAACTTGTTGGAAATAAAATGAAAAAACAAATGGGGCTTCATGTAAAAATATGAAATATTGGACAATATTGTTTTGAAACAAGAAGTAATCCAATTTAGACAAGAGAGCAGGGTCCAAGTATTATTATAAAAATAATTATTGCCAAATTTCTTGAATGCGTAAGGCATTCCTTCTTATTTTCAACCATGGAAAAATTTGTAGTTAACACTTAATTTATTAGGTGGATAAAAGCTTGTATATGCACTGCTCGGATAGTTCCCTCAGTAAATGGTAGACTAATGTACTTCTTTGTGGCCTCAAGGGGTCTGAGGTAAGGATTTCCTCTTTCTCCTCTTTTGTACATTTTTGTTCTTAAAAGCATGAGTACAACTTTAGGAAAATAAAAATTGAAAGGTTGGTTGATGGGTCTCAGCATCACGAGGAATGTTAAGGAAGTGAATCACCTGCAATTTTTGGATTACACTCTCTTGCTAGGAGTGTTAAAAATCATTGAAAAGTGATTAAAAGGATCACTAGCCTCGTATGTGAACCATTTGGTTAATAAAAGGAAGAGCTAATTGTATGCTTGGAATTTTTCTAAAACCACTTTGAGAGATACCTCTAATTAACTCGAACTTTCAATGGAATTTCAATGGATTTTTTTTTTTAAATCTAGGAGTTCCCATGTATTTGGGAGCATTGAATATGAAAGAATTGTATGAATTTTTTCAAAGGATACAAAAAATGATAAAATCATGGGGATCGTAATAGTTGAAGATGGTGTGCCGAACAATATTATTTAAGTTTCTCTTATCCTCACTGTTGATCTAATTGTTCTCTCGCATCCTTTCCCTAAAAGAATTTTCAATAATATTGGAGCATTAATACGAAAAGTTCCATTTGGTTCATTGGAACATTGTTTGACTCCCCTAAATATATGTAGGTCTAGAAATCAAAGATCTGTACCTAATAAATCTTATGTTTGAAGCCAAAATAGTTTTTCATCTACTATCTAACTCCAAGGAATGATGGAAACGTGACTTCTAGCACAAATACTTCCACAAAAAAACACTTCATATAGCTGAAAAGGAATATTGTAAAGGAATGGTATCCAAGATATGGAAGGCATAAAAACATCTATTCAAATAATACTAAAGAATATAAGCTAAAGATCTAGTAATAGATGCCAGATTAATATTTGGAGGATAATATCTCTTCATATGGGTCATTGGGATATTGAGAATACATTAGTGAACTAGAAATATGGATGAAGTATGAAGGATGTGTAAGGCTAAAGGAAGTATCATAATGAGACACACAAGGCACATGGAATGCTTGGTCATGACGATATTTACCAATTAATCTTCAGTCAGAAGGGGATAAATTGATCTCTTTTATAAAATGAATAGCACCAATAGATGTAATGTCCAAATATCAACATTAATCAAAGATCAGTTCCCATCACAAATATATTATTAACAAAGGCTATGATATGTTTTTGAAAAAGCTACCACACACTACACACAACATTTTATGGAGTAAAATATGGCATATGGACAAAATACATACATTTAATACCTTTTCTTGGGAATAGGTTCATGTGAAAATACTAATAAGTGAGAATATTAGAAAAAGGAATATCCAAGCTTCATCAAGATGTGTCTTTTGTAAAACTATGGAATAAGATATCCCTTATTTATTCAAGTATTTTCCATTTTCCTTGGTGGGTTGGTAAGAAGCATTTGGAAAGGTAACTCAAATTAAAATCCTTCTAGAAAATTGGGTCGACACGCTTAAAAATTGGAGTACTAAACTCCCTTGGAACGTAAAATCCAATTATTTAACAACTCAGTGTATGGAATCCCTCCCAAAATATATTTGATGTTAAATTTGGCTTGTCTAGAATAAAGTAATTTTTAAGGGGGGTAAGTTGATTCCCACATTGGTGGCATGTAAAGAAACATGTATTTTATTCAAGTCTATAATATATCACGAATGTAACTAATCTTACTTGGAAGATCATCTACATTCAAAAAGGACTGTATCAAATCAAGAACACCCCTATATCAGGCTAGAAGCTTTAATTATCGACCAAATATCAATTATAACTGTTGTATACGAAGGGATCCATCAAATTTTAAAAATCGGCAAATGAGTAAAGAACAAAATTTTGTATTTTTCAATGGAGCCTTAAAATGAAACCCAAGGGTGGCAGGAGCCGGAAGGGTTATCCTTTTCCTCGATGAACAAAGAGAGGTGAAATTGTCTTGGGGATTGGATATCTCAACCAATAAGCAAGATGAATATTTAGCATTGCAGAAAGGATCAGAACTGGTCAAACAAGAAAAATTCCCATGTTACTAGTGTTTGGTGATCCAATGATCGTGATTCAATAGGGTCAGAAAACTAGGGTAAACTCTAATAGTAGCCTTCTTCCCATCCTGCAAAGGATTGCACTACAAATTCAACATTTTGAAAACATAGAAGTTTATCATGTATATGGACATGTAAATTCATAGGCTGGAAATATGATAAATAAAGGAACCAAAATGGAACAAGGGATAATGAACAACAATCAATACATAATAATTTATTTCCTTATACCTTCAATACTATGGAAAACTATTCTCTACTAAAATGAAGCCATCAAACCCTACAACTAAGGTAATTGTCCAAAACAGAATATGTGGTAAAATATATTTGACTAATCATTAAGTGACCTCATGAGTGTTGGGAAAAATACTAAGAGGGGGTGTTGGATCAATATATAAAAACTCACTTAAACCTTTTAATTTCTTATTCATAATTACATACATGACTATAATGAAGTTAAATAAAGTTTTAGTTAATTCACTGTATGTTTATCTTGAATAAGTGTTTCAATACTTCATTAGCCATTAATTAAATAGTAGCCATGTGTAGTAACAATAGAATAAACCGTCACACATAAGGGACACATCAACACACCTGAACACCAAGTGTTTTTAGGTGGAAACCCAATGTAGGAGAAAACCACCGCTAATGTCTTCTCTATCTTCATGTTTTATTATAAATAAAACATCTTACAATGTTTTACTAGCGGAGAATAAAAGTAGCATGATGGCAACCACTTGCAAATGGCTACAACCTTATCTCATTCTCTAGCACCCACTCGAAGGGAGCTCCAACCCCCTGATCACATTTACTGGAACCCAATAGAAGTGAGCTCCTACCCCCCTGATTTGATTTACAAGCTAATAATTGAAGGAATATTTGACTTCCTCGCTTAAGCCTCCAACCCTTAACACCTTTGTCAACCATGTTTCATAATTTTCATACTAGCTCTACCTGATCAAAGCATTACAACATATAGGCCACTTTTCATCAAATTTTCAGATTGGACACACTACCATCATTTATGCCCAATATCAAATATAAAAAATAAAATAAATCAGTGTAACAAATCACTCAATCATTGAACCAACTAAATAAAAAAATGAATCGTTGAATCTCAATGAACTATTGCCACTAATCAGTCTAAAGCAAAATAGATCATGTCAATACACTTTCACTCATCAATATATGAAGCCTTACACTGTTACGAATCACTGAAATCAAATATTTCCCCAAAAAAACCTGATAAAAAATATGTGATAATATATATGTTGTTGTTATGAAGAATATCTATGTATATATGTGTTTTTACTTGATAAAACTTGTGTATATATCTCGAAATACTGAAACCTAAATCTGAATCACTACACTACAAAAAAATCATTGAAACACATACTGAGCTCATCGAATATTTCTGATCCACATACATATAATCACATAGCAGCATCCTCTTTACTCAATATATCATTCCATAAACAATTTAGCCCAACCAGATCTGTAAAACACATATTATCATGAGAGACACATCTTTGAAAGACAACAACAAACGTGACAGAATAAATCAACCATGATCATTAGGTCATACTGCAAAGCCCTAGAAGATGTACGAGCTTCATATGAATAACTTATGTGTATATACACGGCTTTTATTCTTGACACCCACATATAGATCTATCCATACTATACAATATATACGAGACTACCTAGAAGCATATCTGCGTATGTACGTGTTCATTCTCAAATAAAACTGCACACATATTGGTAATTATTCAGTCATAAATTTGGTGCACAACATAACTATACTCAAACACAAATCTCGGTATACATAGTAAAAAACACACATCATGACATTATCATCAGAGATCAAACAAACCCATAAGAAGATTATTCAATGTGTAGTCATTTTAGATCTATTGGATCTAATCCATCATCATACTCCTCAATACACACTTATTTTGGATCAAAACAATTCATTAATAACCCATTCATGCACACTAAACACTTTGATCTCCATATGCTTATATAGCTTAGGCCTTATCCCATACCTTGGTTCAAACCCATACTAATGTTGATGGTATTAAATTACGGGATTAAATATCTATTATCAAGCTCATTACTATGGGCCAATACCATGGTAAATATCCTTGGTATTTAGAATACCATGCTGCATAAATTGTAAGATATTTATCTTCATCATACACGCATATGTACATGGCTTTGCTTCACAGAACCTTCATAGACTTCCTCAAAATTTTATTTCATCGTTCTTCTGACTCAGAATCGATATTCATTTGTCCAATATCTCACTCACATATGAATTGGCTTGTATACTCATCCCGCTACCATCATTTTGACATATTTAACAAGTAGGTTGCCATCAAGGACAACACATTAGTCATAATGCCAAAAATCGCTCCCTTCCAACTTGATGGCAACCAATTTGGTGTTTGGTCACCACAAATTATAAATATCAGTAAAACACATCAAGCTAACAAAAAATCTTTTCAAGCACCAAGTTACTCTCCCCCTTTGACATCAAGGGAAAAGGGTTGACCAATGCTGAAAGAAGGATTCTCTCCCCTTTTCTAGATATGAGCACCTTAGATATGATATGTTGATTATGAACATTGTATGTACTAACCATGCCCCTTTGAACACATGCTAAAATTTCTGAATAAATACAAAGAATTACATGACTCTGTGACCCAACCATACATAACCTTTCCTATCACCATTGATTCATGCTTAAATCAAGTATGCAACAAAATGAGGTTACATAGTGTCACTCAATTATTACATCAGATGCCCATCATGGGATTATATAAATAATTGAATTAACTCCAATATTACATACATGGCTGAATTTTACAATGATTTATCACATACGTCTTTAGATCAAGAGACATATATGAGATTTATAACAAAAACCATGTTAATTTTTGCAACTAGAGTCAAATTCCACATTCGTTAACTTAGATCATTAAACTAATAAGTTAATTAGATTCGTCTTTCCGAGAGGATAAAAAAGGTCTATATATTGTTCTAAATGGCTAAGTGGAAGTTAAGTTATAAATTATTTTATTTTTTTATGAGTTAGTTAAATTGCATGTTGATCTCGTCAAAGCTGCAAGCGGTCCCTCATGAAGTTATAAATAGAAACGACCTCAAGCTCATTTGCACACACTCAATTATGAGATCATCCTCATGCTATTTTTTTGGGTCATATTTTCTATTTTTCACTCACATAAGTATGTCGTAAGAGACTCACACACTGGACCGGGATCAGAGTTTGAGGCACATTTCAAATCTGGGTATTTTGGATCTGGGCTACAGGTAGGACAAATTGAGGTGCTAGCTCTAATGGGATTGGGTCATGAGCTAAAATTTTTGTGGTCGTGGTTCAGCTCGTAAAGTCACTTGCATGCAGACTTCAGCGTGCTACGACATTTATAGGGTATTCAGGCCCTCACCCGCGAGGATAGAACTCCTTGGTCGTAGCTCAGAGCTAGTTCAGTTGCTCGCAGGGTGTGTCAGTTTCTCACACAATATCATCAATAATCCATCACATAGTCACATCAGCATCAGATCAATTATTGAAAATTTTCTAGGCTCATCTCTTGATCGGGGTAGCTAAGATCACTTAGTATCAGTGATCTATTGATTTTATGTTTTACTAATCTATCGATCAGATCAGATTATTATCCATTATATTATTGTACTAGTCTCATTGTACTCTCTGCTAAAATATTTTGAAGAAAATCTATTGAGGAAGAATATTTGAAAGGGTTTCCCCCATAGTGCGGTATTTTCCTAGTCTTAGACCAATATTTGTGTCTTATGGTTTTGATATTTTCTTCTCTTTATTTGTGTACATTGTTCTATATTCAGTTATAGTTTATGGCTATTTATATTGCATAGTGTTACACCATTTTTTTGGTCATCTAACCCATTATCATTACATGAACCCAAGTACACCATGTAAGACCAATTTTTACCCTAAGTAAAATTGCTTTCACCATATAAAATAACATTTGTTCATATTTCCTAGTCATATTTAACCCAAAACAAGGAAATTGATTGTTAAATTCCCCTCTTATGTTGCCCATTATGGACTTCAGTCCCATCATCACTTATCCTCCTTGATATTTT
Organism: Pinus albicaulis; assembly: GCA_034641835.2. Classification (NCBI taxonomy): domain Eukaryota; kingdom Viridiplantae; phylum Streptophyta; class Pinopsida; order Pinales; family Pinaceae; genus Pinus; species Pinus albicaulis. Next base: position 193,235,843 of record CM076582.1, read on the forward strand.
GTCTGTTGCCGCCAAACCATTAATGCCCTTTATTCTCTAACAAGGGAAGTCATCCAACCACTCATCCGTATTCCTCATTCCATCATCATCATTAATGTCTATCTGTTCGTCGCACTAATATTTCCTCTCATGCCTTAGTTTTGGTTCCCTTATTGCCTCACCATTGGCCGACCTACTTCTGTCGACATCAGATCATTTACTCCAGATGTCAGGTCTAGGGGGAAGTGTACCTTGGTTCTAGCTCTTTTCCGCATGATCGTGATCTCTACACTTGGTGGTTCAGTGATGCAGCAATAGTTATTGGTGATACCCGGGTGTATGTGAGATGTCTCAACACTCATGAGGGGGTAGCCCCACAGGTAGCCCCCCACATGCCTGGATGACTTCTTCATTCCCGCCCTTGATGCAGCTCCTCTCATTTGACGATAGCAGCCCCAACCACTTCCACCGCCTCTTCGATTTGCATATATTAGTCAGATTCTGTGAGCCATTCCCTATGTGTAGGGGGCATTTGGGTATATTTGTATCTCATGTACTAAAATATTCTTTTATAAGTCCTTAAGGTTATTCTAGGCATCACATGTATGTGGGATTCATCATTTTTATCTGGCTCATGTTTAGGCCAGCTCATGCTTCATTATTGCATTCCGTGGTTTTTCGGGCGCCTTATTCTTTGTACTATTGTATCAGTGGGCATAGGTATGCCTCCCCCGCCGCCTTTAAACACTGGTACTACTTCACCACCTAGAGACTTGTTGCACCTGTAAGTCTTGTCTCCTCCGCGTCTAGTCCTTTAGAACATTATATTACCTTACATTCCTCTCTCTCACTTCCCTCTTGATACATAGTGATTGAGTTATTACAACGTACTTCGGTCATACGATTCTCTCCTAACACTCGCACGTTGGGGGGCAATCTGTTACACCATTTTTTTTGCCATCTAACCCATTATCATTAGATGAACCCAAGTAAACCATGCAAGACCAATTTTTACCCTAAGTAAAATTGCTTTCACCATATAAAATAACATTTTTCCATATTTCCTAGTCATATTTAACCCAAAACAAGGAAATTGATTAAATAAATCATTATTTATTTAATTATTCCCTAGGAATAAGTTATTCAAATCATTATTTAATAATATTCCTAGTTAAATTTGACTAAATCGTTTGTAAATTATTAAATAAATCATTATTTATTTAATTATATTCCCATCATTTCCCTAAAATGATAAATAAATCATTTATTTATTTATTATTTATAAATAAAGGAATTGACCCATGTCAAGAATCCTTTTCCCTCCAAAAAATATAGTAAAATATTCCTAAAGGGTACTTCTAGAATTCGATTAATAATATTTTATTCATGCACCGAGTTCTAGGCCGCCCCAATATTTTGTTATAAATAGGAAGGTTTTCCCCATTCATTAGTCACCTTCATTGCATTAGATCACTCTGGATCTACTCTGGGTCACCATTTTCCATTTTTCTTTATGAACTCCCATTGAGTTCCATGTTTGTTTTTCTACACCAATAAGAGAGAGGAATTTTAGATCTGAAACACTGAGGACTTCCAAGAACCCATCCCACTGAGGAGAACCAGAAAACACCTTTCTTGTTTTCCTCTCAGGTGCCCCATTCTTTAATATAATACAAATCATTCTTTTAAGCACTTTGTTCTTGTCTTGTCTATTTGATGCATGGAGCCATATTATATTTTATCTTCTTAATGTCTTTTTGTGCTTAGATCTGAAATTGTGTAGCAGACTTAAAGATATTTTGCAGCCATAATCAATGTTAGGGCTATTTGTTATGCATAGCTAAAGTGATATTTTACGACGAAAGATTCATACTAACACATAGATCTAAAGACGTTAATGAAAATCTGAATTAGGCTTAAGCAACTTATAGAGCATAGAGAAATATTGAAAAATTAACATGGTATTAGAGATAAGGTGAAGGACAGGCTGAAGAGAAGAGAAGTCGAAAATCCTTCATTATCAAAGAGTGTATATATGTGTTTATCAAAAATCATATCTATCTAATAACATATCTACAAGCCAAGGTTGAGATGTCTTCCTCTACCTTCAAGGAGCATGAGAAACTGGGTGACGCCTCTAACTTTGCTCCATGGAAATTCAGATTAGAGATTATTGTTGAAAAAAATGATGTGATGGAATACATTCAAGGAAACATGCCTGAGCCTTCAGAAGATGCATCCACCACTGTCAAGAAAAAATACAATAAAGGTGCCTCTAAGGCAAAAAAAATCTTACTTTATGGGTTGCAAGACCACTTACATGCTTATGTTCGGAATTTGAATAATTCTAAAGATATGTATGATAAGGTAGATGGAATGTATGAAGTTAACAATCTAAATTAGATTATTTCATTAAAATACCAACTCAAGGAAATGAATATGAACAAAGGCGAGATTTGTTCATCTTACATCATGAGGATCTCTCGCCTTAAATACCAATTCATGATGGTTGATGAAGATGTGCTTAAGAGAGAACTATTTATTGTGAGTCTGAGAGGTCTCCCTCCTATTTGGGAAACCTTCATTACTACTATAAGAAACAACAATTTTATTCCTTCATTTAATGAAATATTTGGGAATCTGACTCAAGAACAATCTAGACTGATAGCAAGAGGGAGGATTTAGAAACATGAAGAAGAAGAGAATTTTGCTTATGTTGGATACAATAATAGAAGGAGAAAGAGATAAAAAGGTGGCACATCTAGAAGACCTCCTCATCAAAACTCAAAAGGGAGGAATGCAAAATATCTTTCTCATATTCATTGCTTAAGCTGTCATAAGAAAGGTCATTATGCCAATTACTATCTAGAGAAGAAAAAGAATCAACGATATAACAACAACATCAACAACTTTCATAAAAGAAATAAATACAATAAAAGGAACTACTATGAAAAAAGGGATGAGAGGAGAAGAAGAGATTCATCAAGCGACCTTGAAGAATATCTTCCATCTCAAAAGAGGTCAAAAGCTTCCAAGTATTGAAGTAATGTTGTAGATAAAAATGAATATATCCTTATTTACACACTTACTATTTATTCTCCATCGGATTCATGGGATAGTTGGTTAGTCGATAGTGGGGCCACTCATCACTTTTATGGTTATGAAGAAGTCCCCTCCAATATCGTAGATAGGGAGACTAAGTTAAGTATAATTCATAGGAATAACTCCACTCATCCTGTAAAAGGATTTGGGTCAGTTAAATTTCAGTTAAACATTGGGGAATCAGTATTGTTAAATGATGTTATGTATGTGTCAAAACCAATATTGTTAAATCATGTCATGTATGTTTCGGGTCTTACGAAAAAATCGATTTCTTTATCTGCATTAGAATACAAAGGTTTTAGTCATCAATATTTTCACTATGTGTATATGACTAAAGATTGGTTCTAATATTTCTCAAATCAACCTTCCTTGAAAAATTTTGAGTTTCAAAAATCTCACTGTGTTCATTATCCTTATGGAAAATTTTTCACTATTTCATTAGCTTGACATTCTGTGGTCACCCTGTCACTCCTTCAAACTCTTTCTAATATTATACCTATCATTTTTAGTCTCCTTCCCTACCTATAACTTCATTTTATTTGTATTCCCTTTCTCATAACTCCATTTTCCATCTAGGGTTTCCTATAGCCTACACTTTCCCACGTTCCCTAGGTTCATTGAGCATTGATGGCCTCAAAACTATATTTGTAGGCTCTTTAGATAAATCAAGTACATTGGATTTTGGATCTTTAATACAGCACTTTGACAAATATTTTGTTTTCACTTGAAGCCTCCAAAGCTAATTTCTAGTCAAGATCAGGTCAAAGAACCCCCCACTAGGTCAATTAGGGTTTCATATGTCTAAGGTCATCTATGGATGTTTGAGGTGATGTTTTGTTTCCTTTGCTTAGAATATGGCTCAGATGTAATAGAATGTCAACACATAGTTACTCAAAAAAAACCTAAAGAGTTCCAAAGAAAGACTATCCATTCAATTTTAGTGTTTGCATATGAGGAAAATAGGCAATCTTGGAAATTTTGTAGGAGAGTTAAGAGGTCCATCAGCAGAAGGAATTGATAAGGTAGATGGTATGTTCCTAATAGAAGACAAATTACACAAAAAGAAAGGGAGGCAATTTGGTCTTAAGGAAAACTAGGGATTTGCACTTGATGATTTCGCAGAGTGCCAACACAATGATTAATTGAATTAATGGCATATGTAAGGTAAATATATGATTTGGAATCCATGATAGGAACAAAAGATAATTTTTAAGCTACTGTTGTGTCAAAATAAACAAGTCAAATCTCCAAGATCAGAAGAAAACAAAATTTGATAACTCCTGTAAATTATAGGAAAAAAGGTGAGAAGGTTAAGTTGAGCTTCATGGGGGAATTTACACAAGGATTTGAAGAAGTTTCTATCTAGCTAAGTCCCAAAATTGTTTAATAAGCTTCTCATGCCTTGAGTGAAAGAAAGGTCAAAGGCAATGTTTTGAGTCACCTGCAATAAAAAATGTCAAAGAAATAAAAAACATGGTCTGAACTCCATGGTGGGGAAAAAAGAGGTTTTTAAAGAGGATTCTACTGTGTAAACATCATAAACTTTCGAAGCTGAATTTTTCATGATTCAGGGAGAAAATGGAAGGTCAAATTCATGAGTTCAGTCACCTGCAAGCAAAAGGTCAAAGAAAATTACTGAGAAAGGCGAACAGAAAGTGACTTTGAAAACATTGGAAAGTGGAATCATCAAGATAATTAAAACATCCATGTGCCTATAAAGCCCATTCTACACTTCAGGACATTCATTGTGCCATTTAAAAACATTAAAATTTCAAAAGAAGAATAAATTGGGAGTTTTTAAGTCAAAATTGGACAAAATTTCCTGGCGCTGCACGCTCAGCTTGGTGTTGTGCGCTTGGGTTCGGGCGTTGCACCCTTGACACTTTTTCCCTGTTCATTTTTTAAAGGCACTGTGCTCCTAGAAGTGGGCACTACACGCCTTGAAGAGCGCTGCGTGTTTGCCCAACAGGCCTAGTGAAGAGAGCCTTTGGCACTGCGTGGTTGACCTTGGCACTATGCGCTTGGCCAGGAAGGCTTCTAAGCCCTACAAACACTCAAATCACATCAAAATTTTTCTAGAATCCCTAAAAAGGACCTAAAAATAGATTCAAGAGTAATTACATGTCCTAACCATATCTTTAATCATTTTTCATGATTTAGTTGGAAGAAAAGGAAACCCTAAGGGTGGTCTTACATCTGAGCCTGTCCATACCAGAATGACATTCATTCATACACTCCTTCAATTTACTTGCAAAGGTTTCCATTCCATTACCCTCTTTCCATCTCAATATTAACGTCAAGACCCTTGTATTTCCAAACAGATTTTAAGGATGTCAAGAGGAGAAACTGGAACAGCTGCAGAGGGCACATGTTGAGACCTGATTTTTCTGATCTAATTTCACCATGGCAGATAGGCATGCAGAGTAAAATTAATAAATATGAAAAGGATGAGTTTAAATCCATGTAGAAGTAAATGTCATCATCTTATTAGTGTTCCAGGATCAAACACAATCAGGGATAAAGCAAAAAGTAGATGAAAATCAGGTTTAAAGGCACAAACACAGAAAGATTAAAGACGAAATACAAAGGAAGAGTTGAAAATAAAAGAGAAAAAGTATATTAGAAGATTTATTAACAATAAAAATCCCTTTCTAACACTTTTTACACAATTTTTAAACTTTGACAGTCGGCAAGCAGAAAGAGGGCCAAAGGCACAGCGCCATTGGTGTTGTGCTCCCTTTTGGGGCACTCAATGAAGGAATAGTTTACATTTTTTTGTTCACTAGGGCAAGGATGTCACCCATGAAAAAATTTAGATCAGTTGGAGCATAATTGATCCTACAAAAGTGCCGAAAACACCCAAAAAAATCACCTTTCTCCCCTATTTTCAGAGTTGCCGCTGCACCCTTATTAGTCTTGGGAGATTTCATTTTTAAGTAGGTAAATGGAGTCCAATCAGAAAACCAGAAGCATATTTGGAAACTATATGGGACAAGCTTTCCAATGATCTATGATGGAGCTCATTTGGACACCTGGAAGGCCTCCAAATCTTGGTCACAAACACGAAATGTTTCTGGTGCAGGCACTACGCCCTTGGCCTCGCGCTGTGCCCTTAGACCTCAGTGTTGCGCCCTTGCATGAAAAGTAAAAAAAAGACACAAATTTATTGAAAAAAATATTTTTGAGGACTTTTAAGGCAAATCACTCCTAGTGAGCTCATCATTTATGTTTGAAGTTATTTTTCATATAATGAATTAGGATATTTCTGCCTTGGGCCTTGCATGGTTGCATAGGAAAAATTTGGCATTTATGAGTAGTTAATGGTTTCTAAAACCCTAGTTATGGTTTTAGTCCTCCTTTCTAGTTAAATGTTGCATTGAGGCCTCATTGTACATGTTTGTTGGTTGCTAAGCTTAATATGATATAGATTTTGAGCTTGTTGAAGAAATTGGCTTTGGTGGTTGTGACTGTTTTGGATTGAGCATCAATGGATCAAGCACATTCCTAGGATTCATGAGCTCTGTTAGACGGTGATGTTATTCCATTCTTGTATTTGTTTTCTTCAGTTTTCATTATTTTCATGGTTTCATTTCATCTTACGACGAAAATTTTAGAGTAGGATATGCTTTCTTTGCACCCTACTTCTGCCTACATCCTATTATCTCTATGTCTTCTTTCTTGAAGTTTAATTAAAGAATCCTTAAATTCTCTTTATTTTAACTGAAATGTTATGTTAAAATTTCTCTTTGTTTGAAATTAATGTTCAGATAATTCTTAACTGCTCTCTAGATTTACTTAATTTTTGTTTTGAGGTCTGTTTAGAAAAAATATAGTTGAAGAATCCTTCATTGCTCTTAAATTTTTACTATGCTATCATCCTGAAATATTTTCTTGTTTCTATTATGTTGAAGGATCCTTAGCTTCCCTTTGGACCTACTGCACTCATAACTTCATGTTAAATTGACACTCACTAAACCGACTTAGATCTGCTTGTCCTTGTTAACTTGCCCTATGAAACATCCTTGACCCCTTGTTGTAATTTTTAAGACCTTTGCAGACTCCATAGCCCAATGGATTTATTTTCTCTCACTCTACCTTTTCTTCGTGACAACCTATCCAACCAAACAAACAAACAAACAAACCCTAATCCTTATAACTAGCCTAAAATCAAAACCCTAAAATAATACAAGTTACATCCTTTACCCAAACATAGAGAGAGCCCTCTCTGAGTCCAGGAAGGCTAGGTCCTAGCACTCCAAAGACTAGTTGATGTTACCCTTATACAATTGGTCTTGCCAATCTGAAAAATTATGAGGACCTAACATAATGGCAATCACGGTGGGACCCTGAGTGAGTAACATCCTAATTATTCCTTAAGACCTCAAAAAACCCTTGTCAATATTAGAAAACTCAATTGTTAGCCAAAAGAGATATATGGTTTCTTCGTCATACTAGCATCATGGTGACTATACTTGAGAGCACTTGCTCATAATCTTAATGTTGCATATAGAACTCAGAAAACCCAAAAACACCTCAAGATTGGTATCTGGTTGCTGATGGTGGACAACAGCCAGCCTCAATAAAGTTGTAAATAATCCACCTAGTGACTCCACAACTCTCAATAAGCCTAAAGCGTTCTAGTGGAGGAGGAACCTGAAACATGACCAACCATCCTAGAAACAGAGGGTATCCAAACCTAAATTAGTTCCAGGAAATTATTGTTTTTATCTATAGCTATGTTCTATCCTACTTTAGGCGTAATCAAGAATACACTGATGAGGTCTACATTTATCATTGGAAATATCTCAAGCCTAAAAAAGCTAACCCTCAAATTGCAGACCATGAGCATACTTATACACATGTGCCTACCCCAGATACACCTGTGAAAGAACTAGTGAAACATAAGCCTCATGTTGTCTTTCTTAAACCTACTGAAACCTCAAACAATCATAAATCCCTTTTTTCACTACCTATACCCACAAAGGTCCCAAGCATATATAAGCCTCTAGTTTTCCCCCCTATCCTCCAGGCCCTCCCTACAAATCTCATAAATAAGCTACTTGGTTTTGATGTAGAAAATGCAAAGATCACCACTGAAAAATAAATTTAAAATCTTGAGGATTTACTTGACCTATTTGAAGTAGGAAAAGATGATGTGCGTATTAGAATGTTTGCCTTATCATTACAAGGAAAATTTAAGAGTTGGTTTAAGGATCTTCCAGCTGCAAGCATTAGTAATTTTCATCAACTCACTCAAGTTTTCCTAGATAGGTGGGAAGTCATGGGAAATGTTTTTCTTGTCATAAAGGAATAAAACCATTTGAGAAGACAACCATGGGAGACATTACAACACTTTTTAATTAGGTTCAATAAAGTATACCATGCAATACCTGCTAAGATAAGGCCACCCCCAGAGTGGGCTCTCTTGCATTACCCAAATGCCTTTGACCCAGAGATGGTATTCCAGATAAGAGAAAGAGACCCTTCGACCTTGGAGGAAATGCAAAGGATGGCAATTGATGTGGAAGCCAACATACTGAACAGGGAGGAAAAGCTAAGAGCAATAGAGAAATAGAAAGAAGATCAAGAGAAAATAATATCTTCAGAGATAAAGCTAAACATGTTGACAAACACAATTAGAAAAATGATGCATATGATTTGCAGGAAAGAGGAAGAGTACAAGGTTGAGGTTAGAGCTGATTATCAAAACAGCCGGTAATATTTTCTTGGGAAGAACAAACTCAGTCATTACAAGGAAAGAATAAAAATCAAAATACGGATGCTGAGCCAGATTGCAAAGAAGAAGATGTGGAAAGTTGTCAAGTAAGTACTAGATTCCTTCCTACATCTTGTGCTTCACTATTAAGAGAGCATTACAAGCAAGTTGAAAATAGAAACAACGAAGAATTATCTAAATAATCAGTCAAGGAAGAAATGGATGATACAAACCCTTTTTCAAATTCAAAAGTTCTCCCCTTAAGTCATCTTGGTGTGGCTGCTGAGATTACATAACGATGCATGGAGGATGAGCCAACAACTTTTTAGTCTCTACCCTTGTGCTTCAATTCATTTCAGATTGCTAAACAAGAAGTTATTAGCCATAAACACTCTCCTTTTAATCCCAACTACCGTAGATTAGAAAATAAACTTATAGGTCAACATATGGTGGAGAAATATACAGATCTAGTGTGCATATTGGATGACATTCCTCCTATAAATAAGCTCCCCAAGTATGATCAATATGATGATGATTATGTTCTCCAGACTAAAGCTAATTAGTTTATGGGACAAAGGCAGTCATTTTCAGCAGCTCAAATATAGTGATTAGCAAATACAACTTAGCTATGATGATGAACAAGAAAGTGCAGAAATTTTGGGATAAAGGGAAGGACCTTTACCTCTTTGTTGTGCTTCATTTCAGTTCATAAAAGACAACCTTAATATAATAAGAAATCAACAATCTTTGAGTATTGACAACAAATAAGACATTCAGCCTCATCATTATTCACAAGAGGAAGAAAAAAACTGTGTTTCTATCCAAAAGAAATAGAAAATGCTTCCCCCTTTAACTAATGAAGAAATCAATCAGATCCTAAACATATATCTAGCCTCTAAAATTTTATATAAAGAAGATATTTCTAGTTGTTATACTGCTGATTTGTGTATTGCAGCATTACCTCATGAAGAAACAGAGGAACATATTGATGTTGTGGCTACACTACCTACTCGGGAAGACCTATTGCCAGAAAATTCTCTCAATGAGGGCCTTCAGATCAAAATCATCCCACTAAATCAAGTCATACTAGGGTTGTTCACAAGAAACAAAATAATATATAATGAGGTTGATAAGTTAGATGACCATGAAGAAGAGGTGGAGTGTCTTTCTCAAAATAATCCCAATCCCAGCAAAGTGGAGAAAGGAGTAGTCCTGTATGAAGCTTATTCCTTAAATCCTTTGAGTCATGTATTATTTAAAGATCCCTTTGTTGTTTTCTTAGAGGCATTTAAAGAAGGAACATGCTATGTTAGGAATGGTTTGTTGTAGTCTTGGGCACTTTTGTTCAAAAGCAAGTTAGATGGGAATGGCCTTCTTTTATTTTCAGCATACCCAAAGGGCTGAATGAAAATCAGTCATGTAGTCACTTACTTGATTGGCTGTATTGGAAAAGAGAGTTCACATAATGTAGATATCATATACAAGTTATATTAGGATAAGATAGATATGTCAATAAGAATAGCACTATGAGCATATTTTTAGTTTTAGATTGTCTTGACAAAAAAGAGAGAAACAAAAATAAAGAAAAGAAGAAAAAGAGGGCAGGAAAAAAGAATAGGTATAGCCCAATACCAAAAAAGAGTATTTCTGAAAGTGTTCAAGCCTAAATTCCACTATTGTTGAAGAAAAGAGAGTCTTGTTCAGTCATTTAGCCTAATCATGATTGGACATGTTTTAAATTTATGCTGATAGGTTAGTGAAAAAATATTTGCCAAACCATGTAAACTTGTCTTGTCACTAGATTAAGATTAGGAAAAGATGTTGGTTCCCAAAGGTTAAATCTGAACCAAAGAGAAATGAGAGGGATGCAAAACAAACTCCAAACTATTGGCCTTCAAGCTTCTCTTTTTTCTTATACAAAAAATAAACTCTGTGTGTAGCTTGTCCAAAATGCCACAACTCATGAAAAATAATATTGCTTAAACTTTGTTTGATCATGTGTTAATTTCATGTTAGTAGGTTACAGAATGAAAATCTGTCAAACAAATTAACCTTGATAGATAAGTAGAGTAGGTATATAATAAGAGAGTTCATTATCCTAATTTGAACTCTTGGATGACATAAGGGTACAAGTAGATAGTTGTTTATGCTTTCAAAAGAAAAGAATCTCAAGGGTTTTCTAGTCCAAGTGTACGCAAAAGAAGAAAAAATGTTACGAAAAATAAGATGGGTAGGTAGAACTGATATTGAAGAAATCATGTCTTTTCATATTTTTGAGATCATAGCTTCAAGAGAACATCAACAAGAGATGAAGGAAGAGGGATATTCCAAGTACAAGTAAGTTACTGATCTTCAAAACTCAGAGATATAAACTCTGAGGTTCTTGGCACTTCTTGAAAAGGAGCTGCCCTCCCCAAGTGGAGCCATTGTTAGTCATCAGTATTTTTCATTATCTGTAGATGACTAAAGATTGGTTCTGAGATTTTTGAAAACAACATTCCTTGAAAATTGTGAGTTTCAGAAATCTCATTGCATTCATTATCCTTATGGAAAATTTTTCACTATTTCATGAGCTTGCCATTCCATGGTCACCCTCTCACTCCTTCAAACTCTTCCTAAGCTTATACCTATCATTTTCAGTCTCCTTCCCTACCTATAACTTCATTGGCTATGTTTTTCCCTTTCCCATAACTCCATCTTCCATCTAGGGTTTCCTATAGCCTACCCTTTCCAATGCTCCCTAGGTTCGTCGAGCATTGATGGTCTAAAAACTATCCTTGTAGGCTCTTTATATGAATCAAGTACATTAGATTTTTTATCTTCAATACATCACTTTGACAAATACTATGTTTTCACTTGAAGCCTCCAAAGCCAATTTTCAGTCAAGGTTAGGTCAAAGAACCCCCCACTAGGTCAATTAGGGTTTAATATGTCTAAGGTCATCTATGGATGTGTCAGGTGATGTTTTTTTTCCTTTGCCAAGAAGCTGGCTCAGATGTAATAAAAGGTCCACACATAGTTACTCAAGAAAAACCTAAAGAGTTCCGAAGAAAGACTATCCATTCAGTGTCAGAGTTTGAATATGAGGAAACTAGGAAAACTTTGTGCTTTTGTAGGAGTGCTAAGAGGTCCATCAGTAGAAGGAATTGATAAGGTATATGGTATGCTCCTAAGAGAAGACAACTTACACCAGAAGAAAGGGAAGCAATTTGGTCTTAAGGAAAACTAGGGTTTTTCACTTGATGGTACAATAGAGTGCCAACACAATGATCAATTGCCGAAATGGCATAGGGAAGGTAAAGAGAAAAGTTGGACTCCATGATAGGAACAAAAGATAATTTTTAAGCTACTGTTGTGTCAAAATAAACATGTCAAATATTTGGATCAGAAGAAAAGAAAATTTCATAACTCCTACAAATTACAAGGAAAAAAGTGAGAACGTTAACTTGAGTTTCATGGTGGAAATTGCACAATGATTTGAAGAAGCTACTATCTATCTAAGTCCCAAAATTTTTCAATAAGCTTCTCATGCCTTAAGGAGTGATAGAAAGGTTAAAGACAATGTTTTCAGTCACCTACAATCAGAAGTGTCAAAGAAGGTAAAAACATGGTCTGAACTCCATGGTGGGGAAAAAGGAGGTTTTTGAAGAGGCTGCTACTATGTTAACATCCTAAAGTTGCCAAGCTGAACTTGTCATGCTTCATGGAGAAAAAGGAAGGTCAAATTCATTATTTCATTCACCTGCAAGCAAAAGGTCAAAGAAAATTAGTGAGAAAGGAAAACAGAAAGTGACTTTGAAAACATTAGAAAGTGGATTCATAAAGGTAAATCAAACTTCCATGTGCCTATAAAGCCCATTCTACACTTCAAGGCATTCTGTGTGCCTTTGCAAAACATTAAAATTTCGAAAGAAGAAGAAATTGGGAGTTTTTAAGTCAAAATTGGACAAAATTGCCTGGCGTTGTGCACCTAGATTTGGGCTTTGTGCCCTTGAAAATTTTTCCTTATGAATTTTCTAAAGCTGTTGTGTGCCTAACATAGTGTTGTGCATTTTCTTGACAGGCCCAATGAAAAGAACCTTTGGCACTACGCACTCAGGACCGGCGTTGCGCACTTGGCCAGGAAGGCTTCTAAGCCCAAGAAACGCTCAAATCACCTCAAAATTGTTCCAGAATCCTGCCAAAGGACCTAAAAATAGATTCAAGGGTAATTACATGCCCTAAGCATATCTTCAAGCATTTTTCATGATTTAGCTGGAAGAAAAGGTAACCCTAAAAAGAATCCCTAAGTGTTTACACTATGAATCACTGTTTACCATCATTTCATCTACTTATAAAGACAATCAATCATAAAAATAGAGGTTTGCTATTGAGGGTGGTCTTAAATATGAGCCTATCCATACCTCCATGACCTTCATTCATATACTCCTTCCATTCTCTTGGAAAGGATTCCATTCCATTACCCTCTTTCCATCTCCATATTAACATCAACACCCTTGGGTTTCCAAACAAAGTCTAAGGATATCAAGAGGAGAAACTGGAATGGTTGTAGAGGGCACATGTTGGGACCTAATTTTTCTGATCTGATTTCACCATGCCAGAGAGACATGCAGAGTAAAGGTGATAAAGATGAAAAGGGTGAGTTTAAATCCATGCAGAAGCAAATTTCATTATCTTCTTAGTGTTCCAGGATCCAACACAATCAGGGATAAAGCAAACAGTAAATGAAAATCAGGTTTAAGGTCACAAACATAGAAATATTAAAGACAAAATCCAAAGGAAAAGATGAAAATGAAAGAGACAAAGCAGATTAGAGGATTTCTTGACTTTAAAAATCCCTTTTTAACACTTTTTGCACAATATTGAAACTTTGATAGTTGGTAAGAAGAAAGAGGGCCAAAGGCATAAAGCCACTGGCGCTGCGCTCTTTCTTGGGGAACTCAATGAAGGAATGGTTTACATTTTTATGGTCATTAGGCCAAGGAAATCACCCAGACAAAATTTCAGATCATTTAGAGCATAATTGGTCCTCCAAAACTGCGAAAAACACCCCCAAAAATCACGTTTCTGCCTTATTTTCAGAGCTAGTACTGTGCCTTTAGCAGTCTTGGGAGATTGATATTTTTAATAGCTAAATGGATTCCAATCGAAAACAAATATCCTATTTGGAAACTAGACTGGACAAGCTTTCCAATGAGCTATCATGGAGCTCATTTGGACACCTGGAAGGCCTCGACATCTTGGTCATAATACAAGCAATTTTTCTGATGAAGGCATTGCGCCCTTGGACCTCAGTGCTACACCCTGGCCTGCAAAGTCAACAAAAGACACAAATTTATTGAAAAAATATATTTTTGAGGAATTTTAAGGCAAATCACTCCTATTTAGCTCAGAATTTATGTTTGAAGTTATTTTTCATTTAATGAATTAGGATTTTTGTGCCTTGGGCCTTGCATGGTCTCATAGGACAAATTTGGCATTTATGAGTAGCTAATGGTTTCTAAAACCCAATTTATGGTTTTGGTCCTCCTTGCTAGTTAAATACTACATTGAGGCCTCATTGTACATGTTGGCTGGTTGTTGAGCTTAATATGATATAGACTTTGAGCTTGTTGAAGAAATTGGCTTTGGTGGTTGTGAATATTTTGCATTAAGCGTCAATTGGTCAAGCACATTCCTAGGATTCATGAGCTCTATTAGATGGTGATGTTATTCCACTCTAGTATTTGTTTCCTTCATTTTTCATTATTTTCATGGTTTATTTTCATCTTAGGACAGAAATTTTAGAGTACGATATGCTTTCTCTCCACCCTACTTTTGTCTACATCCTATTATATCTATGTTTTATTGCTTGAAGTTTAATTAAAGAATCCTTAAATTCTCTTTGGTTTAACTAAAATGTTATGTTAAAATTTCTCTTTGTTTCAAATTAATGTTCAGAGAATTCTTGACTACTCACTAGATTTACTTATTTGTTGTTTTGATTTCCGTTTAGCAAAAGTCTAGTTGAAGAATCCTTCATTGCTCTTCAAGTTTTACTATGCTATCATCCTGAAATATTTTCTTGTTTCTAGTATGTTGAAGGATACTTAGTTTCCAGTTGAACCTAATGCACTCAAAAATTCATGTTAAATTCACACTCATAATCCTACTTAGAACCATTTGGCCTTGTTAACTTGCCCTATGAAAAATCCTTGACCCCTTGTTGTACTTTTCAGACCTTTGTAGACTCCATATCCCAATGGATTTATTTTCTCTCGCTCTACCTATTCTTCTTGACAACCTATCCAACCAACCAAAAAAACAAATAAACCCTAATCCTTATAACTAGCCTAAAATCAAAACCCTAAAATCATAAAAGCTACATCCTTTACACAAACATAGATACAACCCTCTCTGAGTCCAGGAAGGCTAGGTCCTAGGACTCCAAAGACTAGTTTGATGTTACGCTTGTAAATTTGGTCTTGCCAATCTGAAAAATTACGAGGACCTAACAAAAGGGATGAGGGTTTCCTTCATTAATGGTAAGGTCTTAACTTGCCCTCTTGATTCACATATAAAATATGCAATAACATTAGGAATGAGATCTAGGGGAATCGAAAAGATCCCTCGAAGGCCACTTTATGAATTGGCATTTAACACCAATCATCTCAGTGAATTATGGCAATGTAGGCTCACTCATCTACATTATATGGCTCTTCCGAAATTGAAGATACTAGTTTATGGTATTCCCGTTGTACATGCTCAGCATGAGGGATTTTTTCCTAGTTACGTTATTGCAAACAAAGCAAGGGGGTCATTCCCTCAAGCCAGAACATAACATACGACATATGTCATCTCATCCATTGAGACATAAGTGGCCGGATGTCTGTGCACTCTCTTAGTGGACATATCTATTACATTACCTTCATTGGAAATTACTCCAGAAATACATGGAAATATTTCATCAATCACAAGAATGAAGCCTTTAATAAATTTTAGGAATTCAAAGCATTGGTCAAGAATCAATCGGGTAAAATGATCAGAGTGTTCAGATCTAACAATGGAGGAGAGTGCATGTTAAAAAAAATCATAACATTCTTCAAGAAGGAAGGGATCAAGAAGTAAATTATTGTACCTTATACACATGAACAAAATGGTATTGTTGAAAGAAATAATCGGTCGATATTGGAATCTGATCGTGCTATGCTTCATGATCTAAAGGTACCCAAGTTCCTATGGGCTGATGCAAAAATTGTTGTTATATTTATCCATAACTGAGTCCCTCATCAAGCGTTAAATAATAAGACTCCAAAATAAATATTCATAGGTAAAAAACTGGACATCAGTCATCTTTTCATATTTGGATGCCTTGTATTATTTCATGTGCCAAAAGAAAAAAGGAATAAGATAGAAGCTACAGGTAGAAAAGGAATATTTGTGGGTTACTGTGAAAACTCCAAGGCTTACAGAATACACATTCCTATTCAAATGAAGGTTTGAATTAGTAGGTACATAACCTTCGATGAATGTGCAACACTTTGTAAAGTAAAATAATTTCCTCTACCTCCCAGGGAAGATGATGTTGATAAGGATATTATAGATATCTCGTCTATGGCTGAGTCAGGAAATGATGATACACCCATGGAACCAATGGATCCATTAGATTCACCTCCCAGTGATTCACCTTCAAGAGAGAGACTGATTTGGCTTTGTGACACACTGCAATACAGTGAAACGAATGTTCTTATTCGTTGATCATTCAGAGAAAGGAAGGAACCTTGAAAGTATAAATGTTATATAACATCCATGAGTATTATGATTCAAGTTGAACCATATTCATTGAGAAGAAGTCAAAGAGAAAGGATCGAAGGATGACATTACTGAAGAATATGAATCAATTGTAAAAAAAAATGTATGGGATATTGTACTGAGAGCACATGGGAAATTAGTTGTGACTTCGAAATGGTTGTTCTAAATCAAGCATGGTGTTGATTGTAACATCAAGAAGTAAAAAGAGTGATTATGAGCTCATGGTTTCTCTCAGAAAGAGCGAGAAGATTATGATGATATATTTTCTCCTATATCTCAATATACAACTATCCGCTCAATAATTTCCCTTGTTGTTAGACAAGGATGGTAACTTTATCACATGGATGTAGAGATCTCCTTCCTCCATGGTATGTTACAAGAATATTTCTATGTGGAATAGTCATAGGGATTTGAAGTGGAATACCGCAAAACACATGTATGCAGGTTGAAGAAAGGACTTTATGGATTGAATCAAGCTCCCCGAGCTTGGTATGCTCAAATTTCCAACTATCTGATGAAACTAGGTTTCACTAGAAGCCGTGATGATCCCAAACTCTATTTTAAGGTTTTTCATGGTATGCCTTTAATTATAGTTCTATATGTTGATGATTTATTCTTAACAAGAAGTGAGCCATTGATCATCAAATGTAAGAGGAAGCTAGCCTATGAATTGAAGATGAAACTATTTGGCCTCATGCATTAATTTTTGGGTCTTGAGGTATGGAAAAGACTTGGAGAAATATTTCTCTCAAGGAAATTATGTGGTAAATTTGTTGGAAAGGTTTGGTATGACCGAGTCCAAATCTAGGGCCACTCTCATGGAAATTAACTTCAAGAATTTGTGTGGTAAGACAACTTGACCTGATCTATAGAATCCATTAGAGTATAGATAATTGATTGGGGATCTGATGTTCCTTGTGAACATCCACCCAGATATATGTTATGCAGTAAAAACATTCAGTCAGTTCATCACTAACCAAATTCATGTGCATTTAATAGCAACCAAGCATGTATTGAGATATTTACATCTATTTATCATGCTTGGTTTCAGATACCTTGTTGTAGATATCCAACTTCATGGATTCACTGATTTTGATTGGGAAGGTAATGTCATCAATAGAAAGAGTAAATTTAGATTTTGTTTCATCCTTGTTTCTTCCATGATATCCTAGATGAGAAAGAAACAAAATTCAGTAGCATTGGGCACCGCAAAAGCAGAGTACATCGTTGCTAGCACAATAAGATTTGAAGTTGTGTGGTTAAGGAAGATCCTTGGCGAGCTTCTTGGCCATGTGTTGGATACTATAGTGATATATTGTGATAATAAGATCGGGATTCATTTGGTAGAGAATCTTGTATTCCATGATAAGTCCAAGCATATCAAGATTTGATATCACTTCTTCTGTGACATGGTGCAGAGAGGAGATATTAAACTCCAACACATTATGACAGATGATCAAATTGCGTATATTCTCACCAAGGCATTACTAAAAGGAAATTTATTTTCTTTGAGAGAAAAACTTGGAATATTGGACGTAGCCCCTCCTTGATCCACTATGACGTTGGTCGAGGACACTGCAAAATCTCTTCCAACCCCACTTGAGATATCGGGGTGGGGAATTGAGATGAAGGGCTCCTGGGGTTGAGGGAACTCTGGAAAATAGGGTCTAAGACGTTTCTCCCCTATCTATCACTCATGGATTGTGTGTGATCCTTGTCCAATTTTACAAGTTGAGTATCTCCCCCACCATTGTTCATTGTAGAGTATACCCCCTTTGGCATCATACCCGCTACCATTGTGACCAATGTGATTCCTCGACTATCTGACCTTTGTAAGTCACATCACATTTTTAGTCGCCAAGTCGCGTTGCGAGACTCATGAAAGAAACCAAGAATCACGACCAGTCTTGTGGTGCGACTATACGACCTCTTGTAAGTCGTGGTTTCTCCCATCGGTCAATAAGTTGCACCAAGGTGTAGCAAGTAAGATGGAGTCCTAAGGTAGAACGTATCTTTTGCTCCAACTTTAGAGCGAGCTTTGGACAGAAATTATTTGACTTCTCGATACATGCAGAATTCACAAGCTAACAACTTCAAAAATAATAGAATTAGTGACAGCAATAGTAGAAACAATATTTCTTTCATCATTGGCCCATAGTACCTGGAAACCTCTTAACAAGTCACAGTTTCTCCACGCGCTTCTCACTTATATGCAAAAGCAATAAGCGTTTCGTGATCAATGCTAGTGGGAAGGAATATTAAGCTAGGTCAGATGAGTGGTGCCATACATACACTGTATGATGTAAGCAGATGATGCAGATCTACCTTTGTACTATATCTCGACATGAGGGAAGCATTCAATGTGGACCCATGTTATGGAGACCAATTGACATTTCAAGACTCCCCCCCCCCTCTTATAGCATGATTTAAAAAGCTCAGTATGATCACACATGGGTTGTAAATATGTTCCTCTACGAAACAGACCACACAGGGTTCTAAACTAACATCATTTGTTTAAATCACTTTCGATTAATTGAATACGCTTCCAGCATCATTACTTGATTATAAAGACATGTAACCCACATTATTTTTTTGTAGATAGAAGTTGTCAATCTACACAATGAAACCTAGGGTTTTCCCAGTGAGCGAGGTGGATCCTTATGAAACTCCAAGAACCTAACTACAAGCTCAAATGCACCCAATCATTTTCACAGGACTAATATGAAGGAAAAGTCATCTTATTGTGCAAATTATGAGATCACGAAAAGAGAAGTGCAGAAGGAGAAACCGTAGGTCGCAAATACTCCCAAGTCATAGGTAGCCCTAGGTGGCAAATGACTCTAGGTCGTAGGTCGTAGGTTGCAAATGACCTTGAGTCGCAAGTGGCCCTAGTCGCAAGCTAGCCCAATAGTCAGGGAGGTAAAGAGTCAAGGGAAACTTAAGACTCACTTCAGCCTATATGTATGACTTCGGGAAATCACATAAATATTTTTATCTCTACAATTGAAGCCGAGATGAGAGAGAGAGAATTGGTGCCTGAGATCTAAAGGTAGTCAGCTCTTGGTATCAAGTAGAGGGAGAGGTAGCAAGGCTAAGGTTTTGGTATCACGCATTGAGATGAATAGCCCATGTTCCAATATTGGTTTTGATAAGTTGTAAATATTGAAGTTGCAGCATCATTAATATATATTCTCGTTTCCAGCACTAATTCACGTGCTTGTTTATTGTGATAGTACTAGCTGTCTAATATTTCACTATGTTTGTATGTGTGCTTTCTTACACGTAATTAGTTATGGAAAGATTCATAGTGGTTTGGTTGCATGTACATTTTCTTTCGAATCAGTGTTTATTTGTTTCTTTCCATGTCAGTGATCTATTGTGAACTACTTTGCAGTTAACCTTAGCTATGTTTCCTTTCATTTATTTATGACTGGGTTTTGGCTTACTGATCTCGCTAACGGCGTACCCCCTTTTATTTGTTGTTTAGATTTCTTATATATATGTTTGTGGTTCATCAATATTGGGCTGATTTTTCTTCGCTGATTAGTCATTTCACCCTTGCCTCCCTTCATCATCTTCTCATTTGACAACCAAGAGTGGAAACACTTATGGTAGCAACCGAGCCCACATACTGGATGGGGCTCCCATTCCAAACAATGTGAGGTATAATTTGTACATTTCACCGGGGAGACCCCCTTGTTGTTAGTGGTACAATTTTTCACGTAAACATTTTTGCGCTAGAAGCAGGGCCAAATGACAAGATCAACCCTTGGAGCCTACAGTTAGTCTCATATCTGTAAACGGCTTGTCCCGAAATCATTCTGTCGAGATGTTTATATGATTTATCTAGTTATCGATGCTAAAACACTGATGAACCTCTATATCACTTCTCCCAATTAAAGTTCGAAGGTGAGAATGGAATTTCCATAACCAAGCACCTTTCCAATTTCCTTGAGTTTTGTGAGCATTACGAAATTGATGATGAGGAGATGGCTTGTTTCCTCTTCTCCCTCACTCTCAAATGTTATGTTAAGAAATGGTGTCACACATTGCCAGCAGCTTCCATCCATTCGTTCCAGCAACTCACCTATGAATTTCAACAAGATTTTCACAGGTATGGTTTCCAAAAAGTATTACTAAGGATAAATGAGATCAAGATGAAACATAAATAATATCTAGAGGATTTTTCTATTAGATTTGTTCATCCTTGTTTTGAGCTCCCTGAAAGAGATCTCAATTGGTCATATTTAATTGAATAATTTCTATATGTAGTTTTCATTTCTCTGCAACACCTTCAATCTATAACAAATCCTGATCCTCATGTCTGTTATAATAATCCTCAAGTTAACTAGTTGTCTGGATTCTACCCCTAATATTTCCCTGAGTCCAAGACAAATTCAGGCCTCCAAGAAGGAAATTTCTATTTGTGACATTCGTCTTCCTCCTCCTAAATTTTCGTATAATGGAGTTTTTCCCGCAAAAGTTTTAAGTGATGATAGATGCGTACAGGAAAATAAAACCTGTTGTGTCACCTCTAAATCTTTCATACACCCTTTCAAATACAAAATTTAAAACCAAATTTACTTAACATCTCTCCCCACTAATGAAACCAATCTTGAGTCCAGTGAACATGTGCATGGATCCAATTCTAAATCTCATTAACCTACTAATAATGAACTGGGCCTTTTCTTGGATAAAGTTTATTCCCCTACAAAATCCTTGGACCATGATGGGCACACATGTCTACTGGTTGTAGTTAGGTACAAGAATGTGATTTTTTACAAGCCCCTCTATTCCGTGAAAATATTTCGATCAATTCATATCATCATGGGAAATATAAATATGTTGGACTGTCAATCTGTCAGTTCACGAACATTTCACCCAACTAATAATACGCTCACCGATATTTATCCGGTCACCACAAATAATGAGCACATCCATTCACCAGTTGATCTCACAAAACCCCCGAAATTTGAAAGCCCCCCATTTGAAGGCCTAGAGCTTGTTAGGGATAGTGAGGTACTTCAACCCCCGCTGATGGTTTTGTTCGGACCTCACGTCCTCGAAAAAAACCCAAGCACAACTTCAAACTAGGGTTTCTGCACTTGGACTCTCAAGCATCTCCAATTCACCTGGCGAACGCTTATTTTTCCCATTCCATCAAATTGATCATGCTCAATGTCATGAGGAGATTCCTGGCTGGCTTAACGGATCCTATCCAACAAATGTATCTGCAAATAGGCAATGTATTTCCCCACTTTTGTCGGATCTAAGGTTGTGCATGAATGGATGTGTGTCATTTATAGATCATTTTAGGTTTCAAGTACACCTTTCTGTGTATCACAATGAAATAGAAATTCATCTTGAGCAATCCATTCTGGCACGTTCTCTAGTAAGTAGCCATGACCTTCTTGTTGTTGCACATTCTTTTTAGGTAAGTCTTGTTGTTGGTGCACAATTTTGTATATTGGTTCTGATTGAGAACATTGTTTTTCTTGCAGGGCAGGAACTAATTCGGTGGCTACACTGGAAATCTGATTTCACATAACCCAACCACCCCTTTGTTTAAATTAGAATTTTAGGTTTAGGCTAGCTAGTACATTTTAATAAAAGTTTGTTGGTTGAATTTTTTAATTAGGGTTTACTTTCCAGGGTTTTCTTTATGGCTTAAATTTTTTTTTTTTTGTCTTTTCTAATGTTCAGTAGCTTTATGCATTACAATTTTCCATTAGTTCGTACTCATGCTCTTTAATTTTTCTCATTGCTGCATATATCCGGATAGCTACTGCATGCGATTTCCCTTATTTTCCACCTGCAACTAGTTGATCTTTCTCCCACATGGCATTACATTGTGTCATAAGCCTCGTTCGTTGCATCATGCTGTATACTCACCTCCTTGCATCATATGCACTTGTTGTTGATATATCTTGGAAATCTTATGTATATTGTGTGCCTCTGCATGAGCCTTCATCAAACCCGGAGCCTTACAACCCTTGGTCCCCTCACTAGCATTCTTATTACTCCTCGAACATTTTTGAAGCCAGATGGATTGATTTTACCTCTTTTCATGCATCAAAACCCTAAAGGTCTTCCTTACTTTCCTTGGCATAATTGATAAAACCCTAACCTTATTTTTTGTGTGAGGTTTTTTTGGTTAAACCAAGAGGCAACTTCTCTCAAAACAAGTCATCAAATTCATCTTCTCGGCATTTTTCCTATGAGTATAATTCACTAGCCAGGGAGATACGAGAAGGTTGCTTGTGGGAAGCCCTAATGAGTTTTAATGGCCTATATCTGCAACCTGAGCCTTGTGCCCAGCATAATCCTGAGCATATTAATGATTTGTTTTGCATGTTTCACCTATGGGTGGGAGATGGTATGTGAAGGCTCGGCATGAGGGCAAACCCAAATCAAAATATCTTTCAGTTTCTGTCAAACAAGAAACAACCTCTCTTTCCCGTAGAATAACTTGGGATCCCTCATCTGCCAATGGAAAATAAGTTCCACGAGCACATACAAATAAGTGCTGCAAGCACATGAAACAAATAATGGCAAAGGATTGAGAAAGGATTCCTGCACAAAGAGGTAATGCAACTACTCTACCGGGGTACTTACCAGGCTCGCTCGTAGCGGAGCAACATTTGTGATTTCTTGAGGTGACTCATTCGAGGTACTTTCCAGGCCTGTTGCCAACGAAGTAACACCAAAGAATAATTTTAAAATTCTCAATATAATAAACCCGCTACCTTTCTCTCTCCATCATCATCAAACTACTGGCATGCGTGAATTTCTTCCTGGTTGTTTTCAATTAGCAAGACCTACCTAAGGCACAAGGATTGGGAATATTTGTAAAGGTCAAAGTAACACAAGAGGTACCCACAGTCCCTATTAAATATTTGCTTGAATTACAATCCAAACTCATATGATTGTAGGGATCTTGGTAGAGATGTTGGATTCTACCAGTGGTTCTCCATTTGTTGTAGCTGCTACAATAAGACCCCAAAATTTTGGGTGTATTCAAAATTTTGGGTCCCCCCTCTACTTGCTCAACCCACTATGGTTTTACCTTGCGTCCTAGTGAGTTCGTCTCCCTCAAGGACTTATTCTCGATCGCATCATGACGACCATTATAGGGTTTGGCGAAACCCTAATTTATCCAGAGTGATCTCGTCCCTATTTTAGCCTAACTCATCTTCCCCTCAAGTGTAATATTCCTAAATTAGCTTGCAACAAATGGGAATATTAAAGCTTTTTTTTATCACTTAGATAGGTGAATAAATGGGTAGGGAGACCCATAAATCTTTTTATGAAGAATAAAACCACTTCTCATGTGAAATTGGATCATATTTTCAGCTTAATAAAGTACCCTAAAGTGTGAAGAGGGGCTAAAACATGTGGACTCGGTCAAATTTGACCAAATCAATAGCGCTGTCATGGAGGAGTGGACATTAAAGGAGGGACAACATAGTTTTAAATGGAGACACATTGTAAGGAAGTAGTGTCATTAATGGATGGGGCTTATGGTTTGGAAGCTCATATCTTATAAAAGGAAGAGGATAGAAACCATATGAGGCATCTTGATGTTTGATATTTTGATATATGGTCTCTTTAAACATATAACTTTGTTCATTTGTTTAGCTAAGATTGCATGTGTTGTTTAGCACAGGTTTATCCTGATCGGGAATCCCACCTCTTCTATTGAGAATCTCTTGGAGGATTTTTCACTATACTTCCACAATCAGGAATTTCACCAATATTTAGTCTCATGTACAACGAAGATGTGTTTAGAGTTGGTTTGTGTTGCAGGGGTGTAGCAGTGGAGGAGAGAAATCTCCATTTTCTGAGATAATTTTCCATTGGAGCGATCATCCTTTCATCCGGAGGCTTGTGAGGAATTTATCATGGCTTCATTACACATTTTGGCACTAGGACAAGTAGTAGTCATTAGCTACAGTGCAGTTTCCTGCAAGGACTACGTTATTTTGAAGAGCAACTGCAACACTGGTTTTATTGCCCTATTAGGAGTGTTTGGAGTTTTCTGTGTGGGGATCAGCCCTTCATTTATGAGATCTGTTGGAGGAGGATTATCCATCTTGTATATGAGATCAGCCATCTCCCATCAGTGATTTATTTTCAGAGATTATTCATCCCTAGAACCAAATCTACTATATTTTGTATATTGTGTATTTCCGGAAACCTTTTATGGGCTGTCCTGGAATGCTGTTTTGGAGCAGGGACGTCTAGCCTTAGAATTTTTGGAGCATTATATCAGAAGAAATATATTTTTATATCTTTCAGCTACTATTCTCTCTTATATAGCATGGTTTTCTACATTCTTGTATTTCATTTACTAACAACATTTTATATCTAGGTGTATGCTTTCATGGGAGGCTTGTTTGCCCCACTTGAGTGATCTTTTCCTCAATATCTTGTACCTATTTTGTTGTTATATTCATAATGGAATGGATCTACTATTTTCCCATGCTTTTATCTATTATATTTTTTCATATTTCCAATTTTATGCACTCTATTCTATTGATATCTTGTATTTTATTTTTGGCACAAATCTCATGGATAATGCCAACAATAGGTTTTGTTGCAAAACTGATGGAATCAAATCAACAAGAGGAGATTTTATATCCTATTTTGTTGTGATAGGATGGAATAGAATTTATTATTCAGTTTCTTCTCTACATCTATAAATTGCAAGCTCATAGAGGCAGAACATATGATAATGAAGTGTGAGGAAGATGAAGTGCAGATGTGAGACATATGCTGTTGTAATCTCCTGTTGAATAATAAGAAAGCCGATGCCTCTGTTTGGTGGTTGTAGCCCAGATTAGTTGGGTGAACCACATTAAATTTTTGTCTTCATTTATTGTTGTGTGTGATTTATTTTGTTTTCCGTTGTGCTTAATTTTGACAACTAGTATTGGAGCAAGTTGAGATTGTGCACTTTGCGAAACTAATTTGATTGCAAGAATTTTATGGCGGCGTGGAGGTGTGACGTGGATTGATTTTTGGATACCATGGATGTTGGAGATGGCATGCTGAACTGAGTAGTCTAGTACTACTTGAAGAACTGTGATAAGTTAACAGCGCAATGGTAGCCAAGTTTTTTTTTGGCAGATATGTTTATATCTGTGTGACCGTGTGAATTTGTGAAATGATGTGTATGCGTATGGGTCAGTATAAAGTAGTGTGTGCTGATCAGCAGCGTAAGCAGTGTTAAACTCAAGGTGATTGCATGTGTGGACTATCAATTTATTGACGAGGCTAATTGAACCCCATCGACTGAATATTACTCTGTTGATGCGGACCCATTGTGTGCGTAAGCATTGATCTTTGGCTACTATTGATGAACGGTAATTTGAATCAGAAGTTCAGTTTTGTAATATGTAATTGCTGTGAACAGAAATTTTAATGCGTAATGTGTAGTTGATTAAAAAAGTAATGCGTGATTGCTGTGGAAATTCTTTGGCATGTGTAGCTATTTAATATTTTTTAAATAATTCTTGCTTTTAAAGTTGAGGATGCCTATATTTATAAATAGTACCATGCAACTTGAGCTCTGGTATTTGTTAATAAATTGATGTGATCCAAGAAATGAATTTTGGTTTGCGGATATTACAAATATTTTGAGAATTTCAAACTTTTGACAATGAAGCCATTGAGATGGGCACTTAGTCATGTTCCACCGAGGCTTTTGGATGCGGGATCAAGCACTTTCATATGCGTGTGAAGTTAGTGAAAGTGATGTGTGAAGATTTATGTGCTGCGTGAGAAGTTCAATTAATTATGTCAAAAACTCAAAGTGCTCGCTTTGAGATTGAGAAGTTCAATGGTAGAAATAACTTCGAAATCTGGAAAGTCAAGATGCATGATTTACTCATACAACAAGGTGTGGTGATGGCACTTTTGGGAAAATCCAAACAACCATTCACCATGACAGATGACGAATGGAGTGACATCGATGATAGAGCACTGAGCGGCATACGATTGTGTTTGGAGGATGATGTTTTATTTAACATCGTGTCAAATAAAACAGCCACTGCTCTATGGAAAAAGCTAGAAAAACTATACATGACTAAATCCTTAAACAACAGGATTCTTCTAAAAAGACAGTTGTACATCTTGCGCATGAAGGAAGGTACAACAATAACTGATCATTTGAATACTTTTAATACTCTATTGGTGCAGTTAGATAGTATATAAGTAAAATTTTATTCAGAAGATAAATTTGTATCTTTATTATGCTCTTTGCCTGAGTCATGGGATCATTTTGTTACTTCTATAAGTCTTAGTTCATGAGAAACTCTTGAATTTGATGATGTTGTATGTTGTCTAAAGAAACCAGAAAAAAGTTCAAATTTGGAAACCTCTACATCAAAAGCAATGATGGTTAGAGGTCGATCTAAAGAAAAACGCTTCAGTTATAAAAATAACTCTTGGTCCAAATCGAACGGGAAGAAGAGTAAGCTAAAATGCTAGTTTTTAGGCAAATCAGGACATTTGAAGAAGGACTGTTGGAAGAGATAGAAAACATCCAAAGGAGACTCTTCAACATAAAATAAAGAAGCAAACACGACAGATATAGGTTCAGGTTCGGCATCTAGTTCAGGTATAAGTGATGAAGTTCTATCAGTTGATTTGTTAAATCATGATCAACATTGGCTATTAGATTCTGGTGCGTCCAATCACATGTGCATTCATAAAGAGTGGTTTAAATCTTATAATTCAATCAATGATGGAGGTGCTTACATGGGTAATGATTTCTCATGTAATTTTGTGGGAATTGGAAGCATCTAGATTAAAATGTTTGATGGGACAAATAAAGTCTTAACTGATGTAAGACATGTTACTAAATTGAGGAAAAATCTTATTTCTCTAGGAGTGTTAGAAACAAATGGATATAAAACTTTTATTCAAGGTGGAGTAATGAAAAATTACAAAGGAATCCTATTAGTAATGAAAGAAAAGAAGGTTGGAAATATTTTTCAGTTAGAAGGAAGAACAAAGTCAGATCATGCTTCTACTGTATCTGAAAACGATAGTGATTTTATTCGACTATAGCATCAATGGTTGGGCCATATGAGCGAAAGAGGATTAAAAATTTTATCTGATCATATGTTACTTCCTAGTTTAAAGACTTTTATTTTAGATTTCTACAAACATTGTATATATGGGAAACAAAGCAAGCAGAGATTTAAAACTGGAAAACATAATAGTAAAGGAATCCTTGATTATATCCATTTTGATGTTTGGGGTCCATATCCTACAAAATAATATGGAGGACCATCATATTTTGTATTTTTTATAGATGATTTCTCTAGAAAAGTATGGGTATATATGTTAAAAAGAAAGTCTGTTGTATTCACAGTTTTCAATAAGTTTAGAGCGTTAGTAGAAAGTATCATTGGAATAACCATTAAATTTTTAAGAACTGAAAATGGTGGTGATTTTACTTCAAATACATTTGATAATTATTGCAAGGAAGTTGGGATCGAAAGACATATAACTACTACTTATACTCCTTAGCAAAATGGAGTTACTGAACGCATGAACAAGACTCTCTTAGAAAGAGCAAGAAGTATGGTAAGTAACGCAGATTTGCAGAAGGAATTATGGACAGAAGCAGTATCTATGGCTTTCTATTTGATAAATCAATCACCATCAACTGCAATAGGATGCAAAATTCCTCAAGAGGTATGGAAGGCTCATCCTTGTGATTATTCTAAACTGAATTTTTTTGGTTGTGATGCATATGCTCTAATTCTGAAACATCAGCATTCTAAATTAAATCCTAAATCAAAAAGATATATCTTTGTTGTATATGGTGATGGGATTAAGGGATACAGGTTGTGGGATCCTACTACTCACAAGATCATCATTAATAGAGATGTTAGATTCAATGAATCTGTTAGTCTCCTATACCAATAGGTTTCATCTTTCATGATTGTCTTGATTGAACTATGGAATATGTTCAAACCTTTTTCTTGAGCAAAGGTGTTCCATATTCTTGAAAAAACAAAAAAAAAAAAATCAAAAAATTTAAAAAATGTAAAGAGGGTATACCCTAAAAGAAAAATCAAAGGGTAAGAAAAAATGGTCAAAAAAGTGAAAGAAATGAACCCCAAACAAAAAATAGACCAAGAAAAGTGTACAAATCCAAATGCCACTACTATTTCATTTTTGCAATAAAGAAATTGTGTGCAGCTTGTCCAACCTTTGCCACAATTCATGAATAAGTCAAACTGTTTAAACTTGGCTTAATCATATTTCAATTTTATGTTGTAGATTAGAGAATAAATATCTGACCAAACAGTTTAATCTTGGCAGATAAGTAGATAGGTAGAGTTAATAAGAGGTGCTCAACAGTTTAATCTGAGCCCTTGGATGTAATAAGGGTAGAATAGATAGATTTATCATGTAAAAAGAAAAGATTGATAAGGGTTTGCAAGTCTAAATGCACCCTAATAAAGAAGAGAAAATGGTAGTGTCAAGTAGATAGGGTAGGTAGATGGTGTTGCAAAGTGTTATCTGATGAATGATGCTGCTACATGTTTTTTGATCCTTTACTTTCATCACAAATGCTAAAGCAGGAAATACAGTGGAAAATCACTGAAAGCAAAGTCAAACTCATTAACTTCCCTCATCACTTTCCCCTTAAAGTTTTACTAATTTCCCCAAAAAGTACTAGGGAATTTGGAGATCAAAGGGGCTCAAGGCATTTCCTTGACTTCTGGAGGGACCGAACCCTCGGCCTAATGATCAAAAAGACCTAAGTACTTGAGATAATTCATCATTATAATCATCCATATTTAACTTTGTCCTAAGTAAAATCCCATTTTACTTAGGAAAATCATGCAAAATTCCATAAAAATCCCTCATGATAACTTGCTATTCTAAGTTTAAGTATTGAAGATAAGATATTGCAATTTACTTCAAAAGTTCTCACTTTCTTAGATGTGCAAAATATTTTGAGTTTCCTTGCCCTTTGCCATATTTACATTTAACTCTATTTACTAAATCCCTAGTAAAATACCCTGTCCTAAGTACATAACTCCCTTTTTATAAATAACCCAAAAAACCCCTCTATTATAAAGTTTAACCAAAGTGTTTATTTCCCCGCGCATTCAAATAAAAACCCACTATACGCCCTTTGGTTAAATTTATCATTATACTGTAAACCCGCCCCTATGGTAAGTTAAATACATTTGTTAATTTACCATATAATAAAATAAAAACATATATATGAAAAATAAAACGTTAAACATACGATATATATGTTTAAACCCAAAATATAAATAAAACCTGAAGTTTTTCGAAACTAAACTTTGGAAAATCCCGCGCCAACGTGGCTCATCCACCTGGCTTTTCACCCGACCTTTTAACCCCGCCGCGACCCCTATTTCCTTTATAACCATGGAATTAGTTAATTATCTGAATTAACTAATAATCTTATCTTTCCACCTATTATATGCCCCCCGGGATGTTTAAATAGAGTTAATTGCGTTTAAAACCCCGCCGGGCCCGCACATCGAAACCCCACCATCTTTTTGTCCTTTCCACCGTCCGATCACCCACTGTAAGATCTACGGCCAGCGTTCACCCCGCTACCCATCTCTTGTCAGCTTTTTAACCAGCGGGGAATGGGTGGTATTTGACTAGTCACCCGTCCACGCGTCAACAACTTTGTGGAATCGCTGCCCTCGCGGTTAATACCGCCTTTGCTCAAAAGCGGTGCGGGGAATTACCACTTACCGCCCGGCCCCTCCACCATACATCAGCCTGTACGTTGATGACGTCACACCTCGGAAAACTAAAAAACCCTTTAAATTGTAAATAAAGCCAATTCTTCGTGTTTTTCTGTTATTTTCGTTATTGAAAACGACAGCGCTCCCTGCTACGGTTTTTGAATTTCCACTGAAATTGACTGTGCTATCTGATTTCGCTCCAAGATTCCACTGCACTTGTGTTCGAGTACACTCCCGCCATCGCCTGATACCTGTTAAAAGCCAATTCTCGTCCAAAAACAGGTATTTATCTCACAGCAACCCGAACTTCAATATAAAATATGTTTTCCCTATTTTCTACTGAATTGGTAATTAAAACTCATCACTGAGATCTCCCCCAAAGGTTTTAAAACTGTGCAATTGCTCCCTGAAACTGCATTTGTGTTAATTTCCTTCAGTTTAGAAATCACGCCCGACCTGTGAAGAAAACCAGAAACCTCCGTTTTGAATCCACAAGAACCAAAATGGAGGCCCCGGCAGCTTTGAATATCACTCCACTGAATGCCCCTCACCGTGAATTGGAATATTTACCTTTGGTAGATAAATATTTCCAAATTAAAGATTTGCATTTTGATGAAAGTCCCCTACTGAGTTATTGTCACTGCAGAGACGATTATTCGAAGGGGCAAGATGTCATTGGGTTGTGGGAATCCAATCTCCCGAGATATCTCATCCCTTTAGTCATTTATTTCCCAGAAATCATCCATTATTGCCATTCAAACTATGATCCCACTCAAAGGGCTGGAATAGCTCCTGATCAAAGTGTTATGTTTCCCATTACTCCCCAGGCTATCAATGCCATGTTACACTTTGAACCAGACCAAGAACTAGCACCATTGTCCATGGAAGAATTGATTGAGAAGACCAGGCAATTAACCCCAGAAAAGCTAAAATCCATGTGTCAGAATTTCATGTTGCCTGAGCATCAGCCAAAAGGGTCTCCTCCCTATGGTTTTTATTATTTCAATACATTGGGAAGGCTCATTGTAAATATGATATCTTTTGTCTTGGGATTCAACACCAGTGAATATGTGGATGAGATAACCTTGGTTTTGCTATCCATTTTTACTCCTGGGAAACCTCCTGAGATTAAATATGACTTTGCCTCCTTCATAGCCAACAAGATCCATGATCAATTCATGAGGCTAGATGATGAAATTTTTTTTAAATATTCCTCAGTCATCTATCATCTCATTATCTACTATCAGTCAGAAAAGTTCCCTTTCCCTGTTCAAAAACTTGATGCCAAGGGAAACCCCAGGTCAGTCATATTTTGGTCCCCCATAATTCATTCTTCCTTTGATTCTCCCTATTCCTACACTGAATTCATTGATCAGTTTGTATATCCTGCAACAACTTTGTTAACATGAATCTCTCCCCCAAGGCTCAGTAATGAAATAAAAAAGACCTTGCAACTTTCAAGGACTTATAAAGTTGGGGATTGGTATTTGTATCAAAACCATACAGTCATCAGAATTTATGGATGTGAATTACATCCGTTCAGGTTACCAAGATATGTGCCCATGAGGATTTTTGCCTTGGAATACTTCAGGCAAATGAACAATTCAGATGTGATCCATTTTTGTAGTGTAAAGAAGAAATCTCAATTAAGGATCAAAAGTCAATTAGGTCCTTTCATCTGCAACTCTAGGGAGGCCGAGAGAGAGCCAGAAAATATATTACAAAGAAAGTTCCAAACATCTTTCCGTTGGGTTCCTCATGACCCATTTGGTTTTATTTGTGAAAAGAGATTAAAGAATAAATCATCCCCTTATATAAACCACAAGATTCCTGATCTAGAACAATATGAAAATCAAGAAGAATGGGTTGAAGGAACACTTGTTGAGGAAGAAAGTGAAGCTGACAAAATGAATAAAATTATGAAAGATGTTGAGAAGAACTTTGACCTAGAATCTTATGGTCAAGTGCAGGTACCCTACATTGGCACTTCTTCAGCAGCAACTCTACAACACACATTACAGGAAAGAAATTCATCAGTTGTAGCAGAATCAAAGGGCAAAGGAAAGGAACCTACAATCCAGGTTATTGAAACTTTGGTCATGGCAGAGAAACCACAAACTTTCAAAGCACCTGAACAATCACAGGTTTCTCCCACACAGGAAAAGCACACACAAGTTCCAGAGTTGCAAACTCCATTAAATGTGGAAATAGGAAAGAAGAGGCAGGTTCCAGATACGACACCTCCAAAAGGGACCTCACAGGTACATCAATCCAAAAAACATAAATCAGATCCACTTCTAGATGTGGAAATCATAGATGAAGTGTTTGATGATGGAAGGGAAGACATTCAACTAACTGGCACAGTTAGTGAAACAAACACAGGACAGAAAGGAAAAGCTTTACAAAAGCAATTAAGTACTGAGGTATCCTCTTTCAGACCACCAAAGACAGACACAGGGGATATTAAAAGAACCTTCATTAATATTAAAGCAAAGAATGATCCATTAAAAATGAAGGTATATGATCAATATATGAAAATGGCTCCCCATAATCAAGAAAGGCTAATGTCAGCACTTGACATGTCACAAAGCAAAATGATAATGAGTCGTTTTAAATCAAAGGTGCCAAAACCCATTACTGCAGCTGACTACATCAGGACAAATTTTGAAGTTTTGGCAAAGGATATCCATCCTCTGGACCAGATAGAGCTACACAGACAAACTGGGGAAATGGTCTATTCTACTCTTACCAATAAGGCCATGGCAGCTATAACGCTGCAGGATTCTTTGAATAACACAACTGTACAATTGCAAATTGAGAAGGCTTCTTCACAGGCCAAAGATAATAGAATAAAGTCTTTAGAAGACATAATCATTGGTTTGGGTCACAACCCCAAAGACATTAAAAGTATTGAGGCATTAATAAAGAAGAAAGATGATGACATAGCTGCACTGAGAAAGCAGCTAAAATTGCCAGCCTCAAGGCACCCTCGGACCCAAGAAGTTCTAAAGGGGAATTCACAGGAAGAAATAATGGAGTTGCTCCTAAATATGACTGAGCGACTAAGTGAAACGGAGAAGGAATTGGAACAAGCTTTGCAAGAACAGGAAACTATCAGGCAGACATCAACAACATGTACTACAACAATAGGTCAGCAAACACAGCCATCCCAGGTAAACACTTCTGGTTTGAGTTCTGATGAATTAATAAAATAGAAGGAAAGTCTACAACTAAGGGTCACAGAACTCCAAACAAGGAAATTTCAATTAGTAAAATTGGAGGTAAAATACGATACATCTAAAAAGACAGTTGCTGATAACACCAGGGAAATAAAAAGGTTAGAAAAATTGGTTCAGGCTTTGGAAAAAGATCTTTCATTGGAAAAGCCTTTAAAGGAAATAAATGACATTCTTTGGGGTAACATCATTGAGTTAATAAAGGGTATTTGGCCCTCTATTCAAGCTATTTTTGAACAAAATGAGTTGGTTAAAATAGCCCAAGAAGAAATAAACAGAACCAGAAATGAATTAAGAGGCAGGCCTGAGCAGGCCAATCAGCTCATTCAATTTTTGAACACCAGGACAAAACAACAGCTTGCAGTGTTAGGGATTGATGATAGGACAGGCACAGTTTTGGAAATAAAGAGAGTTTTCATCAAGAGAACTTTCATGCAAAATTTAGAAAGGAAGTGCACAGATATTTTGGTTGATATCAACATTTTCAGAGAGAAATTTCAAGCTTTGTTGGATAGTGGGTTACCAAGTCCTATGCTCACAGAGGATCAAATAATGGATTTAGAAACCTATATAAAGAAAATAAATGCTCATGCTCAAAATACAGCTGCTTGTTCTCCTAGTTTACCACAATCAACATTACCAACAGGGAGAAATATCTATGATAGAGTGAGGAATTTATTTCATTTGGAACATGAGATAAAGTATCTATTTCCTAATGAGCCCACCTTTTACAAACTCACAGAAGCAGATGAGACTTTGAGAAAACTCAAAAGGACTGTGATACCAGATGATTCATGGTGGAGAGACTTATTAGAAATTCTATAAAAGTTATTTTCAGGATGAGAATTTATCTTTACTATCAGGTAAATGGTAAAAATGAGTACAGATAAAAGAGTATCAGTTACACAGGTTAAAGAGTATCCGTAAAGACAAAGAGTATCAAACAAGCAAAGAAATTACTCCAGAAGACAGCAACAAGCCCTTTTTCAGCACTTGCCTCCAGCACATCCATAAAGAAAGGAAACAACACATCAGCAGTTACTTATTATTCTATCTACGAGACCATTTGTCTCCTGTTTACTTGTAAATTAATCCTTAGTCACCCCAAAATATGGGCTAGGATAGTGTGAGATATTTTCAATTATTTAGTGTATAAATAAACCCTCAAAGAGAGTATTGAGGGGGGATTCTATTACTCTGTTGTAACATTGAGATTTTAGGAATAAAAGCATTTGGGAGAAATTTATTCGTGGCTTACTGGATGACGATTTATAGCACTGGACTTGTTGCAGGATTCATGTGTTGGACTACAGTTCAATAAGTTTTTCTACCCTTTGTCTGAAATTTTATATTAGTTTATAATATCATTATGTCCATTTCTGAATAATTTACATAAAGGATTGAATTAGAATTTTCTTAATTGTACTCTGATTTCAAATATGATTGTTCTTAATGTTTTCTTCTAAATTAGTTATAAGCATGAATTCTTAAATGCTCTTGCTTTGCAAATTTAAACATTGTTGATTACCATAATATAGAATTCTTCATTGCTCTTTATTTGTAGTCATCTCATTTCCTTCTTTTGAACATGGTGAAAGATTCTTAGCTGCCTTTCATCCTTTCAAAATCATCCCATCCATTTTAAATTTTAAGGATTGTTCTCTGTCTAGCTATCTTGCCCTGTAATACCATCTTGTGTTTAGAATAGAAATCCAGTAAAGCCATCCTTTGACTCCATAGCCCAATGGACTGAAAACCCTCAACCTTGCCCTTAGTTTGTGGATTCCACCATTTTCCCAAAACAAACTCTTGAATCTATAACTAGCCTAAAACCTTCCAAGAACAAAGATAAATCATAAAGAGAGAGCCCTCTCTGGATGCAGATTGGCTAGACTCTACATCTAAAAGGTTGGTTTGTGGTTACCTCGGGTATACTTTCCTCTTACACAACTTCTAGGAAAACCTGAGTGATAACATAGTGGCGACCATACTGGGGAATCTGAATCATTTTATTGATACTATTGTTTGATTTATAAGCTATAGACAGAGTCTGAAGATCAGCCAGGTAGCCTTTGAAATTGCTTTTGCTCTGTAATTGCAAAAGTAAATAAATGCTGCTTTAGTCTATCTCTGATTTAGCTTATATATTGAACTTTAGTTTCAAAATATTCAATCAGATTCTCTAAGTTTAAACAGATCTTTGAGAAAATTTTAATCATACATCATTATTTCTTGAAGAATTTGTAGAATTTGTATTTATTTTTTCGATTAAAATCAAAATCCAAAAACACATAGTCTAGGAAAACTGGCTTCAGAAAGGATTCGACATACTAGGTCAAACCCTGACCCCAATCCACCACCAATATTTGAAAATCCAATTCTGATTCCTAGGATTCTTAGAAGACAAGGAAGTCAAGAAAGTTCTGAAAGAGGAAGTCAGGAGAGTACAGGAAGTTCTAGACCACTTTCTAGATCTGCATCTTGTCCTGTGAAAATTATATATATTGATGACATTCCTTTTGATGCATGATTTGAAACATCTTTGTTTGTGAATTTTTCTGAAACTGAATTATCTAGATTAGTTCCAGATCCATTTTTCTTTGAATATTTGCAATACAGATTTGTTTCACATCATCTTGACAGAGAATTGCATAACTCTATTCAGTCTGAACAAACCTTTGAAGAAAGTTCAAACATTTCTGTGATTACTGAAGCATCTCCAAGTTCAGCCACTTTTTCTCAAACTTTTCAAACACCTGTTATCCCTTCTACTCCTCCATCTCCTCCTGCCAGACCATCAACTCCTATTACCTCACTTTATCTTCCAATGGCTAATCGATATGCCCCTCTACAGTTACCAGCCAACCCTCCAGCTTTACCTCAGGACTACCAGAGTAAGATCACACCTTTTGATGGATCAGGTACTTACACGGCTCAACAACACACCAAAAGAATGACTGATTACTTTGAGTTTTATGAGATTGATACTGATAATATCCGAATGAGAATTTTCGTTCAGAGTCTTACTGGAGAAGTTAGAACTTGGTTTAGGGCTCTTGCCCCGAACAGTATTGCTGATTTAGAAGCTTTGTATAGGGAATTTTTGAACAGATGGGAGAAAAAGAAGGATCCTCTTCAGATCCTATCAGAATTTGAGAAATTAAGAAGAAGACCTAACGAAACCGTGCAAGATTACATCATAAGATTCAATGAAGCATATAACGCAGTTCCTCAAAACCTAAGACCCCCACCTGACTCTGTGTTGGTTAAATTTCCAGATGGTTTTGACTCTGATATAGCTTATTCCCTCGGGGAAAGAGCTCCTCAAACATTAGAGGAAATGCAAAGCATAGTGGTGAGTGTAGAAGCAAATCTGATAGAAAAACGAGCCAGAGCTAGGGCAGAAAGAAGAATGCCTATGAATGAAGAACCTTCAGCTTTTGAAAAGAAGCTGGATGTAATCATTAAAGGTATGGAAATATTAGGAGACAGAGTGGAAACCATTGAAAGAAAGTCTTCTAGTGACAATCAGAATGTTGCAAGAAACCCAAACTTTAGGAGGAATCTGAATCAAAATAGTGGAAAGAATGTTCCTGACTAGAACATTAGGCCACCTTTTCAAGAAAACTTTGTTGAAGGCTCGACTTCTGAAGAAACTACAGAGGATGTAGAAATAAATAATGTAACTGATGACAAAAATGAACCAGAAGTCTTCCTATCCCAAGATGATCAAGAGAACCACATCCTTGAAACATTCCAAACTCATTCAGGTGAGACTTTTGATTTCAAGGAAGGCTATGACACAACAATTTATGAGGTTCATAAACAGTACAACTTGAGAAGTAGACGGATTGATGTACCAGAGAATAGCAAACAGAAAACTGCAAAACAAAATGTCAAAGGTAAAGTCAACATTCCCCCTGTACAAAACAGTCCCCAAGTACAAATTTTGTCTAGAATAACTCCCAACCCTTCAAATCCAATAATTGAAGATGTCTCTGACAACCAACCAAACAATAAACAACAATCTAATACTTTTCCTCCTGTGGGAAATGTAGAAGAAACAGTAGAAGTTAGTCCAGAAACATCTTCAAAACAAAACTTCATTCATGAAAAAGAGAAAAACATTGAAGACCCAAAAAACAGAGAAAACCCAACTATGCAAAACACTAAAACTCAAACGGAAAAACCTTTCAATCTAGAGGCTGAAATAGGAAAACTCAAGATAGCTGTTCCTTTATCAGAATTGGCTAAACATGATGTCTATAGAAGTCAGATTACCAAGTCCCTAAACATTAATATTACTGGATTGGATGATTCAGTAAACATTCTTGATGATCAACCCAAACTTCTTTTTGGCCCTGAGGTTAATGGCAAACCAGAAAATGGAGGAACTCCTCCATTTTATGTAAGCCTGAATGTTCATGACAAGATACTCCATAATGCAATGCTGGATTCTGGAGCATCTCATAATTTGATGCCAAAAGCAGTAATGGAAAGATTAAATCTAGATATTACCAGACCATACAAAGATTTGTTTTCATTTGATTCTAGTCAGGTAAAATGTTTAGGTTTGATTAAAGATCTGTGTGTTACTTTAGTACAATACCCTGCTAAGTCTGTTTTAATGGACATAGTAGTTGTTGATATTCCACCTAAATATGGTATGTTATTGTCTAGATCTTGGGGTGCTAAACTTGGAGGGTCTATTCAACTAGACATGTCATATGCAACTATTTCAGTATTTGGTCAGCCTAAAAGGTTATATAGAGAAACCTTGATGAAGTACTTAGTCAGTAGCCATGAGAAGCCTGAAAACTTCCCTGTTTACTCTGTACATTCTAATATGGATTCTTTTATTTTATACAATGTTGAGTTAGATCTCCCTACTGAAATAGAAGCTCCAGAATTGGAAACCATAAACAAAACCACTGTTAAAATTGAAGAAATCTCTGAAAAAAAAGAAACACTAGATGATCAAGAAATACCTGAAGAAACTAAACAACTAGCTCCTGTCAAGAAACACTTTAAAACAATTGATGAAGATTATGAACATTAAATTCTATGGCATTTAGAGTTTGATGGCTCAGTAAACAGACTAGGGGCAGGAGCTGGGATTTGGTTACATAATGTTGAGAACAATTATGCAGAGGGTCATGCTTATAGGTTGAATTTCAAATGCACTAACAGCATGGCAGAGTATGAAGCTCTTTTATTAGGGCTTAAACATGTCAAGAAGTTAGGAGCTATTAGGGTATCAATCATAGGAGACTCCGAACTAATCATTCAATAGATTAAAGGAGAATGTTCAACAAAAGACATGAGACTGAAACAATACAGAGAGACAGTTGTAGAGATTCTCAACACATTTTTACAAGCTCAACTTGCCAAGATTCCCAGGAAACAAAATTTGCATGCTCACAGTTTAGCAATGTTTGCTAGTACATGCAAGTTACCTTTCGACCCTAATCATCAGTTTTCAGCTGAAATTAGGCATAGGCCTGCTATACTAGACAATCTTTTGAATTGGCAAGTATTTGTGAATAACAATCAAATCAATAACTTTTTGACACTTCAAAATGAGTTTTCTAACTGTAATATAGATGAGGATATAACTATTGATGAATCTGATCAAGGAAAAGAACAAAAAATAGAAATTTCAAGAGAAAATGCAATTCATATGCTACATCCAACTACATTCACTGAAAAGGACATGCAAAATTTGAAACACATGGAATCTGATGAGATCATAGAAGATGAGACAGAAATCATCAATTTAAAAGATAATCATTTGCCCAGAGGATTAACTCCTTTGGAAGATCTGTTTGACTCAAATGATATTCCATTTAGACCTAAAATGGAACCTATAAAGGCTGATATGGAAGAATGCAACTTAGGAACCCCAGAAAATCCCAAAATGGTCAAGTTTTCCAAATATCTTCCAAAAGATCAAAAGGTTAAATACGTTGAACTATTAAAAGAATTCCAGGATGTTTTTGCCTGGAGTTATGAAGACCTCAAATCTTATGATACATCCATCATTCAACACACTATACCTTTGAAACCAGACCAGAAACCTTTTAAACAAAAGCTTAGGAGAATAAATCCTGTTTTATTATCCTCAATTGAAAAGGAAATCAAAAGGATGTTTGAAGCAGGGATTATAGCTCGTATAAGATTCTCAGAATGGGTTTCTAACCTGGTACCAACAAGAAAGAAGACAGGAGAAATTAGACTGTGTGTCGACTTAAGAAATTTGAATAAAGTTTTTTTAAAAGACAACTATCCTCTGCCGAAAATGGACCATATTCTGCAAAGGGTAGTAGGATCTTCGAGAATATCATTACTGGATGGATTTTCAGGGTACAACCAGATTCTGGTCCATCCTGATGATCAGGATAAAACAACATTTACAACACCATGGGGTACGTTTAAATATGTCAAAATGCCATTTGGGCTCAAGAATGCAGGAGCTACATTTCAAAGAGCAATGGATATTGCTTTTGCTAAAGAAATACATGATTTTCTGGTTATTTACCTAGATGATTTGACTGTTTTTTCTAAAACAGATCAAGAACATTTAGATCACTTAAGGCAAGTATTTAGAAAGTGCAGAAAATATGGGATTTCTTTAAACCCTAAGAAGTCATTGTTTGGTTTGGAAGAAGGAAAGCTCTTAGGGCACATCATTTCTAAAGATGGCATTAGGATTGATCCAGAAATAATTCAAGC
This sequence comes from Pinus albicaulis, assembly GCA_034641835.2. Classification (NCBI taxonomy): domain Eukaryota; kingdom Viridiplantae; phylum Streptophyta; class Pinopsida; order Pinales; family Pinaceae; genus Pinus; species Pinus albicaulis. The sequence continues at coordinate 193,276,156 of CM076582.1, forward strand.
AATTTTGAAAATACCCCACCCCAGAAACATAAAAGAGTTGCAAGCATTCATAGGAAAAATTAATTTCTTGAGAAGATTTATTTCTAGTCTAGCAGAGTTACTTAGATTACTAACTAACATGTTGAGGAAATATTCAAGCATTGACTGGACTGTAGAAGCCAAACAATCATTCGAGGAAATTAAAATGGCTTTAACAAGGACACCAGTTCTGACCAGTCCTAAATTTGATAGAGACTTTATTATTTTTTCATTTTCTTCTGAACATACTGTTGCAGCTGTTTTACTTCAAAAAGATGACCAAGGGTGTGAAAAGCCAATAGAATTTTTTAGTAAAGCACTGAGGGATGCACCTCTAAAGTACAATATTATGGAAAAACATGCTTTTGCATTGGTAAAAGCAATCAAAGATTTCAGAGTTTATATATTATATTCTCATGTGATAGCATATGTGCCTAATGCAGTAGTTAAAGATATTTTGACTCAAGATGGCATTGAAGGTAAACGAGGTAAGTGGATAGCTACCATTTTAGAATATGATATTGAGATTAAGCCAACAAAACTTATAAAAGGCCAAGGTTTAGCACAACTCATGACAGAAACCAATTGCCAAGCCTTAGACATCAATGAACTGGATAGCGAGCAGGAGATGGCGACTCCTCAGATCAGTCAAGCTTTCTTAGATTCACCCTGGTATACTGATATAATTCATGTTTTATTAAACCTGCAAGCTCCTCCAGGGTTATCCAGAACGAAAAGAAGATTTTTAAAAATGACATCTTTGAAATATTGTATTTTAGATGGCACTTTATTTTGGAAAAATCATGAAGGAATTTTGTTAAATTGTCTATTAAAAGATGAAACTGATAAAGTGCTTAATGAATTTCATGCAGGTGATTGTGGAGGACATCTCTACTGGAAATCTACTGCAGACAAAATTTTAAGGGCTGGGTTTTATTGGCCAACCCTATTTTCTGATGTTAAGAAATTTGTAACATCTTGTCATAAATGTCAGATATTTGAAGGTAAAAGAAAGTTGTTACCTCTGCCTTTAAAACCAATTTACACTAAAAGACCTTTTCAACAATGGGGGTTAGATTTTATTGGAGAAATTCACCCCCCTTCTTCAGGGCAACACAGATGGATTTTAACTGCCACAGACTACTTCACTAAATGGATTGAAGCCATCCCATGTAGACATGCCAATGATTCTATAATCTTAGGGTTTTTAGAAACAAATATACTTTCAAGATTTGGCTGTCCAGAAAATATTATAACAGACAATGCTGCTGCATTTAAATCAAAGAAAATGATTAGTTTCTGCCATAAATATCATATTACTTTAGGCCATTCAACAACCTATTACCCCCAGGGTAATGGACTAGCAGAATCCTCTAATAAAAGCCTGATTAATATCATTAAGAAATTGTTGGAAGAAAATAAAAAGAACTGGCACAAGAAACTGACCAATGCATTATGGGCAGACAGACTTACAACTAAGAAATCTATTGGGACTAGTCCATATGAGTTAGTTTATGGCATTGAAGCAAGATTCCCATCATCTTTAGGAATTCTTGTTATGAAATTACTTCAGGAGGCTCAAGTGGAGCCAAATGACATTCAAAGAAGAATTAATCAAACAATCCACCTGCAACAAACCAGGGAAGAGGTATACCAAAGATCACAAGTCTTGCAGGAAAAACTAAAGAAAATGTTTGATAAGAGGACTAAATCAGAAGTTTTTCAACTAGGTGATAAAGTCCTGAGATGGGATTCTAGGAGAGAAGAAAAAGGGAAACATGGAAAGTTTGATTTCTTGTGGAAAGGGCCTTATATCATTCATGCCTTGCAGGGAAACAACACTTACTTTTTGAAGGAGTTGGACAATTCAGAAGTTGAGGAAGGACCAGTCAATGGTCGAATGCTCAAGCATTATTTTGATCCCATTTACTAGAATGTTTTGATTTTTCTAACTTGTACATAATATATCCTTTTTTCTAATGCAGTTTTGGATTGGATGGTGACTTCTTGGAATTGAAGCCCGAAGTGAAGGTCCTAAGTTCCAAAAGTTTCACTATCATATGTAAAATAAAGCTACCAGAAGAAGGAAGATTTCATACTTTCAGTTTGAAGACATTTTGAGGCATCTGACCTGTTGTTCTTGACTTTCCACAAGGAAAAGCCATCCCCAAGTGGAGCCAGTGTTAGTCTCCTATACCAATAGGTGTCATTTTTCATGATTGTCTTGATTGAACTATGGAATATGTTCAAACCTTTTTCTTGAAGCAAAGGTGTTCCATATTCTTGAAAAACTAAAAAATCAAAAATTTAAAAAATGTAAAGAGGGTATACCCTAAAAGAAAAATCAAAGGGTAAGAAAAATAAAATGGTCAAAAAAGTGAAAGAAATGAACCCCAAACAAAAAATAGACCAAGGAAAGTGTGCCAATCCAAATGCCACTACTATTTCATTTTTTGTAAATAAGCAATTGTGTGCAGCTTGTCAAACTTTTGCCACAATTCATGAATAAGTCAAACTGTTTAAACTTGGCTTAATCATATTTCAATTTCATGTTATAGATTAGAGAATAAATATCTAGCCAAACAGTTTAATCTTGGCAGATAAGTAGATAGGTAGAGTTAATAAAATGTGCTCAACAGCTTAATCTGAGCTCTTGGATGTAATAAGGGTAGAATTAGATAGATTTGCCTTGTAAAAAAGAAAAGATTGATAAGGGTTTGCAAGTCTAAATGCACCCTAATAAAGAAGAGAAAATGGTAGTGTTAAGTAGATAGGGTAGGTAGATGGTGCTGCAAAGTGTTATCTGATGAATGATGTTGCTACATGTTTTTGATCCTTTACCTTCATCACAAAATACTGAAGCAGGGAATACAGTGGAAAATCACAGCAAGCAAAGTCAAACTCATTAACTTCCCTCATCACTTTCCCCTCAAAATTTTTACTAATTTCCCCCAAAGTACTAAGGTATTTGGAGATCAAAAGGGGCTCAAGGCATTTCCTTGACTTCTGGAGGGACCGGACCCTCGGCCTAATGATCAAAAAAGACCTAAGTACTTGAGACAATTCATCATTATAATCATCCATCTTTAACCTTGTCCTAAGTAAAATCCCATTTTACTTAGGAACATCATGCAAAATTCCATAAAAATCCCTCATCATAACTTGCTATTCTAAGTTTAAGTGTTGAAGATAAGATATTTCAATTTACTTCAAAAGTTTTCACTTTCTTAGATGTGCAAAAATATTTTGAGTTTCCTTGACCTTTGCCATATTTACATTTAACTCTATTGTACTAAATCCCTAGTAAAATACCCTATCCTAAGTATATAACTCCCTTTTTATAAATAACCCAAAAAACCCCTCTATTATAAAGTTTAACCAAAGTGTTTATTTTCCCGCGCATTCAAATAAAAACCCACTATACGCCCTTTGGTTAAATGTATCATTATACTGTAAACCCGCCCCTATGGTAAGTTAAATACATTTGTTAATTTACCATATAATAAAATAAAAACATATATATGAAAAATAAAACGTTAAACATACGATATATATGTTTAAACCCAAAATATAAATAAAACCTGAAGTTTTTCGAAATTAAACTTTGGAAAATCCCGCGCCAACGTGGCTCATCCACCTGGCTTTTCACCCGACCTTTTAACCCCACCATGACCCCTATTTCCTTTATAACCATGGAATTAGTTAATTATCTAAATTAACTAATAATCATATCTTTCCGCCTATTATATGCCCCCCGGGATGTTTAAATAGAGTTAATTGTGTTTAAAACCCCGCCGGGCCCGCACATCGAAACCCCACCATATTTTTGTCCTTTCCGCCGTCCGATCTCCCACTATAAGATCTACGGCCAACGTTCACCCTGCTACCCATCCCTTGTCAGCATTTTAACCAGCGGGGGATGGGTGGTATTTGACTAGTCACCCGTCCACGCGTCAAAAACTTTGTGGAATCGCTGCCCTCGCGGTTAATACCGCCTTTGCTCAAAAGCGGTGCGGGGACTTACCACTTACCGCCCGGCCCCTCCACCATACATCAGCCTTTACGTTGATGACGTCACACCTCGGAAAACTAAAAAACCCTTTAAATTGTAAATAAAGCCAATTCTTCGTGTTTTTATGTTATTTTCGTTATTGAAAACAACAACGCCTTCTGCTACGATTTTCGAATTTCCACTGAAATTTACTGTGTTATCTGATTTCGCTCCAAGATTCCGCTGCACTTGTGTTCGAGTACACTCCCGCCATCGCCTGATCCCTGTTAAAAGCCAATTTTCGTCCAAAAACAGGTATTTATCTCACAGCGCCCCGAACTTCAATATAAAATCTGTTTTCCCTATTTTCTACTGAATTGGTAATTAAAACTCATCACTGAGATCTCCCCCAGAGGTTTTAATACTGTACAATTTCTCCCTGAAACTGCATTTGTGTTAATTTCCTTCATTTTAGAAATCGCGCTCGGCTTGTGAAGAAAACCAGAAACCTCCGTTTTGCATCCACAAGAACCACAATGGAGGCCCCGGCAGCTTTGAATATCACTCCACTGAATGCCCCCCACCGTGAATTGGAATATTTACCTTTGGTAGATAAAGATTTCCAAATTAAAGACTTGCATTTTGATGAAAATCCCCTATTGAGTTATTGTCGCTGCAGAGACGAATACTCAAAGGGGCAAGATCTTATAGGGTTGTGGGAATCCAATCTCCCAAGGTATCTCATCCCTTCAGTCATTTATTTCCCAGAAATCATCCATTATTGCCATTCAAACTATGATCCCACTCAAAGGGCTGTAATAGATTCTGATCAAAGTGTTCTGTTTCCCATTACTCCCCAGGCTATCAATGCCATGTTACACTTTGAACCAGACCAAGAACTAGCACCATTGTCCATGGAAGAATTGATTGAGAAGACCAGGCAATTAACCCCAGAAAAGCTAAAATCCATGTGTCAGAATTTCATGTTACCTGAGCATCAGCCAAAAGGATCTCCTCCCTATGGTTTTTACTATTTCAATACATTGGGAAGGCTCATTGTAAATATGATATCTTTTGTCTTGGGATTCAACACCAGTGAATATGTGGATGAGATAACCTTGGTTTTGCTATCCATTTTTACCCCTGGGCAACCTCCTGAGATTAAATATGACTTTGCCTCTTTCATAGCCAACAAGATCCATGATCAATTCATGAGGCTAGATGATGAAAAAGTTTTTAAATATTCCTCAGTCATCTATCATCTCATTATCTACTATCAGTCAGAAAAGTTCCCTTTCCCTGTTCAAAAACTTGATGCCAAGGGAAACCCCAGGTCAGTTATATTTTGGTCTCCCATAATCCATTCTTATGAGTCTCCCTATTCCTATTCTGAGTTTATAGATCTTTTTGTATATCCTGCAACTACATTGTTGACAGGGATTCCTCCCCCAAGACTCGGTAATGAAATAAGGAAGACCTTACAACTTTCAAGGACCTATAAAGTTGGGGATTGGTATTTGTATCAAAACCATACAGTCGTCAGAATTTATGGATGTGAATTACATCCATTCAGGTTACCAAGATATGTGCCCATGAGGATCTTTGCCTTGGAATACTTCAGGAAAATGAACAATTCAGATGTGATCCATTTATGTAGTGTAAAGAAGAAAGCTCAATTAAGGATCAAAAGTCAATTAGGTCCTTTCATCTGCAACTCTAGGGAGGCCGAGAGAGAGGCAGAAAATATATTACAAAGCAAGTTCCAAAGAACTTTTCGTTGGGTTCCTTATGACCCATTTGGTTTTATTTGTGAAAAGAGATTAAAGAACAAACCATCCCCTTATATACACCACAAGATTCCTAAACTAGAACAATATGCCAATCAAGATGAATGGGTTGAAGGAACATTTATTGAGGAAGAAAGTGAAGCTGACAAAATGAACAAAATTATGAAAGATCTCGAGAAGAAGTATGACCTAGAATCTTGTGGTCAAGTGCAGGTACCCCACACTGGCACTTCTTCAGCAGCAAATCTACAGCAAACATTACAGGAAGGCGGTTCATCGGTTGGCAAGCGAGAATCGAGGGCAAAGGAAAGGGCACCCCCGCAATCCGAGGAATTATTGAAACTTTGGTCATAAGCGGAGAAACCAAAAAACTTCCAAAGCACACAGTGATATGAGGTTTCTCCCCACACGGGCAAAGCACACACTGGTTTCCGAGTTGCAAACTCCATTAAATGTGGAAATAGGAAAAGAGTTGGAAGTCTGATCCGACACCTCCAAACATGACCTCTGGGTACATCGTCTCAAAAAACATAAATCAGATCCACTTCCAGATGTGGAAATCATAGATGAAGTGTTTGATGATGGAAGGGAAGACAGTCAACTAACTGGCACAGTTAGTGAAACAAACACAGGACAGAAAGAAAAAGCTTTACAAAAGCAATTGAGTACTGAGGTATCCTCTTTCAGACCACCAAAAACAGATACAGGGGATATTAAAAGAACCTTCATTAATATTAAGGCAAAGAATGATCCATTAAGAATGAAGGTATATGATCAATATTTGAAAATGGCTCCCCATAATCAAGAAAGGCTAATGTCAGCATTTGACATGTCACAAGGCAAAATGATAATGAGCCACTTCAAGTCAAAGGTGCCAAAACCCATTACTGCAGCTGACTACATCAGGACAAATTTTGAAGTTTTGGCAAAGGATATCCATCCTCTGGACCAGATAGAGCTACACAGACAAACTGGGGAAATGGTATATTCCACTCTTACCAATAAGGCCATGGCAGCTATAACGCTGCAGGATTCTTTGAATAACACAACTGCACAATTGCAAATTGAGAAGGCCTCTTCACAGGCTAAAGATAATAGAATAAAGTCTTTAGAAGACATAATCATTGGCTTGGGTCATAACCCCAAAGACATTAAAAGTATTGAGGCATTAATAAAGAAGAAAGATGATGACATAGCTGCACTGAGAAAGCAGCTAAAATTGCCAGCCTCAAGGCACCCTCAGACCCAAGAAGTTCTAAAAGGGAATTCACAGGAAGAAATAATGGAGTTGCTCCTAAATATGACCGAGCGACTAAGTGAAACAGAGAAGGAATTTGAACAAGCTTTGCAGAAAAAGGAAACTATCAGGCAGTCATCAACAACAGGTACTACAACAACAGGTCAGCAAACACAGCCATCCCAGGTAAACACTTCTGGTTTGAGTTCTGATGAATTAATAAAACAGATGGAAAGTCTACAACTAAGGGTCACAGAACTCCAAACAACGAAATTGCAATTAGTAAAATTGGAGGAAAAATATGATACATCTAAAAAGACAGCTGCTGATAACACCAGGGAAATAAAAAGGTTAGAAAAATTGGTTCAGGCTTTGGAAAAAGATCTTTCATTGGAGAAGCCTTTAAACGAAATAAATGACATTCTTTGGGGTAACATCATTGAGTTAATAAAGGGTATTTGGCCCTCTATTCAAGCTATTTTTGAACAAAATGAGTTAGTTAAAATAGCCCAAGAAGAAATAAAGAGAACCAGAAATGAATTAAGAGGCAGGCCTGAGCAGGCCCAAAAACTCATTCAATTTTTGAACACCAGGACAAAGCAACAGCTTGCAGTGTTAGGGATTGATGATAGGACAGGCACAGTTTTGGAAATAAAGAGAGTTTTCATCAAGAGAACTTTCATGCAGAATTTAGAAAGGAAGTGCACAGATATTTTGGTTGATATCAACATTTTCAGAGAGAAATTTCAAGCTTTGTTAGATAGTGGGTTACCAAGTCCTATGTTCACAGAGGATCAAATAATGGACTTAGAAACCTATATAAAGAAAATAAATGCGCATGCTCGAAATACAACTGCTTGTTCTCCTAGTTTACCACAATCAACATTACCAACAGGGAGAAATATCTATGATAGAGTAAGGAATTTATTTCATCTGGAACATGAAATAAGGTATCTGTTTCCTAATGAGCCCACCTTCTACAAACTCACAGAAGCAGATGAAACATTGAGAAAACTCAAAAGGACCATGATACCAGATAATCAATGGTGGAAAGAAATGTTGGAAATTCTATAAAAAGTTATTTCCAGGATGAGAATTTATCTTTACTATCAAGTAAATGGTAAAAATGAATACGGATGAAAGAGTATCAGTTACACAGGTTAAAGAGTATCCGTAAAGACAAAGAGTATCAAGCAAGCAAAGAAATTACTCCAAAAGACAGCAACGAGCCCTTTTTCAGCACTTACCTCCAGCACATCCACAAAGAAAGGAAACAGCACATCAGCAGTTACTTATTATTCTATCTACGAGACCATTTGTCTCATGTTTACTTGTAAATTAATCCTTAGTCACCCCAAAATATGGGCTAGGATAGTGTGAGATATTTTCAATTATTTAGTGTATAAATAAACCCTCAAAGAGAGTATTGAGGGGGGATTCTATTACTCTGTTGTAACATTGAGATTTTAGGAATAAAAGCATTTGGGAGAAATTTATTCGTGGCTTACTGGATGACGATTTATAGCACTGGACTTGTTGCAGGATTCATGTGTTGGACTACAGTTCAATAAGTTTTTCTACCCTTTGTCTGAAATTTTATATTAGTTTATAATATCATTATGTCCATTTCTGAATAATTTACATAAAGGATTGAATCAGAATTTCCTTAATTGTACTCTGATTTCAAATGTGATTGTTCTTAATGTTTTCTTCTAAATTAGTTATAAGCATGAATTCTTAAATGCTCTTGCTTTGCTAATTTAAACATTGTTGATTACCATAATAAAGAATTCTTCATTGCTCTTTATTTGTAGTCATCTCATTTCCTTCTTTTGAACATGGTGAAAGATTCTTAACTGTCTTTCATCCTTTCAAAATCATCCCATCCACTTTAAATGTTAAGGATTGTTCTCTGTCTAGCTATCTTGCCCTGTAATACCATCTTGTGTTTAGAATAGAAATCCAGTAAAGCCATCCTTTGACTCCATAGCCCAATGGACTGAAAACCCTCAACCTTGCCCTTAGTTTGTGGATTCCACCATTTTCCCAAAACAAACTCTTGAATCTATAACTAGCCTAAAACCTTCCAAGAACAAAGATAAATCATAAAGAGAGAGCCCTCTCTGGATGCAGATTGGCTAGATTCTGCATCTAAAAGGTTGGTTTGTGGTTACCTCGGGTATACTTTCCTCTTACACAACTTCTAGGAAAACCTAAGTGATAACAGAATCTTCACTTGATAATCCAGATGTAGATATTAAATTGAAACAGGAAAATGTACCTAATTTTCAACATATTTAGTTTGAAACCAGTTCAAATTCTGAAGATAGTAAAGATGAACAAGTTTCAGATGAATATCATAAGAAAATTCATACAGATAATAATCAGAAAATTGTGGAAGAACCAGAAACATCTTTCAGAAGGTCCATGAGAATCAGACATCCTCCTAAAAGGTATGATCATTATGTTAGTTCATTTTCTTTAACTGCTAATGATGATGAACGTTTATGCTATCAGGAAGATATAGAAGCTATGAAGGATTAGATGAAGGCATTAGACAAGAATTCCACATGTGATCTTGTAGAAATTCCTAATGATAGAAAAATTGTAGGATGTAAATGGGTTTACAAATTGAAAAGGGGTGTTGATGATAAAGAAGACAGGTACAAAGCGAGGCTGATTACGAAAGGTTTTTCTCAGAAAGCAGGAACTTAGTTTTATGAGATATTTTCACCAGTTGCTAAAATTGTTTCAATTTGGATTGTCTTAGCATTAGCTGGTTTACTTGATTTAGAATTACAACAACTAGATCTTAAGCTTCATTCTTACTTGGAGATTTAGATGAAGAGATTTATATGGAACAACCTAAAGTGTTTGTTCAAAATCGCAACAAGAAATTTGTCTGCAGGCTAGATAAATCATTGTATGGTCTGAAGCAGTCGTCGAGACAATGGTACAAGAAATTTGATTCTTTCATGATGAGCCAAAATATTATAAGAAGTGAATATGATCATTGTGTTTACTTTAAGAAATTAAGTAATGGAATATTCATTATCTTAGTATTATATGTTGATGATATGCTTTTAGCAAGAAAAATCATAACTGAGATCAACAGGTTAAAGGCTCAAATGGCTAGGATGTTTGATATGAAATATCTAGGAGCAACAAGACAGATTTTGGGCATGGAGATTTTAAGAGACAAGAGCAATGGTAAGTTGTGGTTATCAGAACAGAGGTATATTGAGAAAATACTCTTAAGGTTTGGTATGAACAATGTGAAACCAGGTTCAGTCCCTTTAGCTTCCCATTTTAAGCTTTCTTCAAGTTTATGTCCTAATACAAATGAAGAAAAGGAATATATGTCTCGAATACCTTATGCTAATGCAGTAGGAAGTTTGATGTATGCGATGGTTTGAACACGATGAGATATTTCACATGCAGTTGGGGTTGTCAGTAGGTATATGGAAAATCCAAGGAAATAACACTGGGCAACAGTGAAATGGGTGCTTCGGTATTTGAGAGGCACAAGTGATTATTGTATCACTTATAACAGAAGTAGTGAATTTGTTTGCGGATATGTTGATTCCGATTTTGCAGGTGATTTGGATAAGAGAAGGTCAACTTTAGGATATGTATTTACTCTTGCAGGTGGAGCTATTAGCTGGATGTCAAAGCTACAGAAAATTGTTGCTTTATCCACTACAGAAGCAGAATACATAGCTGCTTCACATGCTTGCAAAGAAGCGGTTTGGTTGAAAGGTTTGTTTGGTGAGTTTGGTAGGTTGCAAGATAACATTAAGTTATTTTGTGATAGTCAAAGTGAAATTTACTTGGCTAAAAATTGGCCTATCATAGTAAATCAGAGCATATACCTATGAAGTACCATTTTGTAAGACACGTTATCACTGAACAGGGAGTCTCTCTTGAAAAAGTGCATACAAAGGAAAACTGTGCAGACATGTTCAAGAAACCAATTTTATTAGAGAAGCTAAGATCGTGTCTGGCTTCTCTTGGCTTGCAGAGAAAATGAAAATAATAAACAAGAACAAGGTATTAGGCTAATTTTTGTCAAAGTGGAGATTGTTGAGATTTTGTATTTTATTTTTGGCACAAATCTCATGGATAATGCCAACAATAGGTTTTGTTGCAAAATTGATGCCATCAAATCAGAAAGAGGAGATTTTATATCCTATTTTGTTGTGACAGGATGGAATAGAATTTATTATTCAGTTTCTTCTCTACATCTATAAATTGAAATCTCATAGAGGCAGAACATATGATAATGAGGTGTGAGGAAGATGAAGTGCAGATGTGAGACATCTGTTGTTGTAATCTCCTGTTGAATAATAAGAAAGCCAATACCTCTATTTGGTGGATGTAGCCCAGATTGGTTGGGTGAACCATGTTAAATTGATGTCTTCATTTCTTGATGTGTGTGATTTATTTTGTTTTCCATTGTGCTTAATTTTGACATATTCCTGCCTTTCCCATTTGGGAATATTACAGTCGTATCAGAGCATAATCTTCACTCAGCCTGTGTACTTCAGCCATTATGCCATATAAGGAGGCTTCTCATAGGAAGGAGAAGATATACATAATAGATGAAGGAAAAACTTCACTAACAGGAGGGAAGAAGTTCTCAAAAATTATTCTTCAAACTATGCAATGCATTAGCAGAGACATCAAAGAGATGAGAATGGAGAGATGTATAGATTCTCAAAGAGGGATGGTACATAAAGAAAGCTCCATATTTTCACATTATGGGCGTAACCATTCAGTTAAACCATCAGATCTACAATGTGGTACTATGCCTAGGGTCATAGCAAGAGAGATGGAGGAAGGAGATGTACCAAAAGAGGAAACTCTTAGTAACTATCTTCACGAATATGAATCTCAAAATTAAAGATTTAGAGTTGATCTAAACTTCAAAGTGTTTTTTAAGATCAAGGAGGATAGAAGACCTAGCAACCATGATATAAGTACAAGGTGCAAGCAGCAGGATGTGGGTATATTCTTTCTATCCACCTTTGACGGGTCACTTAAATGTTCAGCTAGGGTTTGGGTGGAGGGGATAGACACCTATTTGCAGCAACACCAAGTTTCAGAAGATGAATCCATTAGAGTAGCAGTGTTGCACCATGAATTTAAGGCCTGTGATTAGTCATTTTATGAATCTTATTCATGAAAAGATGAAAATATATCTACATATGCAAGTTTCACTAGGAGGTTAGTGAGAAGATTTAATGAAAAACATGTTGAAACTTCCTTGGTTGAGCTAGCCAAGCATAAACAAACAAGACCTTTGCATGAGTTGGAAGGATATTTAAATCCAACTCCATTTCAGAAAAATATTGAGGGGATTAAAAACTTTCATAATACATTTCTAGAGGTAAGATCCCCATTTCATAAATAACTCTCTTCTCAAAGGGAATACATGGAGGAACTAAACAAAGAACCTCTTAAGGATTATGAGGCAACCTCCATTCATGATGAAGAGGAAGGGAAGAAAAGAGGTAACAGCATTGTCACACCAGTAGTAGATCTAGTACCTCATGAAGAGGAAGATGGAGCATTTTCTCCAAAGGGAGAAACTCTTACACTCTTGCAAGGAGTTCTAAAGAATCTCACATATGGAGATCAGGGCACAGTCCATGTGCAGCATGTGCCATCTTTGACAGATTGTGAGATCTTGAAGATAGAAGGAGATAAAGGGGAGGACAAGCATCATATGATGAGGAGCACACCCCTCCCTATTTTAGAAAACTGATTCACATAAGAGGCAAGAGGATTTTTGCAGTGAGGATAGGGACAAATCAGTCCAATCACATATAGAAACTGCTTTAGGCCTTGATGTTTCATTACATGGAGGCATTCCACTAGGGAGAACCCCTGATTGTAAGATGAGCAAAGAGTTCTCTCAACATGGTGTAGCATTGATATATTTGGCTAAGGAAGGAGCCTTGGGAGGAGCTAGCACAGCATAGAGAAACTTTGATGGGTTCAAAGGAGAGGTGATAAATTTTTTGATATGGACATTTCCATCTCCCACTCAGCTATTTGCACTAAAAGATGGTGATTCAGAAATCTATGATGACATGAGCATGGTGTCAAAGGGCTAATCCATAGCCTTGGAGCAGAAAATGATACTTCCACACATGAGGAATATTTATGAATATGACAAGAGGTTATTGACACTTTTGTATGCATTGGCCAAAGTATGGAATATTTGGAGGAGATATAACTTTCAATAGGAGGTCGACCTCCATGTACCCCAATCTTGTCTTGGGCAAGATCAAATGCAATGGAGGTAGCAAAAGTGGGGTAACAGTGCTCCAACATGTGCCTTTCATATTAAGAATGTCAAAGAGGAGAGTTATGATGTGACATGTGCTTTATTTCATCTTTCTACAACATTGTCATTGTTGGGAAGCCTAGATCCATATTGGGAGTCCAAAATATTGGTGGAATATTCCAAGTACCTCTTCACATGTAACGTTCTTGATGGGAAAGTGGAAGATGAGAGGTATAGAGTGGTTGATCGAGTCATTTATTTCCATGATCAGATCTACTTGGCTAGAGACTCCAAGCTCAAGGAGGGGATTCTACATGCATCATATGAGGCACTCTCTTCAGGACATGTACTCCAATCTTGTCTTGGGCAAGATAAAGTGCAATGGAGGTAGAAAAAGTGGGGTAACATTACTCCAACATGTGGCTTTGATATTAAGCATGTCAAAGAGGAGATTTATGATGTGACATGTGCTTTATTTCAGCTTTCTACAACATTGTCATTGTTGGGAAGCCTAGATCCATATTGGGAGTTCAAAATATTGGTGGAATATTCCAAGGACCTCCTCACATGTAACGTTCTTGATGGGAAAGTAGAAGATGAGAGGTATAGAGTGGTTGATCGAGTCATTTATTTCCATGATAAGATCTACTTGGCTAGAGACTCCAAGCTCAGGGAGGGGATTCTACATGCATCATATGAGGCACTCTCTTCAGGACATGTACACTTCATTGAGTCCTATCACACCATCATGAAGGAATTCTATTGGGATGATCTCAAAGAAGATGTGCACCAACATATCATGACATATGTACCTTGTGCGATTTATGAGGAGGAAAGCAACCACCTTGCAAGGTTGTTACACTCACTTCCCCTTTTGATGGAGAAATTGGAAGGTTCATCTATGGACCTCTTCAGCAACTTGTCTACAATATATGGTAAATATTGTGTCTTGATGCTTATTTATCAATTGACAATGTATGTGCACTCCTTTGCCATGCATTTGCAACACATTGCTCCATAAGAGAGAAAACCTTTTTTTGTATTTCATGGTCCTTTTGGGACTACTTTCAGTGATGGGGATGACCACTTTATCGAGGAATTTGCAAGATATATGTTTTTATTGAATCATATTCAGTCAAAACCTAATTCTCTTCACTATTTTCAAGCTTTTGAGAAGCTTGTGGCAGTAAGCAAGTGGTTGGGTGCCCACTTATCATATCATACTTTGAGATAGCAGGAGGAAGAACAAAATTGGTCTCACTTGAGGGAATATTTTCACCATCCAATATATCATATGACACTTAGTCCATGTTTCTTTTGGGGCACATATGGTGATGAGACTCTATTCACTATATGTATGAAGGATTGGGCAAGAAGGCCACCTAGAACCAGTGAGTGGGATCATGAGATTCCAAGTATCTTTTGGCGTCATGAGGACAATATTATTTTATTCCAAGATTAGCAGCTCCAAATTTATTATAAATGGAGAGAGACACAACGTAAGTTGAAAAATATTATATCTCACTTTCACCCATGCAACCCCTAGAAATTTCATAAGCAGTGGATTGGTGATTGTTTCTATGAGCTACCAAGGATGGCTCACTTTGTTTGGATGATAGCATGGAGATTGGAGTTTCTCATTGGGGTTGAGACACCCAAAATTTATCATCTCTCATGCCTTGAGGAGGCCAATGGAAAGCATATAACTCTTTTCATATATCTACCACTTTTTCATGATGAGGCTATTTAGTTTATCCACCAAAGACAAACTTGTATTCTTGGGAGGAGACATATCCATTAGAGATTTTGTAGTATCCTTGGAGTTGCTTGAGGACAATAAACATCTTGGAGGGGAGGACTATAATATTCCTAAGTTATCTTGTAGCTAATGGGAATATTAAAGTTTTGTTTTGTCACTTAGATAGGTGAATAAATGGGTAGGCAGAAGAAAAAATCTCTTTATGAAGAATAAAACCACTTCTCATGTGAAATCAGATCATCTTTTCAGCCTAAAAAAGCACCCTAAGGTGTGAATAGGTGCTAAAACATGTGGACTAGGTCAACTTTGACAAAATCAACAGCGTTGTCATGGAGGAGTGGACATTAATGGAGGGACAATGTAGTTTTATATGGAGACACATTGCAAGGAAGTAAAGTCATTAATGGATGGGGCTTAGGGTTTGGAAGCTCATATATTATAAAAGGAAGAGAATGACAGCCATATGAGGCATATTGATGTATTTTATATTTTGATATATGGTCTATTAATACATATAGATTTCTTCAGCTATTTAGCTAAGATTGCATGTGTTGTTTGGCACAGGGTGTTCCTGATCGGGAATCCCACCTCTTCCATTGAGAATATATTGGAGGAGTTTGTACTACACTTCCACAATTGGGCATTTGGCCAAGCTTCAGCAGCATGTAAAATGCATATCTATTTATAGTTGGGTTGTGTTGCAGGGGTGTAGCAATGGAGGAGAGAAATATCCATTTTCTGAGCTAGTTTTCCATTGGAGGGATCATCCTTTCATCCAAAGGCTTCTGAGGAAGTTCTTAGGGCTTCATTACACATTTTGGCACCATACCAAGTAGAATTCATCAGCTATAGTGCATTTTCCTGTAGGAACTGCATTATTTTGAAGAGTAGATGTTGTAGTGGGTTTATTTCCCTATTTGGAGTGTTTGGGGCTTCCTGTGTGGGGATTAGCCCTTCATTTAGGAGATCTGTTGCAGGAGGATCAAGCATCTTGTATATCAGATCAACCATCTCCCATCGATGATTTATTTGTAGATATTATTCAGCCCTAGGGCCAAATCTGCTATATTTTGTATAGTGTGTATTTCCATAAACCTTTTCTAGGTTGTCCTGGAATCCTGTTTTGGAGTAGGGATATATAGCCATAGCATTTTTGGAGAATTATATCAGCAACAATACATTTTTATATCTTTCAGCTGCTATTCTCTCTTAGACATCATATTTTTCTGCACTCCTGTATTTCATGTATTACCAATATTTTAGATCTAGGTGTATGCTTTCATGGGAGGCTTGTTTGCCCCACTTGAGTGATATTTTCCTCAAGATCTTGTATCTATTTTTCTGTTATATTCATAATGGAATGGATCTACTATTTTATCATGATTTGCTCTATTATATTTCTCTTTATTTCCAATTTTATGCACTCTATTCCTGCTTTTCTCATTTGGGAATATTACATGGAGCACACTCTCGTCAGTACCACATGTGGCCATGGTAAGATTCATCTAGCATAAATTTCTATGGGTTCATGATTGGTTTCCCCATCTTGGCATGCGAATTCGGGTTTGTGGTAACACCTCATGACGCTAACTCTGCCTCGCCTCAGTCCTTGTCCCCTTAAATGCATTCACATTCCTAAAAGTGCCATCTTGATTGAATACATTGGAAAATATAGATTGTCATGACTATGATCTCGGTCATGCTTGACCCATTTTCAACCAAAATTACTCACCATCATCAAACACACTTATATTGTAGTCACGTCAAGTCAGTAGTTATGTTGCACAACCACTGAGATCCTGCATACACTTGAGTGTAATTTAGTTGGTGCATTAAGTACATGACATATCTCCTAGAAGCACCTTCACCATGGATTTTTTAGGCATTCTATTTGAGTTCCCCATCAAGCTTGTGGTCACATGTTAATTATTTTTAAATTCAGAGACATCTTTCTCAAAATTAACCATGGAATAATTTGTATTATAATATTTCATGTAGGTCAAGTCCATGGAGAATATGGTCAACAATATCACCATCACACGGAAGGAAGAAATTGCAACTAGAAATACAAGGGATGGATTTCATAACACGATGCATTCATCCCCTGTCTATAAGCAAGGAACAAAAGGCGTGAAAATAGGGGAACTTAAGATCGTAGTTAGCCCACATCTTTGCCATTTGTATTGCATCATTCGTGAGGAGATGCTTACAGAGGGTAATTTCTTATTTGATGTCAGAAGCATATTTCAAATCGAATGCTATGAAGCAATATTAGGTGAACAACATACAGATCAGGTTCCCGCTACTCGTCCACGCGATAATTGTTATGCACCATCATACCTTCCTCCAGAGACTCACTACCACTTCGGTTGAAACATGCATGGCAGAAATCCCCTTGGTGGTCATCTGGTGCCAAACGCAACACTAGAACTTGTTATCACACAGATGATTGGGGAAAATCATGAAAATACCAGTTATTGTGGAATATACGTACTGGCATGATAGGTATTGTTCACCATCAAACTTCCCTCCAAAGATGCACTCCCAACATGATGTAAGTGTGTATGGTGCGACAAATATTAGCACTGGTATTTTCATCCCACCCATCCTACCTTATTTTACATTTCTTTCACCTCATATTCGTCATTATCATTGACCTAGCTTAATTTTTTTAAACATTTTTCCCAAGGGTGCCCAAGTCATCATTGTTGACAAGCACCAAACCCTAATTTCCTGTTCCACTGAGCTAGGGTTTTCTATGAAAACGAGACATTTGAGAAGAGGAAGCATTAGGTAGGTCACATCATTAATTATGAGGTCATTTCATATGATAAACATCATGTCTCCAACATTTTTTGAGAAATCATTCCAAGAGTCCAGTCATTTTCCACTCACAGGGTCAGTTTTTCTTCAAACTGTGTTTCTAACAAAAAAAAAGATGAATTTGACAAACATGACAGAGGTTTTTGTCCATCATAGGTCAAGGAATAAAACAATCCTTCAGATTTTACACAGGTGTCATGGTTTTAGAGTCATTTCAAAAACACAGGTGCCACAGGAGAGTTGTTGCACTTCTGGCGTGACCTTGGGAAAACCAATTTTTATCATATATTGATTGTCCAAATCACTTTCTTGATAATTAAAATGATAACTAGACAAATAGAGCTTTCCAATCAGCAATCATCAGCACAATTTGGAGTTGAGTAAAGCCTTCAAACGTTTCCTGAAACAACATTCTCCATTTTTATACCCTCATTCAATACTTTTTGACCAGTCTTGGGAAAATAAAATTTTGAAAATGCAAACAAACTCAGATCATAAAAAATATTTTTTTTTGGAAAGTAGGTAGGACATGATTTCCAATGAGCTATCCTAGGCCCAATTTGGATGCCTAAAAGGCCACCAAATGTGGTCTGCAAAAAGGTGTTGCAGTGGCACTGTGCATTCAGGAGGGACGTTGTGCGTTCTCCCAAGAAGTGTCAAAAGCCTCTATTAGCATGTCATTCCACCAAATTGATGCTGAATATTTGCAAAAGGGTTCTTCAAGCTTAATTTACTAGTAAGTAACCAAGCCATCATCTCCTTGATGTATTGTGTTTCTTCATAGTCAATTATAAACCTATTTCTAAAAGTAAAAAACCCTAGTTCTTATCAAAATCTAATTCATTCCCTAAACCTAATCCCTAACTTTCACACATTCTCCCTCACATCCCTTTTCACTATCCCAATTCCCTAAACAATTTCATCCCCGTTTAACCTAAGCCTAGGGTTTCTCTTACCTAGGCTGCCTTCCATATTCCCATCTCCTCCCTTTCTTCACACCACTCTTCACTTCATACACTTTCATTTCATTTCATCATATCCCTAGGGTTGTGACACCAACCATGGCTAAAGTGGAGAACATAAGTTTTAGTGAGGAAGATGAAGGAAAAATCACCAATGCAGTAATTAAAGGAAAAGAGGCAAATATTAGTGAACTTCATACTAATATTTAGAGGGAAAAATATGTGATTGACTTCCTTGAGCAAGAAAATCAACAGTTGAAGACCAAGCAAGTCATCAATGAGGTGAAGTGTATCAAAGCACAAAGAGAGGCAGAAAAGGAGAAAGTCTTTCTTGAGGAAACATTGGAAATGTTTGGTCAACCTGATGATGAGGAGGATCAGCCTCAAAGAAAGTGACGAACATGATCAATGTGATTCCCCGACTATCCAACCTCTGTAAGTCGCATCATGGTTCAAGTCTCCAAGTCGCGTCACGCGACTCATGAAGGAAAACAAAAATCACGACCAGTCTTGTGGTGCGACTATGCAACCTCTAGTAAGTCATGGTTTCTCCAATCGGTTAATGTCGTATCAAGGGGTAGAAAGTGAGATGGATTCCAAAGGCAGAACGCAGCCTTTTCTCCAAATTTACACCAAGGTTTGCATACAAATTATTTGACTTCTCAGTACATGCAGAATCCACCAGCTAACAACTTCGAAAATAATAATGTTGGTGACAGTAATAGTAGGACCAATAGTTCTTTCATCATTGGCCCACAATACCTGGAAACCTCTTAGCAAGTCGCAATTTCTCCGTGCACTTCTCACTTAGATTCAAAATCAATAAGGGTTTCGTCATCAATGCTATTCGGAAGGAATATTAAGCCAGGTCAGATGTGTGGCACCATACATACACCATATGATGCGAGAAGATGATGCAAATCTACCTTTGTACTATATCTTGACATGAGGGAAGCATTCAATGTGGACCTATGTTATGGACACCAGTTGACATTTCAAGACTAACCCCCCCCCCCGATAGGATTATTTAAAAAGCTCAGTATGATCTCACATGGGTTGTAAGGATGTTCCTCTATGCAAAAAAAAACACACAGGTATAAACTAAAATTGTTTGTTTAAATCACTTTCGATTAATTGAATATGCTTCTAGCACCATTACTTGATTATAGAGACATGTAACCCATGTTATTTTTTTTTTAGATAGAATTTGGCAATCTACACGGTGAAATCTAGGTTTTTCCTGGCGAGCGAGGTGGATCCTTATAAAACTCCAAGAACCTCACTACAAGCTCAAAGGTACTCAATAATTTGCATAGTACTGATATGCAGGAAAATACATCTTGTTGTGAAAATTTTGAGATCACGAAAAGAGAAGTGCAGAAGGAGAAACCATAGGTTGTAAAATCAATTTTTATTGTAGATTGAGTGTCCAAATCACTTTGTTGATAATTTAAATGATAACTAGACAAAGAGAGCTTTCCAACGAGCTATCATGAGCACAATTTTGAGTTGAGTAAAGCCTCCAAAAGTTTTCCGGAACAACACTCTGCATTTTTGCACCCTCATTCAGCACTTTTTAACCAGTCTTGGGAAAATCAACTTTTGACAAGGCATCCCCTAAACCCAATCCATAACTTTCACACATTCTCCCACAAATCCATTTTCCCTATCCCCATTCCCTAAACTATTTCATTCCTATTTACCCTATTCCTAGGGTTTCTTTTTCCTAGGCTCCCTTCCATATTCCCATCTCCTTCCTTTCCTCACACCACTCTTCACTTCATACAGTTTCATTTTGTTTCATCATATCCATAGGGTTTTGAACCAACCATGGCTGGAGAGGAGAACAAAATTTCTAGTGATGAAGATGAATGAAATATCACCAATGTAGTAATTAAAGACAAAGAGGAAAATATTAGTGAACTTTAGACTAACCTTGAGGGGTCCAAATATGTGATTGACTTCCTTGAGCAAGAAAATCAATAGTTGAAGACCAAGCAGGTCATCAATTATGTAATATTCCAAAATTTTCACATGATATTTGGAATATTATAATTATTAATAAACCTACTTAATTAATTAAATAAAAGGGTGGAGGTACCAATAATCCTCAAGATGAATAAATATCCACTTTTTATGTGTGAATGTGGAATAATTAAGCCTAGATCTACATAAAGGAGGATGTTGTCTTCAATGTTTCAACTGGAGAACCAGTGTAGGATTATTCCTATCACCTTGGGCTTCAATATCAACATTCCCATGGCTTCATTTCATATCTGGCATTAGGCCAAAATTTATTTACCTCCTATCAGCAATAATCCCTTTAGGAATTATGTTGTCCATTATTGCAAATCCAAAGGAGCAAGGAAGTTGCTAGCATTTCAACTAGTAATCCTATGAGGGATCATCCCCTCACCTTGCCATCAGTATTTCCCTCAGCCTGGAGTTTATTACAGCATGTTTCAGCAGGAATAGAGTTCTCTTTCCCTTACAACACATTTTTTATGAGAATTTGTGTTGCAGTAGCTGTAATCATCATTGGAGGATTGAGAAGCTAGATCTAGAGCATCTAGCTTGTAGATCTGAAGGAGGGATCAACCCTTCAAGCTTAGATCTGATATTGTGATATATTTAAGCCATCTATTTGTCAGATCTAGCTTCAGATATGTAATCCTAGCAGATTAAGGATCATACCCTAGGAGGGTGATTTTGCAAAGTTGTAGATCTGGAAAAACCTTTCTGGGTTATCTTGGGAACCCATCACATTGGCTAGATCTTGAATATTGGCATCATCAAAGCTCATAAGCTCCCTAGATCTGCGTTTTCCTTTACAACATTTACATGTATATCAGCAGTAGTAGGGACAACGTAGTATTTCTTCTGTAAGCTCACCAGTTACGTAGTGCTAATTGTAGCACCATAGTAGGGTGATTCTAGGCCTTCTCTTGGGATAGATCTACTCATTTTCTGAACATTGTGTAACTGATTCATCTCCATATAATAAAATGGCTCATCTTCTCTGTAAATTCTAATGTTTTCTTTAGATTTATTGTTTACTTATTTGTCATTGTTATATTATGTTTAAGTATTACCATATTCTCCCTTTTGGGATATTACAGTGGTATCATAGCATGATATTTATTCATCTTGTGGGAATTTTGACAACATAAGAAAAGAAGATAGTAGAGATCTACTATGGAGGGATGAAGTTTTACCTCATCTTGCTTTAAATCTATGATGGGTCTCTCTAAAGAGATCAATGAAGAAAGAGGACAAAGGCAAAGAGAAACCTCAAGAAGTTTTCAAGATGAAGAAGCTCCCAACACTTCTTTTCATCAACAAAGAAGACTGGAGAAGCAAAGAGCTTCACATTATTCCACTAGATAAACTTTATTTGGGAAAGAGGACTGGTATGAATATGATGAAGGCTTGGGGCATGAGACCCTAATTGAATATCTATCTAAATACAATTCATATCCTAGAGCATTGAAGGAGAATATCTCTCTCCAATAGTTTTTGTAACTCAACGAAGGGAAGAGATCCAGAAGTAGCAATAGAAGAAAGAGGCATAGATTCTTCTTGCATACATTTAATAGATCTTCCACAATCACCTTGAGGGCTTGGAGGGAAGAATTATTTACATTATTTCTGAAATATCCTATATCAGAAAGAGAGGCTGTGGAGTTTGCAGTGCTGCACCAAGATGGTGAAGCAAGAAAATGGTGGTTCAGTCACTTGTCACACATGAAAGTGTCTGCTTATGTAGATTTTATTCAAATACTGAAGGAAAGATATGGTCGAAAGAAACCATATACATCTCACATAGTGAAATTTCCCATCATCAAGGAGATAGTGCATGAAGATTCAAGAGAAGATGATCTCATTATCACTCAATAGGAGGAGCCTCTACCACCACCAGTTGTAGATGTGCTTACGTCAAGAGGAGGATCACTTGCATCTTTGCAAGATGATCCTGAGTTCTTGAAATTTGGAGCCCCATGCATGGTTGATGAGATGCATGAGGACGAGGAGACAGATACGAGCACTGGTACACTTGTAGAAGTGCAGCCATCACTCTTACTAGCAGTTGGAGAGAAATTTTCACCGAAAGAGGAAACTCTTGTGATATTGCAAGATGTTTCTGAATCTCAGTTGATCCAAGGTATGCATACACTTCCATCTAATATTGTTTCAGTACCTATTCTTGAAACTTACGGGACCATTCCATCAGGGCTATTGCATGACCAGGGGTTAGAACATCATGTTGATTTGGAGCAGCATTATATCACTGCACAAATGATCTTTGATCTAATCAAGGAAGAGAAGAAGAACCATCCTAGTTTTTCATGGACGAACTACATTCAAACTCTTGATCTGAAATGTGAAGTTTCAAAAAATAGGATGAGTATGATCATATGTACAATGGCTGGCTATGATTTTAGCATTGCGCCTTGCTCTGAGATAGCACATTTATCACGTTACAAACCTACAGTGCTATTAATGAGAAGCAATGAAAAGAAGAAGACCCATTCCTCATGGGAGAAATCATATGGCAGCTTCATTCATGAAGCAATGGAGGAAAATATGATAGATGGTAGACATCTTGAGATGAGAAATATTTTCTCATCTCTAGATGACACTTTCTCAATGAGCATCTCACAGCTCAAAGAGATACTTCTACATACAACAGATCCAGAAACTCATTGGTTTTGGAAGGCCATGGATGAGAAGAAGGTCTCATGGAGAGATCTCATTGGAGATGCACTTCAAAATTTCATGGAGTGAAAATTTCTTCATCAGTTTGAGGAGGTTGGTGTTCTACAATGGTAGGATACCAAGTATTTGTAGAATGATATCCATTATACACATTGGGATGAATGGTTGATAGTATGGAGCAAGGGGTTGCCAAACCAATTGCAGATCTATGACACAAGCCAGCAAGAAGCATGGTTGTGCTGGTTGCTCTTGGGTGAGTATGGCTACCACTCAAGGAGTCATAATTTTCTGGTTCATACCTTGCACATCACTGGAAGAATGCTGAAGAAGAAGGCATGGTTACTTTGGTTATTGAGAAAATATTTTGGACATCACATGTTATATCTTATTTCCATGTCTTTACTCTTGTTTGGGATATGTCTTATGTATTTACATGTATTTATGTTTGGGATGTATCTCACGTTCATGTATTTACATGGGGTTGGGAGAAAGCATAACTCTCACATGATGTGGCATAAGGGAGCTTGTTTGTATTATGTTGATGAGACGTCTCACATGTCCATTACTATATTGTTGCTCCATGACTTGCATAATGATAATGCAAGGAGGGAGCAATAATCCGTGTTGCTATGGTTACTATTGGGAGATTAGGGGCTGAATTCTTCCCATACATTTCATGACATTGTTGGAGGATGGCAACAGGAGGCCTTATAGCGTTCACTTATGTTGGGGAATTATGGTCGTTGTACATGGTATGATGATGATGTGGTATGGCAGTAAGAGGCATTGCAGAGGTGGCTTATATTGAGAGAGTATGGCTCTCATATTCTCATTGATGTTGATTTGGCATGGAAACAAGAATCATTATTGCGGTGGCTTCTTTTCAAAGAGTATCTCTCTCTTAATTGTTTTCATGATGATCTAGCATGGTAGCAGGAGGCTTTGCTGTGTTGGTTGTTATTAGGAAAATATGGTTTGACGTTGTTTATGTTTTCCCATATGTCTCTAATTCTTGTTTTTCACTATGATGATGTTATGTTTGATTCCTACATGGCCAACAAGGCTAATGATGTGAACATTGATATACGTAATCTACTCTATGTATCATGGGTTGGAGAGATAGTTCATGAGTTGGGACTTTCCACTTTTGGAATGAACCACTTTATCTTATGTATCTCATGCATAGAGGACAACTTTGGTCATCATATGGTTGCCACTTGGAGATTCATTGATGAGGATGGGTGTCTAACTTTTCAACTGGATGTCATTCTAGACATTCTAGAGAGGCAGCTTTGGAGTTGGACATGCATGACACATTATGACAGATGGGAAGGCCTTCCACATGAGGATGCCATTTGGAGGGAGGATGTTTGTTGTAACATCCACTTTTGGAGTTGCTTGAGGACAAGCAACATTTTGCTGGGGGGGCCTGTAATATTCCCAAATTTTCACATGATATTTGGAATATTAGAGTTCTTAATAAACGTAATTAATTAAGTAAATAAAAGGGTGGAGGGACACATAATCATTAAGATTAATAAATATCCACTTTTTATGTGTGAATGTGGATTAATTAAGCCTAGATATAGATAAAGGAGGTAGTGGAGCAACGAATAATGTGAATGGATTAGAGATCATGTCTCATTAATGAGATAGATCATTGAGTTTGACACAGTCAACTAAGATCTTGGAAGGAATAAAACAAAATATCATGGAGAATTAATGATGAGATGATGGAGGAACTTGTGAAACTAATTCACACATGATGGAGAGGGTGTACATTGCAATAGACATGATGGATGACTTGGAGAGATAGCGCAGTCAAACATGGAGGATCATGTCCACATGCACAATGCATTTTAGATGAGGGCCAAGGCATGGGAAGAATCATAAACTATATAAAGGATATGAAGGAAACAATGAAGACAGACTATTTACTATTGATTTTGAGGTCTGTTTAGATCTAGAATTTTCATGTCACATTCCATTTATTTCTTGGGTTGTTTAGCAAATATTGCAAGTGTTGTTTAGCATAGGGTTCTCCTGATCGGGACTCCCACCTCTTTCTTTGCATAGCTCTAGAATGAGTATTTCACTTCAATATACATCAAGAATTGGTGCCACATATATTTTCCTACTTTCTGCAAAACATCCATATTCAGAAATTGCAGATTTCTGAAGATCGGTCTGAGAGGAGGAGGTTGTCTTCAGTGTTTCAACTGGAGAACCGGTGTATGATTATTCCTATCACCTTGGGCTTGAAGATCAGAATTCCTAGGGATTAATTTCAGATCTGGCATCAGACCAAAATTTATTTCCCTCCTAGCAGCAGTATTCCCTTCAGGAATTACACTGTGCATTATTGAAGATCCAAAGGAAGAAGGAATTTGCTAGCATTTCAGCTAGTAATCCTGTGAGGGATCATCCGCTCACCTTGCCATCAGTATTTCCATTAGCCTGGAGTTTATTGTAGCATTTTTCAGTAGGCATAGAGCCTCTCTTTCCCTTACAGTGCAGTTTTTATGAGCAGTTGAGTTTCAAAATCTGTAATCATCATTGGAGTATTTAGAAGCTAGATCTAGAGCTTCTAGCTTGTAGATTTGAAGGAGGGATCAGCCCTTCAAGATTAGATATGATATTGTGACATATTTCAGCCATCTATTTGTCTGATCTAGCTTCAGATCTGTAATCCCAATAGATTAAGGATCAAACCCCAGGAGGGTGATTTTCCAAAGTTGTAGATCTGGAAAATCCTTTTTGGGTTATCTTGGGAACCCATCACATTGGCCAGATCTTGAATCTTGGCATCATCATAGCTCATAAGCTCCGTATATCTACATTTTCCTTTGTAGCATTTACATGTATATCAGCACTAGCAGGGAAAACACAGTATTGCTTCTGTAATCTCACCAGTTACGTAGTGCTAGTTGCAGCACCATTGTAGGGTGATTCTAGGCCTTCTCTTGGGCTAGATCTACTTATTTTTTGAACATTGTGTAATTGATTCATATCCATATAATAAAATGGTTGAGCTTCTCTATAAATTCTGATGTTGTCTTGAGATGTATTTTTTACTTAGTTGCAGTTCTTATATTATGTTTAAGTATTATTGCATTCTCCCTTTTGGGATATTAAAAATTAGGTGAAGTGTATCAAAACACAAAGAGAGGCAGAAAAGGCTAAATCCTTGCATTAGGAAACATTGGAAATGTTTGGTGAACTTGATGATGAGGAGGATTAGCCTCAAAGACAAAGACCAAGGACTAGAGGGCTGAAAATATCTCTAGCCCTAGAGAGACAAAGGGAAGTTGAGCTAGCAGGCCAACTTACTTGAAATGAAAAGATTTCCCTAGAGATCAATGAAAATAAAGAAGCACGACTGGATAGGGTCAACCAACACTTGGAGCACCTCTTGGCCAATGCCCAAAAGGACAATGAAATTCAGAGAAAGATGGAAAAACAATATTCCGTTAGGAACAAAATTCCAAGGGCCAAGCCCAAATGAGCCCATGCAAAAATTCAAGCTTTTATCAAGCAAGAGAAGAAAGAGAAGTTGGACATAGTTGCAGAGGTGTCACTTCATGATTTAATCATTAAATGATCAAGTACCATCACAATTTTGACAAGTTTTGGTAAAAATTTTCATTCTATGGAAATTCTGTGTTTTTGAGTATTTTTGCATACAAAAATTTTCCTAAACACAGAGTGACCTGGACACTACGCTCTTTTTTGGGACTTCCAAATGACAGATCGCCACTACTAGCAAGTTTTAATTGATGAGGACATCAACAGTAGAAAGTTTCAGAGTTTTTGGAGGAGAATTGGTCCATCAAAATCTCAAAAACCATCAAAATTTCATGTTACTGCCTCCAAATCTACCTAGTCATTGTGCATTTACCAGTCTTGGGAGAACAGGTTTTTGACATGGAAAATGAGCACCATTTTAAAAACTGGAGGTAGTTTTGGAAAATAGAATCAAAGGGATTTCAAATTATCTATCATGGAGTTGATTTGGACACAGGGAAAGCACTTGAAATCAGCCTTGAACAGAGGTCAATTTTTCTACCTAGACACTGCGCATTTCACAAGAAAAATGTATTTTACACGGTCTTTAGAAATTTTTGAAGTTTCACTCAAATTTGACTTTTACTTTAAGAAATGACGAATTTACTTATGTAAATGGTCAATATCAATGTAAATATCATGTTTTTACTTTTACCTAGGGTAAATACATTAGGTAATTCAACCAGTTGAGGTGTAATGAATCAGTTCATTAGAGATAGGAATGAGTCACTTTTCTCATCCTACACTCTAGGTATCAATTCAAATTTTTATGTAATATCTCCCTCATCTCATGAATTCGACCCCTATAGATGAGTGGAGGTGGTTTCGAGGTCTATTTATCTTAGATATTCATAGGATTCAAGGCTTGAAATCAGTTTGGATGCTAGTGTATTGATGAAGAACTAGTTTTCTCTAGAAATTAATGAAGAATTGTAGCTATCACCTTGGGATTCATGTTGTATGAATTTTTGGCATAGTTTTTTCTCTGTGATCATTTGTATGAATTTTTTGTAAGCTCATAAACTTTTCATGTCTATTATATGATAAATTTCAACTTGATAGGCAGAATACATTTTTTTCATGCTCTGTTTTGGGAAATTTTTCATAATTTGTCAATTTTCTTCAGCTTAGGAAGAATACATCTCCTATGCTCTTCCTAGCTCCTCATTAGTCTTAAGCCATCTCACCAAATCACCTTTAAGCATTGAGACTTCTACCTACCTTGCACCATCAAATGGAATGCAATTCCATCTCATTTTCCCTGACATACTCCCCTTGGCCTAATCCTCATCCACTGATCCCAACCTCAATAAAAAAAAATCAAACCATTTTCCACTTCTTAGCTATCCTAAAAGCTTTTTCATCTAGCCCTCTTGGCTGTGAATTTTGTGGAGAAAGCCATCTTCGACTTGGTAGGGCTAGATACCAAGTCAAAAGCTTGGTTTGTGGTTACCTCTGTTGGGATTCCTTCCTCACCCTTGGGAATCTGGTGTAGTGATAACATACTGGAATTGTTTCTAGGGAGGCGAAAAGACAAATATTCCTTGGGAAAGAATGAAAAAGATTTAGATCTAATTTTTTATGGTGAACAATATTTGGATACATATGAAGGCTGAACAATTCACCTAGCAACTACATTCACTGAAAGATCCAGAAAATCAACACTTCATGGCGAGTCCACTGCATGAAGATCAATAGCTTCAAGAATTTTCAAGTTGGAAACTGTTGCAAGAAGGTATGCTCCAATGAACCAGGATCATATTCTACGTTTCCCAAATAAAATGCCTGAGGTAGATTGGGAAAGGAATTTCCCTATGTTTTAAATATGATGATAGGAATGATGTTGCTTTACATATGGTTAAATTTCATATGCATGCACGCAAGTTGAAGGTTGAATTTCCTGAATATTGTCTTTCAAAGATGTTCATGGTTTCTCCTGAAGGAAAAGCACGATCTTGGTATGAAGGTTTTCCACCAGCCAGTATTTGTTCTCTTAGATTTTTCCATTCAATATTTTATGAATAATATAAGGAGTCCTACCCTTATTTGTCTTTTGTTAATAATTTTTGTGATCAATTTGGGGTTTTCATTCAAAACCTAGAGGATTCTTATGACAATAATGAGTCATGGATGAAGAGATCTTGGAGGATTTGCATGAAAATCCTTTTCATCACCAAAAATAGCAAGTGTTTTCTCTCATGGAAGAAAAGGATGATGTATATTGTCTTTATTTTCATAAACACTTCACTCAAGAGACAATTCTTGCAGCAGTACAACATGTTGATCATCCAAAGGTTAAATAAAATATTCAATATCCTTGTTAATATTTAAGAGATAAAGAAGAAAATTATTGTGTTATCAAAAGAAAACAAAAGTAATTTATCCTTTGTCTGAAGATGAGATAGATCAACTCCTAAAAAGTGACATTACAGTCCAAGCTAAAGCAGGTTTTCTGTGTTCACATAGTCAAGAGAGCATTGGTAAAACTTTTTCCTTTTTTTAAAATGAAAATATATGTTTATATCAGGACAATGCTAAAACTCAATTTATAGATCATCATCAATAAAGACAATTTCCGTTTTCAAAGTTCATATGTGATGAAGTTTCTCTTGAACCTGATTTGCCTAAGTACGATAAATATGAAGATAATTTCGATGAGGATATTGATGAGATTATACATGATATTTTTGTGAGTAAACAATTTTATGATGATGATTCCCTGCAAGGAGATCAGCTAGTAGATACTGTTGTTTTTCACGAAGATGATAGGGCTGTCATGTTTGATTATCTTGAAGATTGTTTCTTGTTTAAGGATGACTTAGACTATGAATTTGAAGAGTATGAAACAGGGAAAGAAAAAATGCCAGATATTGAGTTAGAATTTCTCATGCTTGAGGAATTGAAATCCAATACTCAAATAGCAAAGGGTTATACTTCCCCATGCTTTACTATCAATCAACAGCCAATGTTCTTTCAGATCAGAATAGAGGGAGTACTTGTATTTTTGTTGTTGAATCTCAAGACAAGGTAATGCTTCAGGATTTTCAAGATCCCTTCGATAGTATTTTAAAATCATTGGAGAAGATGAATGTTGTTTTGTTTTTCAACATAAGACTTGGTTGCAGTTTCTATCATGTGTTTCCTACATGTACATCATTATGCTTGCTCGAGGAAAGTGAGAGCGAAACTTCAGTAAGTAGCCATATCCTGGATTAGCTACACTGGAAGGATCATTTCACCTAATCAGAAATGGTGTCGTAGATTAGAGTGGGTTGGTATCATTTCAGTTTGATTTTATTATATCTTCAGCAAGTGTTGACAGAATTCATCAATATTTGAAGCCCGAGGTGAAGGCCCTAATGCTTTGATGATCTGTTAGTGTGGGTTGAAGTTTGCAATGTGTTTTCAGTTTCAATTTTAGTTTCAGTTTATATATTCGACTCCATTTCCCAATGGATAAGTCATTGATCTAGAAATTCAGATATCTGCAGTTCTTGGCACCTCCACGGAGTACCATCCCCAGCTGGAGCCGATGTTAGCACCGGTAAATGAATCTGTTAGGTCCCTATATCACTAGTATAGACCCTTATTATTGTTAGTGTAAACCCCTTATTGTTATTATTGTACCCTTGTAACCCCCATTTTGTTATTATTGTGCCCTTAAATTATTATTGTTAGGTCGGCTAGGATTACATTGTGGCCCACTAGGATTACATTATGGCCCCTGGACTCCTATATATAGAAAGGAGGTTTTGTAAATTGTATCATCCAAGAATTGTTCATTTATGTAATGTATTGGAGGTTGCCCCCTCGAAGTGGCTTATTTCTAAGGCGTTGATATCTTTTTTCTTCTATTTTTGGAGCTGGTTACACAACATTTGGTATCAGAGGTTTGGATGCTACGGTTTCGCTGCTCCAAACAGGTCATCGTGGCATTTGCGCTATAACTTTTTTTCTACGAAGTTTCAGAATCTGAAATTTTTAGGGTACGAAGCCGAAATCCTGAGGAAGATTGTCTAAAAATTTCAGAGCCTGGTTCGCAATATTTTAGGCGATATGATCTGTGGAAGTTAGGTATTTGTTCAGGCTCCTAAACAAGTCATTGTGGCATTTTCGCTATAACTTTTTTTCTACAAAGTTTCAAAAGCTGAAATTTTTAGGGTGCAAAGAAAAACTCCTGAGGAAGCTTGTATAAAACGTTTAGAGTTTGGTTCACAATAATTTCGGAGATATGATCTGTGGAAGTCAGGTATTTTTTCAGGCTCCTAAACAGGTCATCGTGGAATTTGCGCTATAAATGTTTTTCTACGAAGGTTCAGAATCTGAAATTCATATGGTGCGAAGCTGAAATCCTGAGGACATTCATAAAAAAATTTTAGAGCTTGGTTCGCAATATTTTTGGAGATATGATCTGTGGAAGGTAGTGCGTTTTCAGGCTCCTGAATTTCATCTCAAAGAGGTGATCGTGGGAAAAGTTCAATAACTCTCTCTCTGAAGATTGGATTGGAGTGCCGTCAAAAGTGGTCACAAGTACACGGCCAGTAGTTTCTTCTCTATCAATTTCAGAGACAAAGGACAAAACAGTGACACGTGGCAAGTCGTACAAGTTCGCTCTACTGAACCAGTCCAGAATTAGGTCATTGTGGGAGATTGGACACAACTTTGTCTTGGAGAATCAAAATCAGGTCAGACCTGTGGCATTTGAAAGAAGCTTCAGAGGGCTACTACAGGGTTGAATTTCAGATATCTAATATTTTCAATTACAGAGATAATTCAATTTCAATATCGATCTCCTAAAAGCTAGTAAAATGTGTGTATTTTTTTTCCGAATTGCATAAGTCTTGTTTGAAGAATCAAGTTGAATTGATTCCAAGGGAATCTTGTAGAATAGATAACAATATTGGATTCTAAAATGGTCCCTAAAAAGAATTCAACACCCATTAAGCCTTCAGAAGGCTCTACTATGACTCATGAAGATGAAGAATTGCAACATGATCTATCAAAATTACAAGAGCAAATGCAACAGTTTTCACTCTCGCAAAAAGCAACAAAAAATGAAATGGAAGTTTTGAAGAAAGGCATGGAAGTGAAGATGGATAGTTTGAAGAAAGGAATGGAAGCTAAGATGGATGACATGAAAGACAACATGGAAAACATGAAGAGTGATCTAAAAGCATACATGGAAGGCTTGATGACAAGCTTAAAACCAGAAATGATTCCTAATGGCGGAAATATAGGAGAAGAACCTCCTGATGAGAACAAAATAAATGTTAATTGTGATTTCATAAACTCGAATGTTGGCGGGAAGAACCACCATATTCCAAAAAATGGATATGAGGAAGTTTGATGGAAAGGATCCTGTAACATGGATACTACAGATGGAGCAATATTTTGATCTCCATAACGTGCAAAACACACAAAAGGTACGCATTGCAACTTTACATTTAGAACAAAATACATTTGTATGGTATCAATGGCTTTGCTCCCGTAAAAAAATTGTCACTTCGTCAATTTTTACGGAGGAAATGATAGCACATTATGAGGATACAAAGAGCAACACCTTCTTTACCCAATTGATAAATCTCAAACAAAAGGGTTTAGTGGGGCAGCACATTGAGGACTTCCAAAAATTGAACATAAGGGTAACTGATATTCCAGAGGGACACAGGATTGATATCTTCCTAGGCACTTTAAAGGATAACATCCAACATGAAGTTCGTGTTTTGGAACCTGATTCATTGGAGAAGGCATTCAGGTTGGCAAGAAAAGTTGAATGTAAAATTATGGTGACAAGGAAACCTACCACTCAATTCTATAAAGAAGGAAGTGTTGCTACACCTAGATTTCCACAACCTACAAGGTTGACACCACAACAATTGGAAAAAAAAAGAGCAAAAGGGCTTTGCTACAGTTGTGATAGAAAATACACTAAAGGTCATAAGTGTGCTGAGAAGAAATTATTTTACATAGATTGTGAAGAAGAAGAAGAAAATGAACAAGAAGAGGATATACACCAGGAACCACCCCTAGAAGAGGAAGAAATGAATCCGACCATATCTTGTAATGCACTGGCAGGAATTACCACTCCTCAAACTCTCAAGATAGAAGGACATATAAAGAAGAAAAGGGTAATAGTGTTGATTGATTCAGGTAGCACCCATAATTTTTTTCATTATAAGGTAGCCAAGGAATTAAATTGTTTCCTATACCCAGCACCAGAATGTCAAGTGATGGTTGCAAATGGAGGAACTATAAATTGCTCTGGAAAATGCCATAATATCAAGTTAACCATGGGGGAATATGTATTGACTAGTCCAATGCTTTCCATTCCTATGGAGGTGCTGATGTTGTACTAGGAGTACAATGGTTACAATCTTTGGGGACGGTAGCTTTTAATTTTCAAGAACTTTTCTTGAAATTTTTTTCAGAAGGAAAGGAAGTCGAATTACGGGGTATTGAAGGGAAGCCGTGAAGGATAATAAGCTCTAATGTCATGACAAAGCTTCTAAAGAAAGAACAACGAGGCGTAATTGCACAATTATGCTCACTAGAAGTTCCAACATCAAAATCATCTATTTCTGCAGATCTCCAACAAGTCTTTGACAATCATTCCAAGGTGTTTGAAACTCCCAAAGGACTCCCACCTATTCGTGATCATGATCATGCTATTCATTTGATTCCAGGAAATGTTCCTCCAAACATCAGGCCTTATAGATATCCTACTTCCAAAAGAGCGAAATTGAACGTATGATTGCAGAAATGTTAGAGGCGGGTATAATTCAACCTAGTCAAAGTTCTTTCTCTGCTCCTGTAGTATTGGTACACACGAAGGATGGATCATGGCGAATGTGTCCGGATTATAGGGAGCTCAATAAGCTCACCATTAAAGATAAATTTCCCATTCCTGTGATTGATGAATTATTGGATGAATTACATGGAGCAATTTATTTTACCAAGTTGGATCTTC
This sequence comes from Pinus albicaulis, assembly GCA_034641835.2. Classification (NCBI taxonomy): domain Eukaryota; kingdom Viridiplantae; phylum Streptophyta; class Pinopsida; order Pinales; family Pinaceae; genus Pinus; species Pinus albicaulis. The sequence goes on from CM076582.1 coordinate 193,310,272, forward strand.
GTTCGGGATATCATCAAATTAGAATGAAGACTGAAGATATTCCAAAAACAACATTTCAAACTCATGAGGGTCATTATGAATTTTTGGTCATGTCTTTTGGCCTTACCAATGCACCTTCTACATTTCAAGGGTTGATGAATTCCATTTTCAAACCCTTCCTTAGAAAATTTGTGCTAGTATTTTTTGATGATATACTAATCTACAGCAGGTCTTGGAAGGATCATGTTGAACATGTTGACAGGGTGCTCAAACTATTGTAGGAGAAACAATTATGTTCAAAAACATCCAAATGTTTCTTTGGAGTACAAGAGGTGGAATATTTGGGTCATATTGTATCTCACGAGGGTGTGAAGGCAGACCCTAACAAAATTAAAGCCATTAAGAATTATGGGAGAATAGCGGCACCTCTAACAACATTATTGAAGAAAGATGCATTTTCATGGACTCCTGAAGCAACTAAGGCCTTTGAACATCTTAAAGAGGCAATGTGCCTAGCACCGGTCTTAGCTACGCCAGACTTCACAAAAACCTTTATTGTCGAATGTGATGCCTCAGGAAATGGAATTGGTGCAGTTTTAATGCAGGAAGGAAGACCCATTGCTTTTGAAAGTCGTCCAATCAAAGGAAAGTATTTACCGAAACCTATTTATGAGAAGGAAATGTTAGCAATACTACATGCACTAAAGAAATGGCGAACTTACCTAATGGGAAGACACTTCAAGGTGAAAGCTGATCATGATAGTCTTAAACACTTTTTGGAACAAAGACTATCGTCAGAAGAACAGCAAAAATGGGTCACAAAGATGTTGGGTTATGACTTTGAAATAATCTACAAAGAAGGAAAGCTGAATGTTGTTGCAGATGCACTCTCAAGAAAGAATGAAGAGGTGGAAGCATTGCTTTGTGCCATTTCTATTATCCAACCAGATTGGATAACCGAAGCAAGAGATGAATGGAAGAAGGACAAAGATGTATGGACACTCATTCAAAAGTTGCGGCAAGATCCTAGTACATCTGATACATTTAGTTGGAAAAATGATTCCTTATGGTACAAAGATCACTTATATATTTGTAATAATTCCCAACTAAAACAAAAGATTCTTCTGGAATTGCACACTTCTCCTTTAGGAGGACACTCAGGATTTTTAAAAACTTACCACAGGGTGAAGAAAGAATTTTTTTGGGATGGCCTTAAATCTGATATTCGAAAGTTTGTGGCGAAATGTTTGGTTTTCCATCAGAATAAAGTGGAAACAATTAAGACCCCAGGACTTCTACAACATTTATCCATTCCAAGTCAACGATGGGAGGAGATTTCAATGGATTTTATCACAGAATCCCACCCATCCTGCCTTATTTTTATTTTCTTTCATCTCATCTCTATCATTATCATTGACCTCGCTTCATTTTTTTAACCGTTTTTCCCAAGGGTGCCCAAGCCATCATTGTTCACAAGCACTAAACCCTAATTTACTGTCCCACTGCGCTAGGGTTTGCTATCGAAACGAGAAATTTGGGAAAAGGAGGCATAAGGTAGGTCACACCATTAATTATGAGGTAATTTCATCTCATAAACATCATGTCTCTATCATTTTTTGAGAATTCATTCAAAGAGCCAAGTCATTTGCAACTCATAGGGTCGGTTTTTCTTCAAAATGTGTTTCTGACCAAACAAAGAAGAATTTGACAAATGTGAGAGAGGTTTTTGTCCATCATAGGTCCATGAAGAAAAAAATCATTCATATTTTACACAGGTGTCATGGTTTTAGAGAAATGTCAAAAACACAAGTGCAATGGGAGAGTTGTTGCACTTCTGGAGTGACCTTGGGAAAATCACTTTTTGTCATAGCGGGAGTGTCCAAATCACTTTCATGATAACTGAAATGATAACTAGACAAAGAGAGATTTAAAATGAGCTATCATGAGCTAAATTTGGAGTTGAGGAAGGCCTCCACAAGTTTCCTGCAACAACACTCTGCATTTATGCGCCCTCATTTAGCACTTTTTGTCTCGTCTTGGGAAAATAAATTTTGACAAGGAAAATCAACTCCAATGATAAAAAAAAGTATATTTGGAGATTTTTCAAGCTAATAGTTCCACCGAGCTATCTTGGGCTCGATTTGGACACCAGTAAGGCCTCCTAATGTGGTGCACAAAAAGGTGTTGCAGGGGTGTTGCGTATTCAGGAGGGACATTGCGCATTCACCCAAGAAGTGTAAAAAGCCTCTATTAGCTTGTAATTCCACCAAATTGATACTCAATCTGTGAAAAAAGGTTCTTTAAGCTTAATTTACCATTAAGTAGTGAGGGCATCATCTCCTTGATGTATTGTGGTGCTTCATAGTCAATTCAAAACCTATTTCTAAAATTAAAAAACCTAGTTCTTATCAAAATCTAATTCATTCCCTAAACCTAATCCTTAAATTTCAAAAATTCTCCCTCACATTCCTTTTTGCTATCCCCATTCCCTAAAAAATTTCATTCCTATTTACCCTAAGCCTAGGGTTTCTCTTTCCTAGGCTCCCTTCCATATTCCCATCTCGTCCCTTTCCTCACACCACTCTTCACTTCATATACTTTCATTTCATTTCATCATATCCCTAGGGTTTTGACACCAACCATGGCTGAAGAGGAGAACAAAAGTTCTAGTGAGGAAGATGAAGGAAAAATAACCAATTTAGTAATTAAAGGAAAAGAGGCAAATATTAATCAACTTCAGACTAATATTTAGAGGGCCAAATATGTGATCGACTTCCTTGAGAAAGAAAATTAGCAGTTGAGACCAAGCAACTCATTAATGAGGTGAAGTGTATCAAAGAAGAAAGAGAGGAAGAAAAGGCTAAATCCTTGCTTGAGGAAACATTGGAAAGGTTACATGAACCTGATGATGAGGAGGATCATCCTCCAAGACAGAGACTAAGGACTAGAGGGTTGAAAATAGATCTAGTCCTAGAGAGATAAAGGGAAGATGAGCTAGCATACCAGCTTACCTTAAATGAAAAGCTTGCCCTAGAGATCAATGAAAAAAAAGAAGCATAACTTGAGAGGGTCAAATAAAACTAGGAATAGCTCTTGGCCAAGGCTCAAAAGGAAATTTAAATTCAGATAAAATGGCAAAACATTATTCCATGAGGAGCAAAATTGCAAGGGCCAAGCTCAAACAATCCCATGCAAAAATTCAAGCTTTGATCAAGAAAGAGAAAAAAGAGAAGTTGGACATACTTGCAGGGGTTTCACTTCATGATTAAAACATTAAATGATGAATTACCCTCACAATTTTGACAAATTTTGGCAAATTTTTTCATTCTATGAAAATTCTGTGTTTTTGAGTATTTTTGCACACAAAAATTTTCCTAAACACATAGCGACCTGGATGCTATGCTCTTTTTTGGGTCCTCAAAAAACTATAAAACATTCTAGGGTTGATGTCCTCATGAATACAAACTTGATGGTAATGGCCCTACCTCTAGATCTTCCTAGTTGCTACACGTTTACCAGTATTGGGAGAACAAGTTTTTGAGAGGGAAAATGAGCACCATTATGAAAAATGGAGGTCGTTTTAGAAAATAGACTCAAAGGGCTTTCTAATGACCTATAATTGGATTTTTTTTGACATTGGGAAGGCACTCAAAATCAACCTTCAACATAGGTCAATATTTCTACCTCGACGTTGTGCGTTTCACAAGAAAAATGTATTTTACACAGTCTTCAAATTTTTTTGAAGTTTCACTCCAGTTTGACCTTTACTTTAGGAAATGAGGAATTTACTTATGTAAATGGTCCATATGAATGTAAATATCATGTTTTTACTTTTACCTAGGGTAATTCAACCATTTTAGGTGTAATTAATTAGTTCATTAGAGATAGGAATGAGTCATTTTTCTCATCCTACACTTTAGTTATCAGTTCAGGTTTTTATGTAATATCTCCCTCATCTCATGAATTCGACCCCTATGGATGAGCAGAGGTGGCTTTGAGGTCTATTTATCTCATATATTCATAGAATTCAAGGGTTGGATTCCTTTTGGATGCTAGTGCATTGATCAAGAACTAGTTTGGCCTAGATATTAATGAAGAATTGCAGCTATTTCCTTGCGATTCATGTGGAATGAATGTTTGGCATAGTTTTTTCTCTATGACCATTTGTATGAATGCTTTGTAAGCTCATAAGCTTCTCATGTATATTATATGATAAATTTCAATTTAATAGGTAGAATACATGTTTTTCATGCTCTTCTTTGGGAAATTTTTCATAATTTGTCCATTTTCTTCAGTTAAGGAAGGATATATCTCCTATGATCTTCCTCTCTCCTCATCAGTCTTAAACCATCTCACCAAATCACCTTTAAGTGTTGAACCTTATACCTACCTTGCCCCATAGAATGGAATGCAATTCCATATAATTTTCACTGACTTGGTCCCCTTGACCTAATCCTCATCCACTGAGCCCAACCCTAATCAAAACAAATAAAACCCTTCTACGCTTCTTAGCTAGCTTAAAACCTTTTTCATCTAGGCTTCTTACCTATCATTTTTATCAAGAGAGCCCTCTCCAACTTGGTAGGGATAGATACCAAGTAAAAATCTTGGTTTGTGGTTACCTCTGTTGGGATTCCTTCCTCAGCCTTGGGAATCTGGTCGAGTGATAACAACACCAACATATGTTATTGCACTGGTTTCTCTATGGATGAAAATTCCTTCATTTTTTTTTGATATTGTGATCGGGACATGGTGCAAACATCAATTATCATGGAATTAATGTACCCAATAATTTCACCACTGCACAAGTTTGTTAATAAAATTTGATTGTGCCATCAGACCTTCCTCCAAAAACTCACTCTCGCCATGGTTTAAATGCATATGGAAGAGATCCCCTTGGTGGTCATTCAGTGCCAAACACAACACTAGCACCTGTTATCGCACAGGTTTCTTGGGGCATGGAGATTCCTTTATTATGCACTAATGTTGTGATTGGGACATATGGTGCAAATATTAGTTGGTATAGAAGGAATAGTCAAGTAGCTAAGTCGCACAAGATGCATCGATAAACCTGAGCCAATAATGTGACCTCTGCATCATTTCAACCAGTCGCTGAGTCACAAATACCTCAGAGAAACGATTGGTGCTACCAATACAACTCCCTGACTATCTGACCTCCGTAAGTCACACAAGTAACATAGATGAACTTCAGCGAAGAGTGCAATCTCTGGCTCATTGTGACCAGTCAAAAATATCTCAGAGCAATGACTGGTGCTACCAATGTGACTCCCAGACTATCCAACCTCTATAAGTCACATAATGGTTCAAGTCACCAAGTCATGTTACAGGATTCATGAAAGCAACCAAGAATCGCAACTAGTTTTGTGGTGCGACTATGCAACCTCTACTAAGTCATGGCTTCTCCCATCGATCAATAATTTGCAACAAGGGGCAGTAAGTGAGATGGAGTCAAAAGATAAAACACAAATTTTTCTCCAACTTTAGATTGAGCATTGGATACATATTATTTGACTTCTCAGTACATGTGGAATCCCCCAACTAACAACTTTGAAAATAATAGCGTTGGTGACAATGATAGTAGGAATAATGATTCTTTCATCATTGGCCCATAATACCTGGAAACTTGTTAAAAAGTCGCAGTTTCTCCGCGCATTTCTCACTTAGATGCAAAAGCAATAAGGGTTTTGTGATCAATGCTAGTGGGAGCGAATATTAATCCAGGTCAGATGTGTGGCACCATACATACACCATATGATGTAAGCAGACAATGCAGATCTACCTTTGTACTATATCTCGACATGAGGGAAGCATTCAATGTGGACCTATGTTATGGACACCAATTGACATTTCAAGAATCCCCCCCCCCCCCGCCTTATAGCATGATTTAAGAAGCTCAGTATAATAAAACATGGGTTGTAAAGATGTCCCTCTATGAAATAAACCACATAGGGGTATAAACTAACATCATTTATTTAAATCACTCTTTCTATTAATTGAATATGCTTCCAGCATCATTAATTTATTATAAAGACATGTAACCCATGTTATTTGTTTGCAGATAGAAGTTGTCAATATACATGAAGAAAGATATAGTTTTCCCAGCGAGCGAGGTAGATCCTTATGAAACTTCAAGAACCTCACTACAAGCTCAAAGGCACCCAATCATTTTCACAATACTGATATGTAGGAAAAGATGTCTTGTTGTGCAAATTCTGAGATCACGAAAAGAGAAGTGCAAAATAAGAAACCCTAGGTCGCAAATACTCCGAAGTCACAGGTAGCCCTAGGTTGCAAATGACTCTGGGTCACAGGTCGCAAATGAATCCCAGTCACAGGTCACAAATGTCTTTGATTTGTAAATGGCCCAAGTCTTAAGCCAACCCAACATTTGGGGAGGTCAAGAGTCAAGGGAAACTCAAGATTCACTTCAGCCTGTATGTACGACTTCACGAAATCACATAAGGATTTTTAGCTCTGCAATTGAAGCGAGGAAAAGAGAGATAAAATTGGTGCTTGAGAGTTAAAGGCACTCAGCTCTTGGTATCAAGTAGAGGGAGAGGTAGTGAGGCTATGGTTTTGGTATCACGAATTGAGATGAATAACCCATGTTCCACTTTTGGCTTTATACAAGTTGTAAATATGTATTTGAAGTTGTAGCAACATTGCTATATATTCTCTTTCTTGGCACTAATTCACTTGCTTGCTTGTAGTGATAGTACTAGTTGTCTAATATTTCACTATGTTTTTACATGTTCTTTCATACACGCAATTGGTAATGGACTAATTCATAGTGGTTGCATGTACATTTTCTTTCGAATCAGTGTTTATTTGTTTCTTTCCATGTCAATGATATATTGTGAACTACTTTCCAGTTAACCTCTGGCATGTTTCTTTCCATGTATGTTTGACTGGGTTTTGGCTCATTGATCCGCTCATGGCTTACCCCATTTTATTTTATGTTTAGACTTGCTTATTCTCTATTTGTGGTTCATCAATCTTGCGCTGATTTTTCTTCTTTGATTGGTGATTTCACCCTTGCCTCTACTTCATCATCTTCCCATTTGATAACAAAGAGTGGAAACACTTATGGTAGCATCTAGGCCCACATAGCAGATGGGGAGCCCATCCCAAACGGTGTGAGGTCTAATTGGGACCTTTCATAGGGGAGACCCCTTTGTTGTCGGTGGTACAATTTTGCTCGTCAACAACACTATATTGTTGTATTGGGCTCATTTTACTCTCTTTTGAAATATTTTGAAGAAAATCTATAGGAGAAGAATATTTGAAAGGGTTTCCCCTACAGTGGGCCTTTTCTCTAGTCTTGGACCAATTTTTGTGTCTTATTTTTTCGATATTGTCTTCTGTGATTTTGCGTACATTCTTGTACCTTTAGTTATAGTTTATGGTTAATTATACTGCATATATATATGAATATACTATTAATGAAAATATGAATTGGGCTTAAGTAACTGATATAACAAAGAGAAATATTGAAAAATTAACAAACCAAAGACCTCGATAGTGAGCTAGCGAGACCCTGAACTCATTCCCTTGACCTCATCAAGGTCAAACTGCTCTTTCCCTTAGAACAAAAATCCTCTATCCACATTCATCAAAGGCATACAACAACATATTTTTTCATGCATCAACAACAAATGAGAGAACCAAGTATATCATCATGAAATAATATATGAAAATGTAGCATCATCCTTCAACATCATAAATATGTTACTAAATATGAGATGTTTACAAGTATTGTCTAGCAGATATAGCTATAGTATATCAATAACTATGTCTTCATGAAACCTGTAGCAACATTATTTTTTAGGTCCATTATCTTCATGTAAGAAGAATTGTCACACCAAGAACCATTTAATCAATATGCCACTTAATTAATCATCCATAACATCCCTTTCTAAAATTTATTGATATCCAATGACATTGAAATACCAATATGTATGAACTTATCATCATCAACCAATCATAAGACTCTAAAATCAACCTATCTCCTTGGCCTCATATCAACAAGATCAACATTCTCTTTCTAGGTCATGTGTCGTTAGGGGAATTTTGAGGTCTAAAATGGGCCTCCTAAGAAAAATGTACAACGAAAATAAAATTTATAAGAACCAATAGGATTCAAGATGATGATTTCAACCATGGGGGTTGATTCAACATTTTTGGAGTAAAAAAGTAAAAATATTAGAAATAATAAAATAATAAAACTACTTTTTTCAACTCGTATTTTGAACTTATCTCCCTAAGGGTTTACTCAAATTTTGAGCGGGAATACTCGTTAGATGAAAAATTTAATTTTTCATCCAAGGAGTACCCATGTTGGATACTTTTTATGGACAATACTACACGAAAAATGATAAATACATAAAAAAAATGTGATTGCAATGATATTTTTTATGTATTTCTTATTTTTTATGTAGGAAAGTCCATCAAAAGTATGTAACATGGGTACTCCTTGGATGAGGGATTAAATTTTGCATCCAACGAGTATTCCCGCAAGAAATTTGGGTAAACCCTTTGGGAGATAAGTTCAAAATACAAGTTGAAAAAGTAGTTTTTTATTTTTTCCCGCTAAAATTTGATGATGTAATCAAATCTTATTTTATTATTTCAACAATTATTTTATAATTTCCTTACGAGGCTCATTTTATACCTCAAAATTTTCCTAATGATCATCACAAATTTGATCAACAACATTATTGACATTTTATAAGCATCTCTTCAAGAAACATATAAGAATCATTCATATTTCACCATAAGAAACTTATGAAAAATGAAAACAACAACATATAGTGATCATTCAAAACATCAACAACATGTGTGAATTTAGCAGCATCACCAACTCCATTATGAAAAAAGGAATATAATCCCAACAATGAATTATTATAACATAGAAAATTCTCCCCCCTGAACCTGTGCCAACCGTTCACTATGATATCTCATCACATCAACTCATTCATGAGGTAGGTCATCAAAGTATCTTCATCAATTAGTAAATCCATCACATCATCAATGTTATATTGCAGCAACTCATAAACCATCATTGTTCGCTGTCACTTCTAAATAGTATCCATAGAATATAAGAATTAAGATTAGTATAAGAATGCCAAATAATAAATGTCTGAAGCCTATCATATCCTTTTACTATGTTTTTCCAATTGTTTCTTCGTCATAGGAAAACATACGCAATAGTCTATATTATAACGTGCGTATATATGCGACTATCCTTCATAGAATACATGTCTCCAGTTCGGTGCTCACTCCAACTAGGTAGACCATCAATAAATCATTCTTTCCTTCCTTCCCTTTAGCCCAATAAAATGATTATGCATTATCAAATTGTCTCTCTCATACCTCGCGCATCTTGCTACTCTTTTTGGCCAGTAGCATCAGCATATTAAGTTCTTAATCCTTTTCAAATCCCTCAACACATCATCTTCCTTTTCTTTTCCTTTTTCTGGTGGACCACCTACCTACCCAGCACCCAAACCCATCTCTAGCATGAAAGTAAAATACTCAATTTTCATAACCACATGTCCCCCTGAGCCTGTAATATATGTTCCTATTTAGAGTTTTTACGTCATATGCACTATCATTTTTATGATAAACATAAATATAAAAATAACCATGGGAATCATAATCAAGATAGCATATGTATCGCTCCCCTATATAGTATACGTTATTGATCTTGAGGACCTAATAATCATCTTCTTCTCTCATGAGGTCTTGTACCTCACATTACTTCTGAAATAACTATGAAAAGTAAGATTTAACCAATGGACTGAATTAGGCTCAATATTTTCGACATTTCTAATCTTCCTCTAGATCTTCTTGAAATTTCTAATTATGTGTTTGAGCTTATCCCATCTCCTTTTTAGGTTTTTCATATTTGAACTGAAATTAGTGTCCTTATGCCCAAATGACTTACAATAGAAGAAATATCAATTAAACCATCCTTTGCATCTAGGGACTAAACTTGACCTTGATCTAGGATATTTTCTTAGAGATGTGTGATTTGATTCAATTTTCCCTTGCATAACATTGTACTGGTTTTTTCCATCATATTGTGTGTGATCATACCCAATGTTAGTCTTGATCAAAGGAGATAATTGTTCATTAATAATATTCTCGAGAGACTGAGATTCCTTTGCTCATATGTTGATCTTCTCATAATATTCCTTTAGGGTCATAATTTCAGATTCTAATGTTTCACAATGTTGTTCCTTTTCTTGAACTTGTTTTCTTATGTTTTTTCTTCTTCTATTGGTTACTTCTAATTCCATATTTAACATGTTTATTTCCTCAATCATACTATTTCATTTTTATTCCAATTATTCTTTAGGATTCCTGAGTTTATAATTCTCCTGTAGATTTTCCATTGAATCATCTACCTCACAACTATTTGATTCATTAATTAACTAGTATTCAAGAGACATAAGTACTACAAAAGAACTGTCCGAATTAGAATGAGAATTTTCTTGATCTTAGGATATGTTATGACTATCCTCATTATATTAAAATATTTTCTTGTTGGATAACTTATTTTTAGCAACATTATTTCCATTCCCTTTATGATTTTCTCTATAATGACATTTTGATGCATAATGGCCTACTCTTCCATAAGAAAATCATTTAAAATGAATCTTATCTTTAAATTTTTCAGTTCCCACTTGCAAATTTCTCATGAGGTTTGCTTCTTCCTCATATGATATGGTGCTTTTGTCTTTGGGTGTGCCCTTATATTTTCCCTTATATTTTTCTTTGATGGTTGATTCTTTCATGTCTAAAGGACGACCTTTCCTCATCTGAAATGGTGTCAATACTCCATGGACTTGATTAAGTGTGAGATTTTTCAAATCTTGCATTTCTTCAATAGCGGATAAAGTTGGAATCAAACTTCAAAGTTAGTGATCTCAAAATATTCTCAACAACATTAACATATTTTATTCTTCACCAATATTTCTCATGGAATTAACAACTTCAACTACTCTAAGAAAAAATGGTGTAATGCTATCATAATCATCCATTTTTCAATGTCTCATACTATATTGTAAGTTAGTGATCTCAAAATATTCTCAACAACATTAACATCTTTTATTCTTCACCAATATTTCTCATGGAATTAACAACTTCAACTACTCTAAGAAAAAATGGTGTAATGCTATCATAATCATCCATTTTTCAATGTCTCATACTATATTGTAAGTTATTGGATTTTATCACTTTTTACCTTGGTGCCACCTTCATAGCTTTGGATGAGCTTCTCTCACATGGCCTTTATTATTTTCAGTTGCATTACTTTCATGAACTCCGACTCAGAGAGACTTCCCAAGGTGGAATTCACAACCTTTGCATTGAGTTCATATTGTTTCTTTCTTGTATTATATGTGGGAATGGAGGATGGATAATGATATCCACTTTTAATGATTTCCCATACATCAGCTCCCAACGACAGCAAATATTCCCTCATACTAACATTCCGAAAGACAAATTCAGTTCCATTAAATAAAGGTGGCCTCATAGAAAACACTCCTTCTTGACTACACATCTTGATGAATCTCCTTCAAGCGATTAAGCTTCTCCTGGAGCACCTGATCTAATACCAATTTTTGGTAAATATACTGAGGGGGGGGTGAAATATTATTTTAAAAATTTCTTAAACCTTTTAATTTCTTATTTATATTTTTGTATGTGACTATAATGAGGTAACTATGTGTATGTATGTGACTCTTATGCAAACAACTACCGTATATCCACTTAACTATCTTTTCAGTTAATTTATCATATTTTTAACTTGAACCAGTGTATATGTACTTCATTATGTATTAATTAAATATTAACCATGTGTGTTAAGAACGAAATAAACCATAACACATAAGAAACACATCAACACACATGAACACAAGGATTTTTAGGTGGAAGCCCAATGTGGGAAAAAAGCACCATTGTTGTCATCTCTCTCTTCATATTTTATTATAAATAAAACATCTTGCAATATTTTGTTGGTTTAAACTAATTCCATTTCACAAGAACCCACCCATATAAGGTTACAAACTTCTCTCATTCTCCAACACCCACTAAAAGGGAGCTCCAACACCTTGATATCGTTTACTGGCAGCCATTGGAAGGGAGCTCCTACCCCTGATCTGATTTACCATATATTGATGGAAATAAGCTTTAACTCCCTCCCTGAAGGCTCCAATCCTCAGCACATTCGTGGACTATGTTTCATAATTTTCATACTAGATCAACTTAATCAAAACATTAGAACCTATATGTCACTTTTCATCAAATTTTCAAACTGAACCCACTACCATCATTTAATCCCAATACCAAATATCAAAATTGAAACCAATCATTGTAATAAATCATGCAATCACTAAACGAACTGAATCAAAAAAGAAATCATTCGATTTCAATCCCCTATTGAAACCAAACAATCTAATCCAGAACATATCATGTCAATGCACATTGACTCATCAATATATGAAGCCATACATTATTACCCATCACTAAGATCAACTATTGCCACGTAAAACCCTAATCCACAATATGTATGAATATATATCCTACTGTTCTGAAGAATATCCATGTATATACATGTTTTCCCATAAGAAAACCTATGTATATAACTCAAAATACTAAACCCTAAATCTGAATCAATTCACTACAAAAACAATCACTGAAACACATAATGAACTCATCACAGATTTCTAATCCACATAATTATCGTCACATAGCAGCATCCTCTTTAGTCAGCATATCATTCCATAAATAATTGAACCCAACCAAAACTGTAAGAATCAAATTATCATTTGAGAGACATCATTGACAGACATCAACAAACAAGACAGAATAAATCAACCATGATCATCAATTCATACTACAAAGCCCTAGAAGATGTGTGTGACACATATGAATAAATTATGTGTATGTGAGTAGATTTTATACTTGACACCAACATACATGGATATCAGTAAGTAATTATTGATTCTTACCTTCGTTGCACAAAAAAACTAAAGTAAAACCAAAATATCATCATACACAGTAACAATCATGCATCATAACATTATGAGCACAGATCAAATCAAACCATCAGAAGATTATTCAATGTGTAGTCATTTCAAAGCTATTGGATATCCTCCATCATCATAGCCCCTAGTGTACACTTATTTCAGATATAAATAAATCATCAATAAACCATTCCATGCACACTAAACACTTTGATCTTCATCTCCTTATTTAGCTTAGCCCTTAGCCAATACCATTGGTCAAAACCATACAAAAGCCGATGTTATTCTTTGACATGATCAAATAACCATTATCATGCTCGTTGCTATGTACCAATACCATGGTAAATACCCTTGGTATTTAAAATACCATTTTGTGAAAAATTTACGTGATTTATCTTCGTCATGCCCGTGTATGTATGCAGCTTTACTTAACAAAACCTTGGTATACTTCCTCAAACTTTTCTTTCATCATTCCTCTGACTTTAAACTAATATTGATTTTTCTAATATCTCTGTATCATCTAAACTGGCTTGTATGCTCATCCCGCTACCATCATGTTGACATATTTACCAAGTAGGTGTCCATCAAGGACAACACATACACATCTTCCTACAAGTAGATTTCCATCAAGGACAACACATTAGTCATAATGCCAGTAATATGCCCCTTTGTATTTCATGGCAACCCCTTTGGTGTTTGATCACCACAACTGTAAATGCCTCTAAAATGCATCAATCTAGGCACCAAAATTTTCAAACACCAAGTTACTCTCCCCCTTTGCAATCAAGGGCAAAGGGCTGACCAATGTTGAAATAAGGTTTCTCTCCCCCTTTCTAGACATGACACTGTAGATATGATATGTTGATTATGAACAATGTATACTGACCATGCTCCCCATGAGCACATAATCAATTTTCTAAATATATACAAGTAAGTACATGAGTCTGTGACTCAACTAGACATAACCTTTCCTATCACCATTGACTCATGCTTACATCAATTACCCAACATAATGGGATTACCTATTGTCACTCAATTAGTAAATCAGATGCCCATCATAGGATTACATATATAATTGATATGTGCTAGGTCCCTATATTACTAGTTTAGTCCCCCTGTAACCCCAATATTGTTATTATTATGCCCTTACATTATTATTGTTAGGTCTGCTAGGATTATATTGTAGCCCCATGGGCTCTTATATTTAGGAGGTTTTGGTAATTTGTATTGTCCAAGAATTATTCATTTATCTAATTTATTGGAGGTTTCCCCCTCGAAGTGGATGATTTATAAGGAGTTGATCTCTTTTTTCTTCTATTTTTGGAGTTGTTTTCATAACATTTCGTATCGGAGCTTTGGATTCTACGGTTTTGCTGCTCCAAATAGGTGATCATGGAATTTTTTCTATAATTTTTTTCTACAAAGGTTAAGAAGCTGAATTTTTTATAGAGTGAAGCCAAAATCTTGAGGAATGACGTGCAAAAATTTTAGATCTTGGTTGGCAATATTTCCAGAGATATGGTCTATGCAAGTTAGGGATTTTTGCAGGTTCTTGAATTGAACCTAAACAGGTCATTGTGGGATTTGAGCTATAAATTTTTTTCTACAAGGGTTCAGAAGATAAAATTTTCACTGAGAAAAGCTACAATCTAGAGGAACGTTGTGGAAAAATTTCAAATTTTGATTCAAAATATTGTTGGAGATAGGGTCTGTGGAAGTTAGGAATTTTTCAGGCTCCCGAATTTCATCTCAAAGAGGTAACCGTGGGAAAATAGTCATAACTCTCCTTATGAGCATTGGATTGGAATTCTGTAAAAAGTGGCCACAAATACAGAGAATTTAGTTTCCTCTGTATCAATGTTAGAGCCAAAGGAGGAAACAGTGACACATGGCATTCGGTACAAGGTCGCTCTACTGAACCAATTGATAATTAGGTCATTGTGGGATATTTGGCATAATGCTTCCTTGAAGAATCCAAATCAAGTTAGACCTCTAGAATTTGAAAGAAGATTCAGAGGGCTACTACAGGGCCCAATTTCAAATATTAAGGATGCGAAATCACAGATATAATTTAGTTTCAATATCAAGTTCCTCGAAAGCAAGAAAAAGGTGTGTATTTTTTTCGAATTACATAGTCTCGTTTGAAAAAAATAGTTTGAATTTATTCGAAGGGCATATTGAAGAATAGATACTAGTATTAGGTTCTAAAATGCCCCCTAAAAATAATTCAACACCCATTAAGCCTTCAGAAGGCTCTACTATGGCTCATGAAGATGAAGAAATGCAAAATGAGATATCAAAATTACAAGAGCAATTGCACCTATCGCAAAAAGCAACAAAAAATGAAATGGAAGTTTTGAAGAAAGGTGTGGAAACTAAGATGGATGGTTTGAAGAAAAGCATGGAAGCTAAGATGAATGGTTTGGAAGCTAATATGGATGGCATGGAAGTTGAAATGGAAGCTAAGATGGATGACATGGAAGCTAAGATCGATGAAAAATCGAAAACATGAAGAATGATCTAAAAGTAGAAATCGAAGGTTTGGCAAAGTTGATACAAGAAATGTTTCCTAATGGAAAAAATATAGTAGAGGAAACTCATGATGAGAAAAAAAAATGTTAATCATGATTTCATAAAATCTAATGTTGGATGAAAGAACCACCATATTCCAAAGATGGATATGAGGAAGTTTGATGGAAAGGATCCTATAAGATGGATACTATAGATGGACCAATATTTTCATCTCAATAATGTGCAAAACACACAAAAGGTACGCATTGCAACTTTATATTTAGAACAAAATACATTTTTATGGTATTGATGGCTTTGCTCCCGTAAAAAAATTGTCACTTGGTCAATTTTTACGAAGAAAATGATAGCACATTATGAGGATACAAAAAGCAACACCTTCTTTAGCCATTTGATAAATCTCAAACAGAAGGGCTAAGTGGTGGAGCACATTGAGAACTTCCAAAAATTGAATATAAGGGTAATTGATACTCCAGAGGAACACAAGATTGATGTCTTCATAGGGACTTCAAAGGATAGCATCCAACATGAATTTCGCATTTGGGAACCTGATTCATTGGAAAAGGCATTCAGGTTGGAAAGAAACATTGAATGCAAAATTATGGTGACAAGGATGCCTACCACTCACATATATAAAGATGGAAGTGTTGCTACTCCTAGACTTCCACAACTTACAATGTTTACACCACAACAATTGGAAGAAAAAAAAAGAAAAAGGGCTTTGCTACAATTGTGATAGAAAATACACTAAGGGTCATAAGTGTGTTGAGAAGATATTATTTTACATAGATTGTGAAGAAGAAGAAGAAAATGAACAAGAATCTTCAAAAGAAGAGGATGTACACCATGAACCAACCCTGGAAGAGGAAGAAATGAGTCTGACCATATCGTGAAATGCTTTGGAAGGAATTACCACTCCTCAAACTCTCAATATAGAAGGACATATCAAGAAGAAAAAGGTAATAGTTTTGATTGATTCGACTAGTGCCCATAATTTTATTCATTGTAAGGTAGCCAAGGAATTGAATTGCTTCCTATGCCCAACACCAAAATGTCAAGTGATGATTGCAAATAGAGGAACTATAAATTTCTCTGGAAAATGCCATAATATCAAGCTAACCATGGGGAAATATGTATTTAATAGTCCAATGCTCTTCATTCCAATGGGAGTTGTTGATGTTGTACTAGGAGTACAATGGTTACAATATTTGGGGACAGTAGCTTTTAATTTTTAAGAACTTTTCTTGAAATTTTTTTTATAAGGAAAGGAAGTCGAATTATGGGGTATCACAGGGAAGCTGAGAAAGATAATAAGCTATAATTTCATGAAAAATATTTTTAAGAAATAAAAATGAGGCGTAATTGCACAATTATGCTCACTAGAATTTCCAACATCAAAATCATCTATTTTTGCAGATCTCCAAAAAGCCTGGGAAAATCATTCGAAGGTGTTTGAAACTCCCAAAGGACTCCCATATAATCATGAGCATGATCATTCTATTCATTTGATTCCAGGAAGTGTTCCTCCAAACATCCGGCCTTATAGATATCCTTATGTCCAAAAGAGCGAAATTGAATGTATGATTACAGAAATGTCAGAGGCTGGTATAATTCAACCTAGTCAAAGTTATTTCTCTGCTCCAGTAGTATTGGTGCACAAGAAGGATGGATAATGGCGCATGTTTCCAGATTATAGGGATCTCAATAAGCTCACCCTTAAAGATAAATTTCCCATTCCTTTGATTGGTGAATTATTGGATGAATTACATGGAGCAATTTAGTTTACCAAGTTGGATCTTCGTTCAGGATATCATAAAACTAGAATGAAGACTAAATATATTCCGAGAACAACATTTTGAGGTCATGAGAGTCATTATGAATTTTTGGTCATGCCTTTTGGCCTTACCAATGCACCTTCTGAATTTCAAGGGTTGATGAATTCCATTTTCAAACCCTTCCTTAGAAATGTTTTGCTAGTATTTTTTGATGATATACTAAACTACAACAGGTTTTGGAAGGATCATGTTCAACATGTTGATAGGGTGCTCAAACTATTACAGGAGAAACAATTATATGCAAAAGCATCCAAATGTTTCCTTGGAGTATAGGAGGTGGAATATTTGGGTTATATTTTATCTCACAAGGGTGTTAAAGTAGACCATAACAAAATTAAAGCCGTTAAGGAATGGAAATTCCCCACAACCATAAAGTAGTTGCGAGGATTTCTCAGGTTAACATGGTATTATAATAAGTTTTTTAAGAATTATGGGAGAATAGCAGCACCTCTAACAACATTATTGAACAAAGATTCATTTTCATGGACTCCTAAAGCAACTAAGGCCTTTGAACATCTTAGAGAGGAAATGTGCCTAGCACCAGTCTTGGCTACATTATAATTCACAAAAAACTTTATTATGGAATGTGATGCCTCGGGAAATGGAATTGGTGTTGTTTTAATGCAAGAAGGAAGACCCATTTCTTTTGAAATTCATCCAATCAAAGGAAAGTATTTACAGAAAGATATTTATGAGAAGGAAATGTTATCAATACTAAACACATTAAATAAATGGCGACCTTACCTAATGGGAAGACACTTCAAGGTAAAAACTGATCATGATAGTATTAAACTCTTTCTGGAACAAAGAATAACTTTAGAAGAGAAACAAAACTGGGTCACAAAGATGTTAGGTTATGACTTTGAAATAATCTACAAAAAATGGAAGCTAAATGTTGTTTCAGATGCACTCTCAAGAAAGAATGAAGAGGTGGAAGCATTTCTTTGTGCCATTTCTATTATCCAACTAGATTGGATAACTTAAGCAAGGAATGAATGGAAGAAGGATGAAGAAGTGTGGACATTCATTAAAAAGTTGTAGCAAGATCCTAGTACATTTGATACATTTAGTTGGAAAAATGATTCCTTATGGTACAAAGATTGCTTATATCTTTGTAAGAATTCCCAACTAAAACAAAATATTCTTTTGGAATTGCACACTTCTCCTTTAAAAGGACACTCAGGATTTTTAAAAACTTACCACAGGGTGAGGAAAGAATTTTTTTGGGATAGCCTTAAATATGATATTCAAAAGTTTGTGGTGGAATGTTTGGTTTCCTAGCAAAATAAATTTGAGACAATTAAGGCCCAGAGTCTTCTACAACCTTTATCCATTCCAAGTCAATGTTGGGAGGCGATTTCAATGGATTTTGTCACATATTTACCTAAGTACAAAGGAAAGAGTGTCATCGTGGTGGTAGTTGATAGAATTACCAAGTATGCACACTTTTGTGCATTATCTCATACATTTAAAGAAAGTATAGTTGCTACTACATTTATGGACACAATTCAAAAGCTACATGGAAACCCATAGATTATTTTGAGCGACAGAGATCCCATTTTTACTGGAAATTTTTGGATGGAGTTATTTTCTTGTTTGGGTACTCAATTAGCTCATAGCTAATCTTATCATCCTCAATCCAATGGTCAAAATGAGATAGTGAATAAATGTTTGGAAGGATATCTTCATTGTTTTTTATCTGATAAACAATCACAATGGGTCAAGTGGTCACCTCTCACTAAATGGTGGTATAACACTTCCTTCCATACTATAGAAAAAATGAACCCATTTATGGTTCTTTATGGATATCATCTATCGTAAATCAAATCATATTTAATAGAAAATTCTAAGGTTCAAGCAGTGGAATATCACATCGAACATCAACAAGAAGTTCTCCAACACTTAAAGGATAACCTAAATTTGGCACAAAATCGAATGAAACAATAGGAATATCAACATCACAGTGAGAGAAGTTTTGATGTAGGAGACTAGGTATTTTTACAGCTACAACCATACAAACGAATGTCCCTCAAGCAAGCTAAGAAGGATAATAAATTATCTCCAAAATACTATGGTCCTTACAAGGTGTTGCAAAATATTGGTACTATGGAATACAAATTGGAGCTTCCTGCTTCTTCGCGAGTGCATCTAGTTTTCCACGTTTCATGCTTAAAGAAGGTTATAGGTGAAAATATTCCAGTTCAAACAATATTGCAAGAACTTTATGAGGAAGGAAAAATCATATTGGAACTTGAAGCGGTCACAGAAACAAGAAATTGACAGCTACGAAATTGATCAATTCCAGAGTATCTCATCAAGTGGAAGAACTTACCCATTGAAGATCCTACATGGGAGGATGAGAATTTTATACAGAAGCACCCAAATGTACTCAAGAATTGAGGACAACACTTTTTTGAAGGAGAGGGGAATGTTAGTTCCCTATATTACTAGTTTAGTCCCTTATTGTTATTATTGTAGCCACCTTATTGTTATTGTTGTACCCTTGTAACCCCAATATTTTTATTATTGTGCCCTTACATTATTATTGTTAGGTCGACTAGGATTATATTGTGGCCCCATGGAATCCTATATATATAAGGAGGTTTTGGTAATTTTTATCATCCAAGAATTGTTCATTTATGTAATCTATTGGAGGTTTCCCCCTCGACGTGGTTGATTTCTAAGGCATTGATCTCTCTTTTCTTCTATTTTTGGAGCTAGTTTCATAACAACATGACCCCAATAATCCATAGATGACTGAATTCTAAAATGATTTATAACATAGGACTTTACGTCAAGAGAGGACATTATGAAATTTATAACAAAACCAAATACATATATAGTGAGGTATCAAGACCATAATATTCATAAACAATCATCATACACCATGTAGGATCTCCAACATTGATTAATAGCAATATGAATATCAAAATTCATATCCTAATCATAAATATGCAAGATAAGACAATGTAGCTTCAATATCAACAACCTATGACCAAGTATGTAGCATCAACCACATAATATTATTCTGTAGAACTCATTCCCTTGACCTCATTAAGTTCAAATTACTCTTTCCCTTCATATGAATAGCCTCAATCCACGTTCATAAAAGGAATACAAAAACATATCTTTTCATACATTATAAACATATCATAGACCCAAGCATATCATCATGAAGTAGGATATGACAATGTAGCATCATGCTTCAACATCATAAAAATGTGACTAAATATACGTTGTCTCCAAATACCAACCAACAGATGTAGCAGTATTATATCAATAAACTTGCCTTCATGAAACTTGTAGCAACATTATTATCTTTTTACATTATCTCCATGTAAGAAAAATTATCACACAAGGAACCATTTCATAAATATGAAACTAAAGTAATAATCCATAAGATCACTTTATGAAATTTATTCATATCCCATGACATAGAGATAGCAATATGTATGAACTTATCACCATCAACCAGTCATAAGACTATGAAATCAACCTATCTCGTTGATCTCTTAACAATAAGATAAACATTCTCTTTCTATGTCATATGTATCATCACAAATTTGATCAACAACATTATTGAAATTTTATATGGATTTATTCAAGCAACATATAAGAATCATCCATCTTTCACCATAACAAACTTATGAAAAATGATAGGAGTAACATATAGTCATCATTCAAAACTTCAACAACATGTCTGACTTTATAATAATCACCGACACCATTATGTATCAAGGAATATATTACAAAATATGCATTATTAGAAGGTTAGAAAATGCTCACCCTGAACCTGTTTCAATTGTTCACTATAAAATATGATCACATCAACCCAATCATTAGTTAGGTCATCAACGAATATTCATCAATCAATAAATCCATCACAACATCAATGTCATGTTTCAGCAACTCAAAAACCATCATTAGCCACTATCACTTCTAAGTAGTATCCAGAGACTCTAACCATCAACATCAGAACAAGAAAGCTAAATAATAAATGTCTGAAGTATATCATATCTTTTTCCTATGTATGTCCTGTTGTTTCTTCATCATAGGAAAACACACGCAGCCCTCTATATCAGAACTCGTGTATATACTCACATTTCCTTCATAGTATCCATGCACAGAAAGTAAAATGCTGAATTTTCATAATCACAACCCCCCTAAGCCTATATCGTATGTTCTTGTTTCATAGTTACTACATTAGATGAATTTCGAGTAATATGAGCAACGTGAATATCTAAAAAACCATAGGGATCATAACCAAGATAAGATATGTATTGCTCCCCCTGAGATTATTCATCAATGATCTTGTACCTAATAACCATCTTATGATGTTATGATGTCATGTACATCACATCACTTCTGTAGTCACTGTGAAAAGTAAGCTTTAAGAACCAACGGACTACAATTGGGTCAATCTTCCCTACGTTTCTAATTGAGGTTCCTTCTTCCTGGAGATCTGCTTGCAATTTCTAATTATGTATTGGAACTTATCCCATCTCCTAGTTATGTTCTACATATTTGATATGAAATTAGTGGCCTTATGCCTAAATGAGTTACAAGAGAAAAAATATCCATAAAACCATCCTCTGTACCTAGGGACTGATCTTAACCTTGATCTAGGATATTTTCTTACAGATGTGTAACTTGATTCAATTTTTCCTTGCACATAATTGTACTGGTTTTTTCCATCACAATGTGTATGATCATACCAAATGCTATTATTGATCAAGCGCAAGTGTTGTTCAGTAATAATACTATGTAGAGACTCATATGTATTTTCCCATTTTTTTAGCTTCTCATAATATTCCTTTAGGGTCATAATTTCGGATTCTAATGTTTAACAATTCTTTTCCTTTTCTTGAATTTGTTTTCTTATGCTTTATGTTATTCTATTGGTTGCTTCTAATCCATATTTAACGTATTTATTTCCTCAATAATATTGTTTCCTTTTGATTCCAATTCTTTGTTACCATTCCTCAGTTTATAATTATCCCTTAGAGTTTACATTGAATCATCTAACTCATAGCTAGTTGATTCATTAATTGACTGATATTCAAGGTCCATAAGCACTAGATAAAAACTGTTAGAATCTGAATTGTAATTTTCTTGATCATCATATATGCTATGACTATCTTCATTAGAGTAATATATTTTCTGGTCAAAAAAGTTATTTTGAGCAACATTCTTTCCATTCTCTTTATTATTTTCTCTATAAGGACATTTGGATTCATAATGGCCTTCTCTTCGACCAGAAAAAAATTTAAAGGGAATCTTACATTTGAATTTTTCAATTCCCACTTGCAAATTTCTCCCGAAGTTTGCTTCTTTCTCATCTGATATGTAGCTTGTGTCTTTGCACGCTTCCTTATGTTTCCCTTTATATATGGCTTTGAAGGTTTCTTCTCTCATGTTTGAAGGACCACCTTTCCTCATCTCAAATTTTGTCAATATTTCATGGAGTTGATCAAGTGTGATATTTTTCAGATCCTAGATTTATTTAATAAAGAAGACTTATGAATTTAACTTCAATCTTCTAAAAAATATTAGCATATTTTATTCCTTCGCCAATATTTTTCATGGAATTAACAACTTCATCTACTTTAAGAAAAAATGTTTCACTGATTTCATCATCATGCATTTTCACTGTCTCATACTGCATTCTAAGGGATTGGAGTTTAGCACTTTTTACCTTTATGCCACCTTCATAACTTTGGATGAGCTTATCCCACATGGAGTTTTTTATTTTTAGCTTCATTAATTTCATGAACATAGACTCAAATAGACTTCCCAATATGGCATTCACATCCCTTGCAGTGATTTCATATTGTTTCTTTCCTGCAGTAGTTGTCAGAATGGAGGATGGATATTTATAACCACTTTCAAAGATTTCCCAAAAATCAACTTCCAACAACTGCAAGTATGTACTCATCCTGACTTTCCATAAGACAATTAGTTCAATTAAATAAACTAGACCTCGTAGAAAATACTACTTCTTGACTACTCATCTTGATGGATCTTCTTCATGTGATCAAGCTTATTTTGAAGGACCTGCTCTGATACCAATTGTTGGGAAAAATAAGGAGGGGGGGGGGGTGTGAATAAGTATTTTAAAACTCACTTAAACCTCTCAATTTCTTATTCAAATTTTTGTATGCGACTATAATGAAGTGAACCTACATATGTACGCAATTTCTATGCATAAAACTAGTGTATTTCCACTTAAGTAAAATTTCGGTTAGTTAATCATCTGTTTAAATTGAATTAATGTATCAGTAATTCATGCGGAACTAATTAAATAATAACCATGTGTAGGAAGATATAATAAACCAGCACATATAAGGAACACATCAACACACATGAACACCAAGAATTTTAAGTGGAAAACCGATTTGGGAGAAAACCATCATTCTTTTCATCTCTTTCTTTATCTTTTATTGTAAAGAAAACATATTAAAATCGTGTACTAGTGTAAACTCATAATGGCACGCAGGAACCCACCTGCAAAAGTCGATAACCTTCTCTCGTTATCCAGCACCCACTAGAAGGGAGCTCCAACCCCCTAAACTTGTTTACCAGCACCCACCGAAATGGAGCTCCTACCCCCTAATCTGATTTACTAACTACTAGTGGAAGGAAGCTTCAACTCCCTCACTGAATGCTCCAACCCTTATCACCTTTGTGGATCATGTTTCAAAATTTTCATATTGGATCCACAAAATCAAAACATTACAACTTGTAGGCCACTTTTGTAAAATTTGGTAGATTTTTTATGCTTGATGCAAATTTAATTTCTCTTCAGTATTAGATAACAATCACATAAATCATTAAGTAAAATGCTGATAGAACATACCAGTGGATCAACAGAAGACAATCTAAAAAAATATATATTTGTTGTTGGGTTATGACGATCAGTAGGAAGCTTCAACCAGTAAAGTCTCCTTGGCCAGCCAACCCAATATGTGTCACAAAAGCGCTCAAAATAGCCAAACAGTCAACTCAAATTCAACCCCATAAAAGTCAACGAAGCTCGGTCTTTGGTCAACCTTTGACCTCGGTTCTTGTGCAAAAGTGTATAGACTACATAAATTGAAGTCTATGCCAAAAATCATCTCCTTTGGACCATGCGTTTACCAAATTTTATGTTGGTAAAACCCTAGCTACAACGAAAACAGTCTTCGTCCTTCTCCCACGTGTGAACCGTAGATTTTCCTCCTTAGAGCTCTAACCAATCAGAAGTGGAGAGAGAAATATGTGTGATGAGGAGATGATTGAAATGTCCTCCAATGTTGACTCTATTTAGATCAATCACTGAGGGTGTGTGACACATTTGCTGGGGGTGTAAAATCTTAAGGCCAACCTGCACATATTTTGAAAGTATTAGAAATGAATTCAAAATAAATGTTCTGCTCATCAGATCAAGATGATCTTTAGATTAATGTTGCACCTCTCTGAAAGAGGAACCCAATAAAAATATTGGTGTCTTCATCTGAGCATCACAACATGGATTTTGGACCTAGTTGTATAATTTAACACTCCCTCTCAACTAGGGAGAACTCCATCCACCTGTGCAATAAAACATCGTGCATCATCCCGCTGTAAATTGCTTTGCTGGCCTCTTTATTTTATAAAAAAGTGGGTCAGTCACAAAGACATCATTCCTGGCCGACAGATTCACCCCAGAGGTCCAAAAGCTCTATATGACTCATAAAGAGTCTCATACCAACACGAAGTTGGTTTTCCTGACCCGAAGTTAGTTGGAGCTCCGAAACCTCACTATAATTGATCGCAGATCAAGTGGCTAGACTGTGTCATCCTAGACAGAGAGTACAACAATCTCTAGTGCATCCATCAGTCTTTACTATTAGTCTCTAGATTTTCCCACCTCACTGGTAAAATGAAAGGTACTTCCCATGAGCCCTGAACTCAATGGGTAGGATGCATATGGGGCACAAACAATGAGAGGTGAACCAACTCAAACTTCATAACGGTGGGGAAGAAGCAACACAAGGTTCGACAAGCCTAGCCCCATGAGTGCTTATATCTCCGAGAAGCTATCCCCAAAGCCCCCTAGAGCTCCCGGAGCTCATCGTCCAATAGGACCCATGATCCAGGTGGATATTAACGGCTACCCACCTATTCCATTTGGACCCACAGCATCAATTCTTTCCGTTTTTCAACTTCAGCAAAACTTACTATTTTTAGCAGGTTTTCGGGTCATGCACTCCTGGAGCTGTTTTGGGGACTTAATGATCAAGGTGGATATTAGTGGCCACCTACCGAGTCCATTTGAACCCCCACCATCATTTATTTCAGTTTGTAAGTTTCAACACAACTTACTATTTATAGCAGTTTTTTGGGTCCTAAACTTCCAGAGCCGTTTTGAGGCCTTAAACGACACTTTTTGGGAGAATAGGGAGCAACATGGGTCATAGACCATGTTTCTCACTCAAAATTTGTATTCCTTGGATATATATTTCTAAAGAGCTATTGAGCGCATCAAACGGAGATCGAATGCCAAAGTTACGTCCCCGGGAAGTTAAAACACCAACTTACCCAAACGAGGCCCACAATTTTAGCGCTTCATCTCCTAGGGTTAGGTTTTTGGATGTTTTGGATTTTACATTGTTTCTCAACAATAAATAGGCCTTTGAGCCTCATTGTAAGATAGTTCAGGGGGCTGGGAGCTGACACATCTCTTCTCAGAGACAAGCACTACCAGTGCCCTAGTTCGCTTGTTCCCACCATTTCAGTTCTGTAACATAGTTGAGGGGGCTAGGAGCCGACACATCTCTTCTCATAGATAAGCACTACGAGTGCCCTAGATCACTTGTTCCCATCATTTCAGTTCTGTAACACAGTTCAGGGGCTGGTAGCCGAGACATCTCTTCTCAGGGATACGCTGCTAGTACCCTAGCTCATCTATTTTCATTATGTTTGTAATAGGCCTTCGAGCCTCAATGTAACACAGCTAAGAGGCCTACGCCTACCAAATCTCTTCTCAGAGATATGCTACCAGTGCCCTAGCTTGTTTATATTATGTTTGTAAGCTTATTTCAGTCATTCTTTTATTAAAAAATGAAGCATTATTTCTGCTGCATCTCTGTATCTATTGCTATATGTGTATTTTGTTGTGTTCTTGCATAAAATCCAGATCAATGGTATCAGAGAGGTATGTTATTTCTTTGTTTTTCTTTTTGTGTCCCCAATGCAGCCAGGGTATAAGGATTTCAACCTCGCAACCCCGACGACCCCCCAAGGCGGAAGGAAAGAAAGACAAGGGAGCAGGAGATCCTATCAAAATCCTGCTCGAGGAGGCCCTCGAGAAACAAAGGAACGTGATGATGGATAAATTTCCCCAGATCCTTCTGTGACTTCCCACGGAGTAGCGCATCTCGCCGGCATGTGTGACAAGTCGCCGACATCCTAGACAAATCCAACACCAAGTTCGATAAAATTCCCCCCCGATGGAGGAACTTAATGCAATGGAGACCATTTCTTCCTAATGAGGGAGGAATGATCCAGGTGGATATCAGTGGCCACCCACCTATTCCATTTGGACCCACAACATCAATTTTTTCAATTTTTCAACTTCAGTACAACTTACTATTTTTAGCAGGTTTTTGGGTCCTGCACTCCTGGAGCTATTTTGGGAACTTAATGATCAAGGTGGATATTGGTGGCCACCCACCAAGTCCATTTGAACCCCCACCATCAATTATTTTAGTTTGTAAGTTTCAGCACAACTTACTATTTATAGTAGTTTTTCTGGTCCTGAACTTCTGGAGCCATTTTTAGGCCTAGCACCCTAGTTTGTTTACATTATGTTTGTGAGCTTATTTCAGTAATTATTTTATTAATAAAATGAAGCACTATTTCTGCTGCATCTCTTTATCTATGGGTATATGTGTATTCTGTTGCGTTCCTTCATAATATCTGGATCAACCCACATCATAGGGTCCTTCCACGATACCAAGACTCTCACAGAAGGTTAGGAACCTGACCTTCCCTAGAGACTTAGTGAGAATATCCATGACCTACTCATCAGTTCCTATATGATCAAGCCTTATAGAGCCTCACTGTACCATATCCCCAATAAAGGGTACCTGATATCAATATTCTTGGATTGATCGTGGAGCACGGGATTCTCGGACAAGCGAATCCCACTATGGTTATAAAAGAGTATTACAGTGGTATCTATCACATTTCCAAACAACTCACTAAAAATATTTCATAACCAAACTACTTCACAACAGGCCATACTCGTTGTAATGTATTCAGCCTCTATGGTGCTGAAGGCCACCGACTTATGCTTCCTACTCATCCATGATATCAAAGCAGAACCAAGATTGAAGCAGCATCTAGATGTGCTGATACGATCCACCACACTACTAGCCCAATCGGCATCAGTATATCCAAGGCATGTCATGCTCCCAACAGTGTATCTCAACCCATGGTTTATCATGCCCTGAATATATCTCAAAAGATTCTTGCCACCAACCCAGTGAAAGTGATGAGGCTCAACCATCTGTTGACTCAAAGTGTTCACTGCAAAAATTATATCTGGACGTGTGTTGACTAAGAACATCAGGGCCCCTACAAGTTGTCGATACTCCGTAGCATTTTCTTACATGGGCCCAACAACACTTCCGCTCAACTTCTTAAATTTGAGCTCCATCGGTGTCGACACGGACTTGTATTCCACCAAACTAAATCTTTCCAAAATCTTCATAATGTACTTTCCTTGAGAGAGGAAAATCTCGCCAGGTCTCTGCTAGACCATCAGGCCTAGGAAATAGTGCATCAGTCCTAGTTCCCTCATCTCAAACTCAGCAATGAGATCCCTCTTGAACTGATGAGTGAGAGGGTCAACACCTATCAGCAAGAGGTCATCCACATACAGTACCAGAATGAGAGGCTTCTCCTTGAAAACCTTGAAGTAAACGTTTGGATCAACATTACTATGAGTGAAGCCCATCTTCATTAGGTAGCTATCTATCCTCTCATACCAAGCTTTGGGTGCTTACCTCAGGCCATAGAGGGATTTCTTGAACCTGCAGACATGGGTGTCCCGATCCTGGAGTTTGAACCGTAGAGGTTGCTCCACATATACCTCTTTCTTTATCACACCATGCAGAAATGCGGTCTTCATGACATCCATCTGATGGATACTCCATTCTTGCGCAATAGAAAGGGCTATAATAGATTGAATGGTGGTATATCAGGCCACAGGTTCAAATATGTCATTATAGTCTATGCCTTCTTTTTCAGAGAATCCACGGGCAATGAATGTTGCCTTCAACTTTTCAGCACTTCCATCAGATCAATGCTTGATATTGTAGAGCTATTTTGAGGTGATAACTGCTTTTTCCTTCAGTCTTGGAACCACATCCTAGACATCATTCTTTATTATGGACTCATACTCTTCGTGCATAGAATCCTTCTAGGCTTGATGCTTTATGGATTCCTTAAAAGATCTAGGCTCAGATTGTACAATAGTACTCATGGTTGTTAGATACCCATGGTATCTACTCGGCTTCTTGCTTTCACAGAATGTCCCCCTTAGGGCCATATGTCCCTCGGCATCCTCGAGAGTGTCCTGGAGCCATGATGGTCTCTTTCCCAGTGAAGGAGGTGGATCAATCGGGTCCATCAGTCCTTCAACATCAGGCATCATCTATGTTACACCACTTTTTGGTCATCTAACATATTATCATTAGATGGACCCAAGTACAGCATGTAAGACCAATTTTACTCCAAGTAAAATTTCTTTCACTAAAAAAATAACTTAGTAAATCACCTTTATTAAGTTTTTTATGGTCTAAACAAGAAACCCCATAAGGAAATATTAAATAAATATACATTTGTTTGATTTTCCTCATGAAATAATTAGTTAAATAGAAGTTTAATTAATATTTCTGGTTATATTTTAACCCAAAACAAGGAAATTAATTAGGTAAATCATTATTTATCTTATTATTTTCTAAATAATAATTGTTTAAATCTTATTTAAATAATATTCTTTGTTAAATATAACTAATTCACCCTTAAATAATTAAATAAATCATTTATTTATTTATTATTTACAAATAAGGGGATTTGACTCAAGTCAAATTCCTTTTCCATCCAACAAATATAATAAAATATTCCATAAAATTTGGATCTAGATTTGGTTAATAATATTTTAATTATGCACCAATCTCTAGACTAACTCAATATTTTGTTATAAGTGGAAGGGTTTTCCCATTCATTTGTCACCTTTTGTTACCTAAAGATCACTCTGCATCTCAACACTTGGTTTGGCTATTGATCCATAATCATAGCCACACTTGTCCATTTTTGTCTGGGTTTTCTACACCATCAAGAGAGAGAAGTTCTACATATGAAGTGTTGAGGACTCACAAGAACCCACCCCATTGAGGAGAACAGGGAACACCCTCTTGTGTTTTCCTCACAGGTGCCATTAATAAAAATATTCATTGGATATATTCTTGTCTTGTCTATTGGATCTATGGAGTAAATCTTATTTTTCTACTATTTAATGTCCTCTAATGCATAGATCTAGATTTTTGCAGCATTTTTCTTGATCATCTAATCGCAGATCTGAAGATATTAGCAGTAATTTCTACTGTTAGTGCTATAAGTTATGCATAGCTAAAATGGTCTTTTTTCGTACACTTCAAATAAAGATTCATACTAACAACTGGTGACTCCACACGGGTTTACCTTTATGACCACTGCCATTTTTCTGATCCTTGCATATTCAACTACTTCAAGCTGTAGGATTTCTCTTCAGCCCCTTGTTTTTCTTATTCTTGATGTTTTTTTAACCCATAAAACCATAAAACAATTAAAATTCTAACTTCTGCGTGTTTTCAGACCCATTGCGCAGGTGAACGACATCAGTCGCAGTTGAGCTGACAAATTTTTCTGAAACCTGCCGATGAAAGTGTCGAAAGTGAATGTCACACTTTTCTACCCCAAACCTGCGACTTGGACCTCTAGGGTGCACTTTACAGCCCAAAAAGTGCGACCTCTGCTGAAAACAGGCCAAAAACTGTGACCTGGACTTTCCGCAGGGATTTTTCTGAAAGTTTTCTAGGTTCTGCTGAGCCTCTGTTCAGGGTTGTCTGACCTCCATCTCTGCCCATTTTGGACCTGTACTTGTTCTGTTTCACTCAAATAAGTGGGAACCTACGCCCCTAGGGCTTCAATACCCTTCACTTTTTGTGGAAGAGTGTTTACTATTGCAGGTTCTCTGAAATTTCAGAGTCTTCAGCCATTTTTTCAGATCCGATACCTCATCTTCAGATCCACTTCAGATCATCTTGTTATCCATCCAAATCTTCCCATTTAGCTTTTTTTGGGTTTTCCATTAGGGGGCTCTTTGCTTTCCTCCTGGATATAGCCTTTCACCACCTCTTTTTATAGCAATTTTCCTCTGATTTGTTGCTTTTTTCTGCACCACTTTCCAATAGATTTTGTCTTTTAGATCTCTGTCCCTCTTGACCCAAGATATATTAGCCTTTTGTAGTGTGTTTAAATTATTTTTTTGCTCACCTATAGACTAATTGATGAGAGACCCGTCTCCTTGGTTTTAGATTATTGCATTTTTAACTATTTATTTTCTGTTTTGTAGACCTATATACTATCATTTGCAGGTTTATTCATAGCTCTAAAGCACATTTTTTATTTTCTCTACAAATTTCTGGGTTTAAAAATTAGAATTTACACGCTTTTACACACACACCCTAAGCAAAAAATGGATTGGTTAACACCGCCAAGAAAAGACTCTAAAACATTGAAATAATTTGATCCTGCACCTCTTTCCCCTTGTTTTGACATTGTAATCACATGATTCTGCACCTCCCTGCCCTTGTCAGTCTCTTTTTCATTAGTGTCGTGTGTGTGTCATCATTTCTTAACCTCCCATGGGCTCTGATTTTCCTCAAGGGGGGCCACCACCTTCTTCATATCTTCCCCTCTTGGTAGCACATATTCAAGGTACAACATGCCTCCTCTCTTTTCCCAACCTCCTGTTTACCACACTGTTACCCAACCTTGTTGGTTTGGTAACCTCGATCACTACATTCTCATGATGAAATCCAATCAACCTTCAATCGTAGACATTAATCTTCAAACTCGGTCCTATCAGTACAATAGGCCTCCAGCCACATCTGTCCCCAAGCCACCTCCCTTGGTATCTACAGAGCCTCTTTCGACACCAAATGGACCCTTGAAGATCCCTCCACCTAGGTCGGAGGTTCATACCAAGATCCCTAAGGGTCCTCTAGGAAAAAATGTTGCTTCTGGCAAAGCCGCCCATTCATATAGCATAATTGATGAACAATCCCCTGTTTCCATTTCAACGCTAGAACTCCTCCAGTCGTGCCCTTCACAACGCAAAGCTCTTTTGTCTATTATAGGCATTGTAGACCCTTTCGACGATCGATTGATTTTCTTTGATGTTTACCAGTAAGAACATCTTCCCCTCCCTGCTTCTGTTGCTTTCCAAATCCCAGTCAAGATCCGGAACACCAACATTTTTCGGTGCATTATTGATGAGGGGGCATCCACCTGTGTGATGTCCACTTCAGTTTGGAAACAACTCAGATCTCCTTAGTTGGCCCCATCCACGATCACTCTTCGAGTGTGGGATGGCCAGGCCTCCAAGCCCATTGGCTTATTCCACAATTGTCCTATCACTCTTGCGAGCAAGACGGTTTGTGTTGACGTAGAAGTCATAGATGCTCCCTTGGATTACAACATTATTTTGGGTCGTAGCTACACTTATCCGATGTCTGTTGTCCTTTCCGTGGTTCACCGCAGAAAGATAGTCACCATTGACAAGTTGACGTATTACGATCCAAAGTCTCAGACCTCCCCTGAGTCCACTATCTCCTCGGTAGCCAACAAGAAAACCGTCGAATATTTGACCAGTGTCTCACTCAGCTTCTATAAGAACTCTTCCTTGCTCGATACATTCCTTGGTCTTCCTCCTCCTATCTTTGATCCCAAATCATTGAATTTTTGCAAGATGCAATAATCTTGGGCTTCTCTCAAGAGGCCTACCTTGGCTAGTCAGCAGCCCTCTTACCCTCCGCAACCATCTCGTAGCCCTTTGATGTAGCCTCTTGGACCTCCTCCTCCTGGCCCTTCAGCTGGTACTCATGAGCCTATTTATCCTCCTGGGTCAGTTCCTCCAGCCCTTCACCATTTAGAAGCCATCCCACCTGTCCATTACCCTTCCAGTTAGATACCATTCCTAGTCCCTCCACCAAGCATCTATACAGCACTTGTCATGGCCACCCTCTCTCTTCCTAAATTTACCATTGGGTTTTCGGTTTGGTACCTTGATCCTCCAACTACCACCCCACCAAGTCAACCTAAACCTTATCTTTCTTTGACCCCAGTTCAACCGGTCCCCCTAACTTCTCCCATTGTCACAGTGCCTCAACCACCTCAACAGGAACCGCCTCCTGTTGTGACCGCTTCGGGTAAGAAGGGAAAAGCTCGCAAAAGGGCCTCAAAGAAAAAAGCAGCCTTCAATAACCCTACACCTCCACCGCTTCCAAAGCCTTGCGCTTTGTGTGATGTCATCGGTCATGCCACCCATACTTGTCCCGAGTTTCCCTGCATCAAGCCCATGGTTAATGTCGTGTTCCCTGAGTCAACAATCCCCGAAACCTCTACTTCTTCATCGACCGTTACCAAGAACAACAAGACTATTCACACCAAACACCCTTGTGCTTTGTGTGGTCTCCATGGCTATTACTCTCATCACTGTCCCCACCTTACACATTACCGTGCCTCTTTAGAGGTAGTTCAGGAATACGAGATTGAACAAAACCAATCCGCTTCTCTCGTAGTTTCATAGTATGATGTGGGCCAAACTAAGGATTTACTCACTCCCATTGACATTCCCCCCTTGATGTAGACATGATGGAGTATGTGGCCACCATCCTCTACCTTTCATCATCTTTGAGACCCTCGACAGAAACTTCCTCTGAATATTTTGTTGTTGTTTCACTTGACTCCATTTCAGCAAACACCCCACGCTCAACATCAGTATATCCTTTATTTTCTTGTTCTTACGTCATCTCCCACGACGATTGGCATGTGAGTCTTTCTTCTCATGATTATGAGTCAGGTAGCCCCATCGCGTCATGTGGTCTCCCTTCCTCATGTCTTTCCACCTCCTATTGTGACAACGACATCATGGAAGCTACGTCCACCCCTGACTTCATATTTCCTGCTCATAAACAGGATACCATCATCCATACCATTGGTGACTTATGCAGCCTGAGCTCAAGATACGTCTCCCGTAGCTCCCATATTTCTCCTCATTGGTAGCATGTGGGAAGTAGAAATCCTACCCAGATCACTCCCTTCTGCAAAGTGCATTCGATTTCTACTATGCGCTCAGGTTGCCAACATTGTTCTTTACTCTCCCATTTATTGTCTTCTGGCACCTTTCAGAGGGACCCCCTTTCAAAACCTTATATCGGTTTTGATGATGGTGCAAGTCGCTACTTCTAGAATTTAGCCTCGGCAGGTTGGGCCATTTTTACCCCTTTGCAGGAACTTTTTCTTTCAAACGGTGTATGCATTGGTACTGCTACCAATAATCAGGCCAAATATGATGCTGTACGAGGTTTATTAGTCGATGCCCTTTCACATCACATCCTCCACCTTCATGTTCATTTAGATTCCTTGCTTCTTGTCATGTAATTGAGTGGTGTATATCCGTGCATAATCCTATCCTTTTCAGAAGATATTTACAAGTGAAGCTTTTGATGCGTGAATTTGAAATGATTACTTTCAGTCATGTACCTAGATCACAAAATCACTACGTAGATAGCATTGAAAACCATATTCTGGATTGGAATTTAACACATGTTTAACACAAGACAATAACATGAAATATCAAAATGATGCATATCCATAGTATGTGTCGTATAAATTTTTTTAGAGTTCATAAAATATGATACATATGACATGCCCATAGCATGTTACCAAAAAACTCAAAAATGGGGGCACCACACACCCCTACACACTATTCACTATCTGGAGGATCCCGAGCCAATGGCTCTGCCCCCGTAGCTCGTACATCATGAACACTCTTTTCGGCCATCGCCATGCATTGCATGACCCCTCGCCATTATTAGGGTAAACCAATACATGGCTCTATGTACTGTTCATCTAAGTCTTGCCATCAACGCTCCAACACACTGGTCAGAATCCTCTCACATCTATGACAGATGTCCTCCAGAAGGGTTGTTGCGTCCTCATTTTGTTGTGCCCTTGGTCCACTAGATCCTGCGGCCCCTAATACTGCATGATGCCCCATGTACCCAGTTAGTTTTACCAGTGTTGTATCTGCATACCAAAAGTAAACGAATTAGTACTACATACAATATTCTAAAAAATTTATATGCACGTAAAAGTGTTACACCATTTTTTGGTAATCTAACCTATTATCATTAGATAGACCCAAGTACACCATGTAAGACCAATTTTACCCTGAGTAAAATTGCTTTCACTATGTGAAATAACTTACTAAAACACCTTTATTAAGTTGTCTATGGTCTAAACAGGAAACCCCAAAAGGAAATAATAAACAAATCTATATTTGTTTATATTTCCTTAAGGAATAATTAGTTAAACATCAATTTAATTATTATTCCTGGTCATATTTAACCCAAAACAAGGAAATTAATTAAATAAATCCTTATTTATTTGATTATTTACTAGGAATAAGTTATTTAATCCTTATTTAAATAATATTCCTAGTTAAATTTGACTAAATCACCTATAAATAATTAAATAAATCATTATTTATTTAATTATATTTCCACCATTTCCTTAAAATAATAAATAGATCATTTATTTATTTATTATTTATAAATAAAGGAATTGACCCGAGTCAAAAATCCTTTTCCCTCCAACAAATATAATAAAATATTCCTAAAAGGTGGTTCTAGAATTTGATTAATAATATTTTATTCATGCACCAAGTTCTAGACCGCCCTAATATTTTGTTATAAATAGAAGGGTTTTTCCCATTCATTGGTCACCTCGCATTTTGCCTTAGATCACTCTAGATCTATACTCTTGGTCTGACTTTGGGCCATTATCATTGTCACATTCTCCATTATTTGCTTTGTGAGCTCCCTTTGAGTTCTATGTTTGTCTGGGTTTTCTACACCAACAAGAGAGAGAAATTTTAGATCTGAAACACTGAGGACTTTCAAGAACCCATCCCATTGAGGAGAATTGGAAACACCTTTCTTTTTTTCCTCTCAGGTGCCCCTTTAATATAAAAATTCTTTCAAACATATTTTTCTTGTCTTATCTATTGGATGCATGGAGCAACATTTCATTTTTATTGCTTAATGTCTTTTTATGCATAGATCTGGATTTGTGCAGCTTTATTTGGATCAACTAACTGCAGATTTAAAGATATTGGCAGCCATAATTGATGTTAGGGCTATTTTTTATGCGTAGCTAAAGTGGTATTTTTCCGACAAAATATTCATACTAACAATTGGTGATGCCATGAGGGAACCAACCCAGAATCTTTGGTTTTGCAGACCACTGTGAGTGTAATGACCATAAACACCGCAACACGAACAAGGCTTATTGGTGCGAAGAGGCCTGTCCGGCTTGGGCTGAGAGCCCTGTGGCTGGTTAGCAGTGTTAGAATCAATACTTGGAGGATTGGATCCATGATTACCAAAGGTATATTGATTTTTATTGACTTTCCTCTTTCTTTGAGAAGGAAGAGGATTAGTCGCGCCCTGCTGCGCAAATACTTGCCTTGGAGGGGTTAGTAGTTGCTGTTGCAGGGGTTGAGAAGGCAAGGGAGTAAGAGGTCCAAATGCTGGAGGAGCTGGGACACCAGGCTATGGGTAAGGATAAGGGTTAGGATGGGCAACATTAAGGTAAGTAAGAGGGTGGGCAAAAGGAGGAGGCATGATGTATCCTAGATACATGCTACCTGGAGGGGGAAAAGTGCGGAAGGTGCTGGCTCCTCCCTGAGGGAAACCATAGCCCATAGGAGGTTGAGGATAGGTATGTGAAAGAGCTCCAATGATATTTTCAGTAGAGTGACAGGCCCCCGGGGTGTTAGCGCCACCAGGTTTGGGGAGGTCAGGAAGGACGATATAAACATAACGAGATTGAGCATAGATAAGGTCATATTTCAAGGCTATTTGGAGGGCGACTTCTTCAGTTTGAGGGAACTGGGATGCGACATCTTTGCCGATGGAAGGTAAGAGAGAGTGAAGGAACCAATCCATATAAACCTGATATTCAAAGGTGGGAGCTCGACATAAGCTCCTTCTTCTCTGTCATTCCTAGACATGAGCAGAAATGCGGGTCGAAGAGGATTGACAAAAAGAAGTCAAGATTTCTATACCAGTGTCATATTGGAGAGGGAGCTGGAAATAAGATAAAAAGGCTTGGGAAATTGTAGCAAAGGTTGTATGGGAAGAGGCGGTCTGATCAACATACCATTTAAAAGCTTCGTCGGTAAGCGTGCATTGGAACAATCTAAGACGGGTGGAATTATCAGTAATGGAATTGGATGAACACCACATGTGGAAAGATCGGATATGGTTAGAGGGATATTCACTAGCAAGGCCTTCGAACAAGGGAAGTTGTCCATCCACTACTCAGTATCCCCCATTTCATCATCATCATTAGTGTCTGTCTGTTAGTCGCTCCACTATTTTCTCTCGTGCCCTAGTTGGGGATCCCTTATTGCCTCACCTATGGTGGACCTCCTTCTGTCGACATTAACTCATTCACTCCAGAAGATAGGTCTAGAGGGTGGTGTATCTTGGTTCCAACTCCTACACTTGTTTGTTGCCTCAGATCAGGCAAAGGGATTTCTCATTACCCTTTGACTTGATTATTTCTCAGCTACAACTCCTTTTAGCATGATCGAGATCCGCATACTTAATGGTTCAGTGATGCAGCAACAACTATTGGTGATTCCTGAGTATGTTGTGAGATTTCTCAACCCTCATGAGGGGGTGGCCCTGTAGGTAGCCCCCCACATGCCCGAATGACCTCTTCATTTCAGCCTTTTATGCAGCTCCTTATATTTGATGATGTCAGCCTTAGCCGCTTGCAGCGCCTTTTTGATTTTGCATGTATCAGTTAGATTTTGCGAGCCCTTCCCCATTTATAGGGGGAATTTGGGTTGTATTTGTATCTCATGTACTTAGATATTATTGTATCAGTCCTGGCTATTATCCCAGGCACATCATGTATGTGGGATTCATCATTCTATTTTTCTGGCTCATGTTTATCCTAGCATGTACTTTATAGTTCGGTTCCTTGTTTACTAGACACACTATTCTTTTGTACTTTGTCTTGGCGGGCATAGGTATGCCTTTCCCACTGCCTTTAGCACAGGTACCATCTCATAAACTAGAGACTTGTTGCACCTGTAAGTCTCATCTCCTCAGGTTCTAGTCCTTTACACTAAAAGAAAAAAACACATTGGTGAGGGTCATGCTTGTGACGGACCTTTAAGGTCCGTCACCAATGTCACATATGGTGACGGTCCTTAAAAAACCATCATTGTAAGTGTATATAGTGATGGTCCTTTATGGTACGTCACCAAAGACATTTTCAATGACACTTTTGGTGAGGGTCGTTAAAGGCCCATCACTAATTCTCTCTTTGGTGACACTTATAGTGACGAAATTTTAATGACCCTCACCAATGCTCTTTTTGTTACTTTTAGTGATGGTCAAAAAATGTCTGTCATCATTGATCATTAAAAAACCGTCACAGTAAGTGTATATAGTGATGGTCCTTTATGGTCCGTCACCAAAGAAATTTTCAATTACATTTTTGGTGAGGGTCGTTAAAGGCCCATCACTAATTCTCTCTTTGGTGACACTTCTAGTGACGAACTTTTAATGACCCTCACCAATACTCTTTCTGTTACTTTTGGTGATGGTCAAAAAATGTCCATCATCATTGATTATTCTAATGATTTTTTGATAACGCTATGTGCCTGTTAATATATTTTTTGTCAAAAGATAACAATTTAATACCATTATTGTGGAGTATTTTTTATAATATGTCTGTTAGGGATCTGTAATTTTAGCAGATTGGTAAGACTAAAACTACATAAGCAACATCGTTTCAACCAATTTTGGGATTCTAAGATCTAGCCCTCCTGAATCCGGAGAGGGATCTCTCCAATATGTACAAAGATGGATTTGTCTTTGGATTTTGGGGTTATGATATTAGGCTAGTTATGAAGGCCAAGGGTTTGTTTTGTTTTTTGGATGGTTGAGCATGAAAATTACTTGAGGGGAAAGTTCTAAATGCAAAACAGTTTCAAAAGTGAGAAGTTGCAAGTGAATAAAACAGCTTTGGCTAAAAGATAGATATAACGTTGGTTTTTAGTCCATTGGGCTATGGAGTCATATCTGGGCTTTAATTGAGAAACAACATCAAGAGTGATCCAAGAGACAATTCATCTATATCACAATATTATTGAGATTAAAATGATGGAATGGAGACAATAAAGAGTTGAAGGGGTGGAACTAATAATAATTTCTCAAAGGATTTATAGTCAGTCCAAACAAGAAAAGCCTCTTAAGTAACTGTTTAAAACCAACCAAGTGCAGGGCTAACCATTGAATTCTTGGGAAATTTTGTATTAAAGCAGCTTAGTTGACAAACAATCTAGTAATCCACATAATTACCTTCAGACAGTATGAAAAAATATAAGAGAAAACAAAGTGTAACTTAAGATCAGATAAGGTACTTTTAAACCTAGTCTGCTTTCAGTCAACACCAAGGGAAACTTCTAGAATCAGCTTTTGGAGAAAAACTAGGACCAAGGCACACCATATCTTCCATAGTCATCTTTAATAAGCACAATAAGGAAAATAAATTTCAAGAACAATGTTTAAGGAAAATAGTAGGACGAGGGAAATCCAACATTCCTAACTACTTAACTGCATTATATCATTCTTAAATAAACAAATTGGAGGAAAACATTGGGATAAAGCTTTCAGTCAGAGAAGGTTGCTGATATATAGTAGGTCCTAACTCTATGCGTGCTATTCTTTATCAGAGAAAAGTGAACAATATGACATACATAGAAGGAAAACAATAACAATGAGAGGGGCACTTCACCGATGATATAGACCAGGATCCCAAGAAAAAGATGTTATATTGATGTCAAACTAGTTATAGTCTTCAAGTCTAATGTTTTAGTTCAAAAATCATCTTCACTACTCAGCCTACCTAATCTATCACAAGAAGAGCGCCAAGGGCCAGTGAACACTATTTACAATCAAGAGTTTGAGCTCAAATGTATTTCAAAGTTCTGCAACC
Organism: Pinus albicaulis; assembly: GCA_034641835.2. Taxonomy (NCBI): domain Eukaryota; kingdom Viridiplantae; phylum Streptophyta; class Pinopsida; order Pinales; family Pinaceae; genus Pinus; species Pinus albicaulis. The sequence goes on from CM076582.1 coordinate 193,350,041, forward strand.
AACAAATTCTCATCTTCTACAGAAGTATTTATAGAAGAATGAGGAGGTGAGATCTAACAAAAGATCTCTTGAGACAATAAATACAGATTCAAGAATTCTCGGCATTTTGAGGGGCTCTATGGAGAATTTTACAGGCGGATCATTGTATTAATTGTTTTACAATAAATATCAAAGCTCGGTGGGAGCTTTATTTGACTTTGAGGCTCTGTGTAATGTTTGGAGTAACTCTGTAGATATTTTTGCATTGATTTCTTTGTAGAAGTAACTCCTTGGCTACGCTAGAGGCGAATATCTGATTTTCTTCAATAACTTCACCCCTTGATTGAGTACTCTGAGGAACAGGTGGCACTGTGGTAGCTGAGGAATCAATTGGCCTCAGATGTGGCGATGGAGGCTTTCCATCTGATAAAACACTTCAGATTTTTCCTTTAAACTATGTTTTAATCCAGGGAATTAGGCTTTTGATAATCATTCTTAGCCGTAATTCCCCAGATCTATCTTTAATCTCCATATGTTGTGCTTTGTCTTCAAACCTATACTCTTTAACTGTTCTTTTGAATAAAACAGTGTCTTGTCGATGTGCAGGGACACACAGGGCTCTTTATGTTATCAACGCTCATGAAACATTGATAAATCATTAAACAGAGCCTGTGAATGGTTCTCTTTCAAGGACTAAAGGCATGGGAATCGTCATCCCCGGCCCCTGGCCTTTCTTCAATATAACAGTGGAAACCATTTAAAACTTGCATAAAACATAAAACATTTAAGAAATCCTGCGTGTTTTAGGTTTAACTGCTTCAGAAGGCGGGGAAAGAGCGTGGCCGTTGGATGGCATCATCCAACGGTCAGGATTGATCGAGAGGGATTGTGGACTGGATGAAAAAGAGATTAAATCTGAGCCGTTGATCGCGCAGAGATCGACGGTCGAGAATGGCAGTTGAAAGTCAAAGGGAGAGAATATGGGCGATGAAACATGGACCGTCGATCTGCAGATCAGATCGATGACGGAGATTGCTTGGATTACGTGCCGTACCCTGAGTTATCACATGTGCATCTGAGTTAACTATCGGGCACCTTCGGCGAGCGATAGCCATTGGATGGCCCGTCCTAGATTGGACAGTCCACAGCAATATCGCTGGGCATCCGCGTTCGAACAATAATGTGCTATGGACTGCGGTTATGCGCGATGGACGACAGTTTTGAAAACTTTATAGGGGATGCGTGTCAACTGTTGTATGGAATCGCTGGCAATCAGGAAAAAACCACCCTTGCCCCAAAGGCGGTACGATGAAAACCACGTTTTTTTGGGGCAACGACGCACGGCTGGCGGGGTCTACCAGGTTTGATAGGTTCCACACCGTCGGATCTGAAGATCAGATCGACGGTGGAGATTGCTCGAATTTCAAACCGGCGGAAAACCTTTATAACACATGAAACCCAAAGTTTACAAATAACAAAGGTTTTTTATGTTTCGGATGGGATATATAACAGGGTCAGGCGCCTGATTGCGGGGACATTGGGCGCATGGAGAATGACATGACCGGTGGTTAAAAGGGAAGAGGTCATTCGCATATCGGAACTTCAGGCCTGGGCTTTTCAATCAACCCATTGTATTTTCTGCGATTGCGATTGCGCGATCGGTCTTTTTGATCAACCCATTTAATATTTAACTTGCGATTTTGGTTTTTAGACCAAAAATTTGGGAAAGTGGGTTTTATGTTTTACAAAGGGAAAAGCGGATCGGTGAAGAAATATTATAAGATTTTAAGCACCAAGGTGGGCCCACAGGATATATATTAAAATTATGATGCGATCGGAGGATAGGGTTTAATCGAAATCGAAACTTCGGAAGACACCAAAATAAATGGTGCGCTGAGTTTTTTGCGATGCGATGGGACTTTAAACACAAAAAGGCTATCGCGTCAGAACTTTGGATGATGGCAAAGACTTGGAAATTTTGGATTTGTGTGATGCGATAAGCGCCAAAAGGTTTTTGCATTTGGTTTTAACGCATGGGCATGTGGGGGGAAGTGGTTAGGAATTATCCCAAGGGGCTTAGGTCCATAGTCAAAATACTTTGTTTTTTATGAAAATTTTCCATGGTTTTTCAAAGGAATCGAGGGTTTCGGAATAGTTAATAAGTGAGTCTTTAACTATGGAAAAGTGATTTTTATGAATGGAAGAAGGAAAATCATAAAAATAGACGGAAAATATGGAGAAAAGGGGAGCAAATGAAATATTGAGAAGGGGGAAAATGAAGGTGCTTCAGCAGTCTTTCTCTTGGAATCAGTAGAATTTTTGAGTATAAAAAGGCAAAGGTAATGAAGATTTTGGACAGAGGCATGAGGCCTTCAAGGAGTCTTCAAGAGCCAACAATTTTTAGTGATAAAGTTTGTTCCTTGGAGGCTCAAAAATTCTTAGCCACCTTTTGGTATAACAATATTTATAGGTGGCTAACAGTGGCTCCACTTGGGGATGGTGCCTTCTTGAAGGCATCAAGAACTTCAGACCTGCATTCCCTGGGAGGCTGATCAGTTGCCTCATCCATTTATGTTCTCTGGGAGGCTGACCTGTGCCTGATCCATTGGGCTGCTCTTCCTGTGCTAGGATGATTTCTCTGAAAACATATTAGCAATCATGAAAATAATGGATCCTCATCAAAAAAGCTTCTACCTACCCAATCCTACTGATCTAACATTTTTTTTCATTAGAGTGCACTTGGATTGGAAAAATCTTTTCACAACATTTTATTCTTTTGAAAGCAGTAAATCTAATCTAATTCTACTCCTTATTTCTCCCTGAACTAAGATTTAACAGTTGAGTTCAGATGATTCTCTACCTAATCTACCATCTGTTGGGATTAAATTGTCCAACAAATTTTCATTCTCTAAATTTCTAAAACATAAATTTAAAAACAGTCAAGTCAAGATTAAGCTGTTTGACTTGCTGTGATCTATGCAATAAAGACAAGTTGCACATAGACATTTATTTTGCAGAAAAAATAAATAAAAAATGGAAGGCTTAAGATCTGAAATTTGAAAATATTTCCTTCCTCTTTTCTACAGCTCTGATTTGACTCTTATTGAGTTGTCTTTCCTTTTTATCTAGTTCATATTTTGAGCTGATTAGAACCATATTTTTACATCTTTTTTACTCATAAAACAAAACATATTTGAGTCATCTCTTTTGGAAACTGAGGTTCAGGTTTTGAGCATGTTTGAACCTTTTATTTCTATCCTAATCTATCTACTGATAAGCCAAGATTAAACAGTTTGGAAAATCGAATCCACTATCCTATCAGTAGAAAATTTAGAGCTAATTAGTCAAGATTAGACAGTTTGACTAACTAGAAGTTTGTTCTTTAGGAGTGGCATTTAATCTTTCACACTTTCAAATTTGTTTCTCTTTTTTGGTATGGGGCTATACCTTTCTTGTTTTGACAATCTGCCCTCTTTTCCTTCTTTTCATTGTTTTTGTATTTTTGTTTTTAAAACTTTGAATGAAATGGTGGATGAAATATTTATAATGGAAAAAAGATAAAAGGCTTTTAAAACATGACATGGATAAAGAGAAGTAATGTTTGACCATCCTGCCACTGACAGGACCCCCAAATAGTTCTGCTCCATTCAACTCCTACAAGAAAAACACATTGTTACTAGCAGCTGAGTGAATAGAGTAAGGGCCAAGTCATAAGTGGTAAAATTTTCCATGCTTTCCCTTCTCTTCCCTTCTTGAATCCCACTTTAGAACTTTGTCCCCAATCTTGAAATTGTTGGCCTTTGTTCTTCTGCCAAAAAGCTTTTTAATGCTCTCCTGTTTCTGCAATGCTTTGTTATAAACTTCCTCTCTGGTTTGCTGAAGATGAATGGTCTGATTTATTCTTCTAATCATGTCATTATCTTCAGTTTGTAACTCTTGAATCAAATTCATCACTGGAACACCAAGGCTGTTTGGAAAAATGGCATCAGTACCGTAAAAAAGCTGGAAAGGTGACATGCCAATGGATTTCTTCAAAGTCAATCTGTCAGCCCACAGTGCATGAACCAGCTTTGCATGCCAAGACTTCTTGTTGTCCTCCAACAATTTCTTGATTATGTTCACTAAGCTTTTGTTTGAGGATTCTGCAAGTCCATTACCTTGAGGGTAATAGGATGTGGAATTCCCCAATGTTATCTGATATCTGTGATAGAACTCAACCATATTATTTAATCCAAATGCTGCTGCATTATCAGTGATAATCTTGGTAGGACAGCCAATCCTGGAGAGAATGTTAGTATCCATGAATTTTATGATAACTTAATCATTGGCATGTCTACAGGGTATGGCTTCTATCCACTTAGTGAAATAGTCTGTGGCAGTGGGAATCCATCTATGCTGGGCAAAAGATGGTGGATGGATTTCTCCTATGAAGTCAAGTCCCCACTGTTGAAAAGGGGCTTCAACAGTGATAGGATGCAGAGGAAGGGGTACACATTTTCTTTTTCCTTCAAAAAGTTGGAATTTATGAAAAGCTATGATCATCTTGTGGATATCAGGAAAAAGAGTACACCAATAGAAACCAGCCCTCAAATTTTTTTTGGCTGTTGTCTTCCAGTACAAATGACCTCCACACTGTCCTTCATGGAATTGGTACTTAACCTTCTCTGCATCATACTCAGGCAAACATTTAAGCAATATACCACCTACATTTTTCCAATAAAGACATCTATCTATAATGCAATAGTTTACAACTTTCAATTTAAGGAATCTTTCCTTTGTTTTTGTCAAACCAGGAGGTGTATTCAAATTAAGCAGAACATAAATAATATCAGCATACCAAGAGGAATTTATAAAATGGTTTTCAAGAATGGGTGTTGAGATTTCCTCTTGATCATCTAAAGCATTAATCATATTAATATCAAGAACTTCAAAATTGCTTTCAGCAATTAATCTAGCTATACCTTGGCCTTTGATCAGCTTAGTGGGTTTTATCTCTAAATCATATTCAAGGATAACAACAATCCACTTACCTCTGTTACCATCTGGGTCTTGTGTTAGAATGTCTTTAACAACTGAGTTTGGGACAAAGGAAATGATGTGTGAGTGAAGGATGTACACTATGAAGTCTTTCAGAGATTTAACCAAAGCAAAAGCTTGCTTTTCCATAATTTTATACTTCAAAGGGGCATCCCTCAATGCCTTCCTAAAGAATGAAATAGGCTGCTCTTGTCCTTGTGGATTTTTCTGTAAAAGGACAGTAGCTATGGTATGTTCTGATGCAAATGAAAAAATGTAGAAATCTTTTGAAAAATCAAGACTTATAAGAACCGGTGTTTTGGTTAATGCTTGTTTCACTAGTTCAAAGGACTTCTTTGCTTCCAAGGTCAATTTTACCCCTTGCTCCTTCTTTAACATGTTTGTGATATTCCTGAGGAGCTCAGCCAAGTTGGGGATGAACCTTCCCAAAAAGTTGATCTTCCCAATGAAAGATTGCAACTCCTTGATGTTTCGAGGATGAGAGATTTGCAATATGGCCTCAATCCTCTTTGGATCTATCTTTATTCCCTCTTTTGAAATGATGTGTCCAAGAAGTTTACCTTTTTGGAGCCCAAATAGTGTCTTTTTAGGGTTTAAAGATATTCCAAACCTTCTGCACTTCTCGAAATTTTTTCTCAAATGTTCTAAGTGTTCTTCATCTGTTTTTTAAAACACAGTGACATAATCAAGTAGATAATGATGAAGAAGCCCAGTTCTTCCGAGAATGCTATGTCCATGGCTCTTTGAAAGGTTGCTCCAGTATTCATTAGACCAAAGGGCATTTTCACATACATGAAAGTTCCCCATGGTGTAGTAAAGGTTGTCTTTAATTAATCAATAGAGTAAACCAAGATCTGATTGTACCCTGAATAGCCATCCAGCAAATACATTCTTCTAGACCCTACCACCATTTGTAAAATATGGTCCATCTTGGGTAGAGGGTAGTTGTATTTTAATGAAGCTTTGTTTAAGTCTCTAAAGTCTATACAAAGCCTGATTTCTCCAGTTTTCTTCCTAACAGACACCAGATTAGATATCCACTCAGAATATGTAATAGGGACAATAATACCAGCATCGTACATTTTCATGATCTCCTTCTAAACCAAAGGCAACTAAACAGGGTTTATTCTACGCAGTTTTTGTTTGAATGGTTTTTGGTTTTCTTTGAGGGGGATTTTGTGCTGTATTATTTCAGTGTCATAGGATTTAAGATCTTCGTAGCTCCATGCAAAAACATCAGAAAACTCTTTAAATAGCTCAATGCATTTGAGTTTAATGTGAGCTGGTAAAGTCTTAGACAGTTTAATCATTTTCGGTTTCTCCTCACCGCCTATATTGCACTCCTTTACTTCAGTCTCTACAGGTTCCAGTTTTGGTTTCGATAGGCTCTAAGTCTGGGATGATTTGCGTTATATTCCCCATTGACTTGCCTAATGACTAACTTTGAATCCCCATACACATTGATTCTTCTGGCTCCTAACTTTTTCAATAGGTGTAAGCCTAAGAGAAGGAATTCATATTCTGCTATGTTATTGGAACACTGAAAGTTTAATTTGCAGGAAATTCTTTCTACGTGGTTTTTTTCAGTTTTAGTAATCCAAACACCTGCACAAGCATTGTTCTTATTGCAGGACCCATCAAAAAACATACTCCATAAAGGAAATTTCTTAGTTTCATCCTAGTTACTATCCTCTTCAACTAACGTGCTCAAAGGTTGTTGTGGGATCTCAGCACTTAGTTGTATTTGTTTTGATTCCCCAAGACCTTCATTTGTTTGAGGGTTGTTTTCTTGATTGTGAATGTTTAAGAGCAAGGGACATCTCTCTTGTAGCTCAAGACCTTCGTTTCGTTGGCTAGGTTTTTCAGGTTCAGCAAACTATTTAGACACACCTAAATTGTGTTCCTCTTCCTCCCTGTTGGCCATTAATCCTGATAAAGTGACTTGTTCACCAAGTGTTTCATCATTAAACATAATAAAAGAATCAAGGCATGTATTTACAGAATATAGGGGAGATTTTTTTGGTTTTTCTTGACTTGTAACTGTGAACTTCATATGGGATTCCTTGTAAAGTCTTCTAGTTTGATTAAAAATAGGGATAGTCGCATAGGTCATGTCCATTTGCATAGTCCCTTGTAACTTAGCCCCCTAAGATCTTGATAATAACATTCCACACTTTGGGGGCACATCGGCCACAAAAATATCCATGACTAAAAATTTGGCTGGAATTTGGGCTAAGTTAACACAAAGGTCTTTGATTAATCCTAAACATCTTACTCTGCTGGAATCAAAGGAGTAAAGGTCTTTGTAAGGTCTGGTGATTTCTAAACCCAGGCTCTCCATTACAGCTTTTGGAATTAAATTATGAGAAGCCCCGGAATCATGCATAGCGTTGTGCAAAATTTTGTCATGAACGTTTAAACTCACATAAAAGGGAGGAATAGGTCCTTCTTGATATCTTCCTTCAATCTTAGGACCAAAAATCAACTCTGGTTGGTCATCATTAAGATTGAATGTGCCCTCATTTTCTTCTATTTTCAAAGCCTTAAAAATTTGGGTTCTATATACATGTTGGGCAGCTAACTCAGTCAAAGGAACAGATATTTTGATCTTTGAAATTTGCTACTCCAGGCTGAAAGGAACTTGACTCTTTAAAGTGCTGTTATCAACCTTATTAGTTGTCACTCTATCAACAACATCAGCTTGCTAATTTTTTTTATTTACACTTGATAAAATTGTTTTCACAGGAGTACTAGCTGAAGTGTCAGTACTAATAAGGTCTGCACTCTGTTTTTCTTTGTTTTGAGTGCCTTTCTCTTTACCTTTATCAGAATTTACAGCCATTGTTTTATCCTTCTGTTTGACAACTTTAGGCTTGTTTGTAGTGTTGTTTTGTGAATATTCGTCAGAGGTTTTGGTGTTGGGGGGATGTTGACTGGTTTTTCTTCTAAGGTCATATTCTCTTTGAGGCTTTATGATGACATTTTCCATGTCTTGATAATAATTTTCATTATCATCTCTTTTGTCATCATAAGGTGTATAAAGACCTTGTTTTCCATCATAATGAACTTCAAAGTCATCATGCTCTACCCCAAACATGTTGATATCCTCCTCTGTTACTTCATTAGTTTCTTCAACCTCACTTACATAGTTTTACTGAAAGGGAGGAGTAATCTGTTGATCATCTTCCCTCGGTCTGTTTGGAGGTTGGTTCCTTCTAAAATTCTGATTTTGGTTCTGGTTCCTGTTTTGAGGAGCATTTTGATTTTGACTTACTTGTGCTCTCTTAATTATGCTTATCTCTTTCATCATCTCCTCCATCATTTTCTCCATTTTTGAGTTGGAAGTAGAAGGTGTGGATTCCTCTCTGAAAGATACTCTCTTTTCTGATTTCATTCTTTCTCTCTTCTCCATTAAATTGACTTCCACAGCAACAGCACCCCTTTGCATATCTTCAAGAGTTGCAAAATCTCTCTCTCTCAGCTAATAGGTCATGTCAGAGTCAAACCCTTCGGGGAACTTGTTTAAATATGAGCCTTGTGCAGGTTTTAGTTCTGGGGGAAGTGCATTATAGATATTGTTGAATCTAGTACAATAAGCTTGTACACTTTCCCCAGTGTTTCTATGGAGGTTCTTGTAATCAGAAAGGACTTGGAGAGGATTATTTTTCACTTCCCATTTGTTTAAAAAAGTTTGATGGAAGCCTTGGAGATCGTTTATACTATGGGAGGCTAAGCTTTTAAACCATTTTCTTACTTCTCCCCCAAAGCTCTAAGAAAATAATCTAAGTTTGACAGGATCATCATCAATTTCATTTCTGTCAAAGTATTCATTCATCTTATCCACATGTTGCGATGTAGTTGTAGCATTTCTAGCATCATATAATGGAATTTTGGACTAATAGTCCTGTGGAAGATTGACTAATGGTGCAGGAAGGACTAAGGGAGCATACCATGTTGCCATGATATGTGGTGGAGGTGGATTAACAAAAGGTGGATTAACACAAGGGAGAATGGGCTGAAGTGGAGTGGTTTGGATAATGGATGAAGGATGAAGGGATGTGGATGGGACAACAGTAGATTGCTAAGCTGATCTTGTATGAGAGACACCTAAGTTGTGACGGAAATGCAAATCAGGAGGCGTTGTTTCTCTACTACCAAGATGTTCACTTGTCTCTGGGGATGAAAGTGAAGACTTAGAGTCTAGCTGTATTATATCATCAAATGAACTAGTTCTAAATGGATTTACTAAGTCAACTTGTGATTGTTGTAGAGCTGAAAGATTTTCAGGAACTGAATTAGCTCTCAAGGGTGATCTGAAAACAATTGATAATTTAATCTGAGGAGACTTCCTAAGGATAATTTCTGGGTTATCAACTATGTCAGGTGGGTTAGGGTCAGGATGGGCTCTAGTGTGAATCTTTCTAGGAGCCACTATGCTGTGTTTTTTAGACCCAAATAAAGAAGAAAAGTTCAACAAGGTATGGCAATATTTGAGAGGTTAACTAATCTGTTTACACAATTCTTAATCCTACAGTCCTCTAACTGAGTTTGAAAGATGTTATAATGCTGTGGGTTCTTCCCAGTGGAGTCTTAAGGTCTCCTAAGGATTGTGGAGTCACCAAATGGAAGTTTTTAGCTCCTAAGGAGGTAAAATGTTTTATGGTCCACCACCATGTTTATTGGATACCAATCTGAAATACTTTCGGTTTTTTCTGAGTTATTTTTCAGTTGTGTGGTTTCTAAGAATATCCTAACTCTATTTCAAAACTTAGCTACGATTATGACACAAAGAAATTTTACTCTTATGGCTAAGCCAGCTGATCTTTCAAGGTTAGATAAAGTCTTAAGAGAATCCTAGGGTTTGCCTAGTTTGTTACTGATTCAAACAAGTTTTATCATGATTACCATTTCTTTGGTAGTGCTTGAAAAGGTTGCTTTTTACTCTTAAAGTTTTATTGAATCAAGGGTTTTCTGAGCTCTCTAAAAGGTATCAAAAACACTCAGTCCCCAGTGGAGTCACCAGAAATGTTAGGGATCTGTAATTTTAGCAGATTGATAAGACTAAAACTGCAGAAGCAACATCATTTCAACCAACTTTGGGATTCTAGGATCTAGCCCTCCTAAATCCGGAGAGGGATCTCTCCAATGTGTACAAATATGGATTTGTCTTTGAAGTTTGGGGTTATGATATTAGGCTAGTTATGAAGGCCAAGGGTTTGTTTTGTTTTTTGGTTGGTTGAGCATGAAAATTACTTGAGGGGAAAGTTCTAAATGTAAAACAGTTTCAAAAGTGAAAAGTTTCAAGTGAATAGAACAGATTTTGCTAAAAGATAGATATAACGCTGGTTTTTAGTCCATTGGGCTATGGAGTCATATATGGGCTTTAATTGAGCAACAACATCAAGAGTGATCCAAGGGGAAAGTCATCTATATCACAAGATTATTGAGATTAAAATGATGGAATGGAGACAATAAAGTGTTGGAGGGGTGGAAACTGATAATAATTTCTTAGAGGATTTATAGTCAGTCCAAATAAGAAAATCCTCTTAAGTAACTGTTTAAAACCAACCAAGTGCAGGGCTAACCATTGACTTCTTGGGTAAGTTTGTATTAAAGCAGCTTAGTTGACAAACAATCTAGTAATCCACATAATTACCTTCAGAAAGTATGAAAACATATAAGAGAAAACAAAGTGTAACTTAAGATCAGATAAGGTACTTTTAAACCTATTATGCTTTCAGTCAATGCCAAGGGAAACTTTCAGAATCAAATTTTGGAGAAAAACTAGGACCAGGGCACACCATATCTTCCATAGTCATATTTAATAAGCACAATAAGGAAAATAACTTTCAAGAACAATGTTTAAGGCAAACAGTAGGACGAGGGAACTCCAACATTCCTAACTGCTTAACTGTATTATATGATTCTTAAATAAAAAAATTGGAGGAAAACATTGAGATAAAGCTTTCATTCATAGAAGGTTGCTGATATACAGTAGGTCCTAACTCTATGCGTGCTGTTCTTTATCAGAGAAAAGTGAACAATATGACATACATATAAGGAAAACAATAACAATGAGAGGGACACTTCATCGATGATATATACCAGGATCCCAAGAAACAACTTTTATATTGATGTCAAACCAGTTACAGTCTTCAAGTCCAATGTTTCAGTTCAGCAATCATCTTCACTACTCAGCCTAACTAATCTATCACAAGCAGAGCTCCAAGGGCCAGTGAACACTATTTACAATCAGGAGTTTGAGCTCAAATGTATTTCAAAGTTCTGCAACCAACAAATTCTCATATTCTACATAAGTATTTATAGAAGAATGAGGAGGTGAGATCTAACAAAAGATTTCTTGAGACAATAAATACAGATTCAAAACTTCTCGGCCTTTTGAGGGGCTCGATGGAGAATTTTACAGGTGGATCATTGTATTAACTTTTTTACAATAAATATCAAAGCTCGGTGGGAGCTTTATTATCATTTAAACATCATTATTATCATTTTATAAATATTTTTTATTAAATCAACAAGAAGCGAGCAACAATTGCATTCAGTTCCACTGAAGCAAAGTATATGGCAGTTTCATATACTTATTATGAAGCTATCTAGATTTTCAACTTGATTGTAGAGTCAACCAATCATTTTTTGAAGCCCAATATTGTCTCTTGTGAGAATCAAAGTTACATCAAGCTCTATGAAAATCCAATGTGTCATGATCATTTCAAACACATTGATATTCAATACAATTTCCTACGATTCCAAGTTCATTAGGGAGTTGGTAGTGTTGGACCACATTCTGACAAAGTTGCATATGGTTAATAGTTTGACAAAGCTCCTAACAAAGGGGAAGTTTGACAAGTTGGGGGAGAATCTTGGGTTATTGGAAAAAAAAATATCAAGAGTGTTAGATTACCTAGTTGGTTCGAGTTGGTCTCACCTTAGCCTTGAGAGGTTGAGCAGCACCAAGATTGCAAATCTAGATTGTGGTACACTAGTCATAAAGATTCTTAAATAAAACTAGAAGCTTATAACGACACCTTCGAGGATAGACGAATTAGTTGTTGGGTCACATCCACCAAGTATGGCACACTAGTTGAGGAGATTAACACCATCATCTCAGTTGCATTCATGAGTGCACACTTATGGAATGAGGCACCTTCACGAGAGGAGTTATATCTACTATGATAATGCACTACTCTAAAAGAAAATCCTTGCATACAAGGCAAGGTTATGAGGGAGTTTCTCATGCTCAAGGGAGATGCACCACTAATGCTATCATTAGCCTGTTTTCTAACAGCACCTTCTCTTAACTTATAAATGAAAAGGATGGGCACACTAGTTATAAATTTGTAGAAATAGATAATAAGAGTAAGTATTGTTAGCTTGTAGGTTGTAGTAGGAGATTTTGTGAGATGACAACTTCCTGTGACATTCTTCTATTTTAGTAATAAATACTTCTATGAAATTGTTTTTGGAGCCTTCTCTTTTTATCCTGAATTATCATATTGCAGATTTGTGTAGAGTGGGCCTAATATATTTATTGTTTTAATCCACTGTACATGCTTTGTTTGCACTCTTGAATTTACATCCTTCAATTTCTACTTGTAAAAATATGAAATTTTGATAGGAAGATACTAAAGTTCAGTCTTGTTGTTAGGATTTTTTAATTCTCTCAAGGTATTCTCTTGTTTTCAATACATGGGTGTTTTTTACTAGGAAATCTCTCCCTAAAAGTCAACTGTTGAAGAATAAATCCTATACTAAATCACACCTACCTTCTTATTTTTAAGATCTTCGTGAGAACTCAACTATGACCCTTAAAGTCAGTGCCCTTTAGCAACTCGAATGGTTGAATGGAAGGCATTTCAATAAGAGGTAAACTCCTTTATCCTACAGCTTTATCAAGACCTCTAGAGACACCTACAATCTATACCCCTCCTTTTACTCAACATGAAATTTTGTTTTTTTCTACTTCCTTTACATACCCTCGATTCAAGGGCATACTCATAAGAAGAGCTCATGGTTGAAATATTTCAACAAAAAAATGGGGAACACTATCTCTTTATAAGGTTTCAAGGGAGGGGTATTGGAAAATAACCATTGCATCCCCTACAACCCTTAATACCTTCTCAACACATAAATGAAACGATAGACTCATAGCTAGACCCAAAGATAGATCTCAATGTTCAAGGCAAAACCCAAATAGAAATAATCACACCATGGACTAAACATTGGCATTGAGTTTTGGTAAAATTAAGGACCTCCTTTCAAGATCATGACCTTGCTTTTAGCATTTTCAAATGGAAGGTTTAAAACCCACATTAAAAATGGGAAATTTTCACCTTAGAATTTGCAACCTTTTCCCAAGACGAATCTATCTAATGGACTAGCTTGGATATGTCAGGTCTTGGATTTCTCAAGTACCCAATCAATGTTTTTGAGGCTAACTCCATAGCTCCAATGAAATTTAATACTATTGAAGAGGCAACTTGAAAAATATCTCTAATAGGAGACATTTTTCCTTCCTTTTGATTGATTTACAATAAAAATTAGTGCCCCTCCTTTCTTATCTTCCTCTTCCATTCTCCAAAAAAAATCATTAATATTATATCATAAACACTTTATATAGGTAAGAATTGCAATTATTTTCCTCAACTCATGGGGTACCTTTACACCTCAACCAATGCAAGTGGACCTACGTCCATGGTACAACCCATCATACTCTGAGAGGGTTCTAATTATCTCCTCAAAACTAGGGCATAACACATCTTACAATGCCAAATGGTTAAGACATCTCAAACTTGTGGGTTTTTTCCTTCATGAAACATAATATATCTAGTGCTCATCAAGCACAATGCACTAACATCGCTAACGCACACCAAAAGTACAAGATACCCATAGGATGTGGCCTACACCCTTGCACCTCCCTGACACTCCATGAAAGATATACTCCAATGGTCACCTTCTAAGTTCCAATAACGCCTTTTGCAACACGAAAAAACCACCTATATATGTTGCAACAACCTTTCCAACTTTTTTAGTGGGTTCCACATATATTTCACATCTCTTCTTTGTCTTGCAAAGTGGTAGTGCCAAGGAGAGGGTATCAATTTCGATCAAAGAATGTTCAATTAATACCACTGCTAAGTTGCCTTCGTGCAACTTGTCAAATATCTTAAGTTTGCTTCAAAACTTCTCATGGTGCTTAACTTTCTTTTCTACACCTCTAAGTGAGACTACAACCCCCCAAAACTTCTCTAAGTATTCCACCTCTTCAACCCTTGTTAGAGTCTTCTTAGACGTGCACTCATGCCTCAAGAAGAATACAACACTAGCATACCAAATGTGCATGCTCGTTCCATCTTTTAATGCCTCACTAAAACCACATTATCACACTCCCTAAAATGAAATGTTCACATCTTAAGACAAAACACATGTTTTACTTATGACAACCTAAACTATGAGAGTGACTTGGAGATGACTCTATTTTCTCAAGATGAAAACATAATCTCTTATAACCCCATTCACACAACCATTTGAATATATTTAACCTAAAGAAGAATATACACCCTACTCCTTCCAAAATTTGTCATATGACATTTAAGAGACTAACACTTTTTAACTATTAAATCCACTTACCATAAACTCTCTTTTGTTAACCGAGTAGTCTTTAGTGCGACTTTTTGAAGGATTTTACGGTGTAATTTCTCTAAAATCCGGCATGAATTTGTTGAAAAGAGAAGTTTGATTGCTAACCTTCCACAATAAAAGGGCCCTAGGGGTTTTTGAGGGTGTTGAATCCATATATAGAGTCAAAAAACCAGTTTAAATAACAAAAACCAAGATTTTACCTCAAAATATTTCACCGAATTCCAGCACCTGAAACTCCAAAAATTCGCACTAAAGTCAACTCCTTTATTAACACCCACCCAATATAAAAAAAAAAAAAACTTAAATATTTTCAATACAACTAAATTAAAAGTACTTTTACATTAAAATTCCAAAAATACAACATTCCCATCCTAAGAAATTTTAATAATAAAATCATTACATAAAATAAATAATCTTAAAAATATATTATTATTATAATAGTAAATATGCGAAAATATAAAAAAAGCTTTCCATCACAAGCATTAGTTTTTTAACTACTATTAAAAAAACCTTTGGAAATAAAATTATAGGATTTTTTTTTTTGTTTTTTTGCATGATTTACAAAGCCCGTGGCAACCCAAATGTTCCTAATGTTCCAAAGTTGTATTTTTTTTCGATTTTTACAGGGCGGGAACGAAAACGTTTGCTCTCAAAGTATCTAAGTAGAATATTTCCCCTTTGCGCATGGCGGGAGCGGGAGTGAAAACCAGATTGAAGAGAATTGGGGCTTGGGGTTTTACCAGTGGCGGACCAGATATCTGATCTCGAACCCCACCATCGGATCTTCAGTCCATTGACGGTTGACGGTGCTACATTTTTTCTATTTTTAACTTCACTGCTTTTCCACAATTTTTATTGTTCCACAGAGAGGAGTACACACACCTCAGGTATCTGGTTCTACTATTTTTTTTGCATCCATGCTTGTATGTTTCGGCTTAATCTCTGTGATGCATTTTGTTACTATTTGCAGGGATGACGTTGGCTTCTGATGAGTTGGGGAGGCCATTTTTCATAATAAAGGAGCAAGAATAGAAGACCTAAATGAGAGGTTTTGATGAAGGCCAACATTGCGGCCAACAGAGTTGCTATGAGAATCCTCTGCACCTCACTCAGCCTCAAGGGAATATAAAAGATGCTTCAGAGACCCCCACGAAAATGTCACCATCAGTAAGCTTCTATTTCATTTATTTATTCTCTATTTTTAGATCGGTGAAACCTCTTAAATTATGAAAATAAGTAGAATTTATTTTTAAAAAGTATGATTCGTAAGTAGAAATTACTTGATTTTTTTTTAGATATTCTGCAAAGAGTGAAATAACCCAATACTCTGCAATAATTTTACTCTTTCTCACAAACTGCGAGGCCCAATTCCACAAACCTGAAGAAATTTCACAAGCCTTTGGGATGTAAAGGGGTAATCACTCAGTGAGTAAAAGAGAAAATCAAACCTAGAGTGATTCTGTTACAAGTTTAGAATGCAACTCTTATAGAATATAATTTGTTATAAGTGTAATGGTGAAAATTTGAAGAACATTTTAGAAAGTCCATGTTATTAGGTAAAGGAATATTTCAGAAAACAATGATGGAGAAACACCCTCCTAAATAGATCTTCCACATTGAAAAGTTAGTCTGCAAAGATGCCCGTTTTGTCAAGGCAACACTTAACCTAGCTATGAAAGTTACTATTATCCTAAAAGTATTAGAAAAGTCTAATTCAAAATAAAATCATATGTTCGAGAAACAAACAACATCACAAATCTAGTTCAAGAAACTTGTCGTATAGAAATCTCAAATTGAACAATCTAGTGATTGTAAAACTTGGAAAGATTGCTCCAAATTCAAATATAACAATCACAAAGTCAAAGGAGAAAGAAATTCAAGAGATTTATTAAATTGGAAGGATAAGCCAGAGACCTGTCAGACCTACTACTTGATGTTTTGTCAAATACATAACATCAACATTTTAGGCATATGAAGGAGTGAATGAAACAATGGTTTGTTCCAATGGATTTGTAGAAACGTTGGTATAGGTTTTAGATTTCTCAAAGAAATGTGTGTCTGAATAGACTATCTATATGAACAAAAGAAGGAAAGGGTGAAGTGTTATTGTTCTACATTTTTTTATTTTTCATTGAACACTAGCAATAAATTCTTAGTGAGGTGGAGAGGACCCTTGAGAAGAAGGGCTTACATTTTGGAGGTGACCTGGCTATTGGTAGACTTGTAACAGAAGAATGTGTTCTCATAATCTAGTGCTTGTGAGTAAATTTCTCCCCTCAAATTCAGGAGGATTTTATCAGGTAATCCCTTGTTGAAATCAACTTCCACGCATATCCGTGCAAAAGTTACAATACCCTTCACTAGATTGTGCGTGTTGATATTAATGAATTGGCCTAGGGCATTACCAATATCGGCTAAAATATCAAGGTGCATTAAGTTAAGAGGTAAATTAGGGAGTTGAACCCAAATAAGAATGGCCAAATCTGGCATTATTAGGGGTTAAAATCTACAAACCATAGTTGAATGGAGAGCCCTAATCAACCCAAAACCATACTCCAAGCTCAAGGAACCCCCCTTCGATCCCTATGGTTCTTGAAATATAATATAAAGTATCCCCATGAGGAGAAGAACAGATAAATATGCTTAGACCAGGTCTTAGCCACCCAATCTCGAAGTACATATGCTGAAGGCCAAAATCCATTAAATTGACAAATTAGAGCATGCTCCATGTATTCAGCACTGAGAGAGTCAGATTAATTTTTTGGCACACCAATGGATGGGATTTTCTCGATTTGATCCACAAGAAAGGCTGGTACTGAGAGCTCCTTAGGAGGCTGGTTCACAATCCCTAGCTTTAAGGCTTCTTTTAAAATATTTGGGCTGAGAGGAAGAGGGGCCACCCCTTCCTTGAGCTTTGCCTCACAATCTAGAAACTAGATTTATTACCGTGTTGTTTACTATGTCGTGCTCACTTAGTCTATTTGTATCCTAAATTTGTTGGCCCTCATAAAGGAGATGCATAAGGCATAGGGGATCTCGGTCCGTTCTTGAATCTTGGCTGTAAGGGAGGAGACCAAAATCGTAGCTCGCACTTGCAAACATAGTATCCCCCTGAGAGGGGTCTCACAAGAACTCAGAAAAAGAAAAGAAATGAATCCCTGATTACAACTGGAGGGGAAGGTGGATTGGGCTTCATACAACTCTCCAAAAATATTTGCCACTCATTATGACTGGAGAAAGGGTGGGCTTGCACCAAGCCTTTTGAAAGAAGGCCCTTGACCACTACAATGTTGAGAAATCTAGGGGATTTAGTGTTCAGAGATTTCTCTTCGTTAGTGATTGTTTGTGAATGCCTTTTAACTTCTTTAGATTAAGATATTTTTCTTGTTATATTATTAGTGTTCTTTCTTCATCAAACAGTACCCAATGAATAAACATAAATAGAAAAGAGACACAACATGTAGGCTATGAGCCAGGGCCAAAACCTCTCACTCTTTGAGAGGAAAATCTGCACAAATTCTTCTCATAGAGATTCCAATTGACAAATTCTTCTCATATATATTCCAATTGACAAATTCCTTTGATATTCAACTCATAATCCCTATAACAACATCCAAACATAGTGATTCATCACTGAACTTCATGTTATCACTACAACACCGAGTAGCACCAAGTGTTGAGAATTTAGGGGGCTGGTGATTAATTCAATTTTTCTTCTTGATAATTACTTGTGAGCTTATTTGAGTTACTTATGTATTCTCTTCTTTAGCTTATTTATTCTTTCATCAAGTCAATTACCAAAATACAAAAGACACAAAGTTAGGCTCTTCGAGCCAGGGAAAAACCTCTCCCTCTTGGAGAGGAAAACCCACGAGAAATTCTTCTTATAGATTTTCAAGATGACAAGTACCATGACCAAGGCATATACCCTTGACCTATTAATGCTTCCAATACAATGCCACTACTTCCAAGTCTTCCTTCAATACTGATCCTTATTTTCTTCAACAGCCTGCACTGATTTGCATCAACCTTAGAGAACTCGGTTTCTAAGTTCATCTTCAGACACTTCTTATTGCTTATTCAAATATAGGAGACCAGATCATTTGAATTCTCATTGTTCACTTGTCATGCATTTGGATATGTGTAACCTTTTTGAGAGTAGGAAGGTAAATCTATTCATAGATTTACCTTCCTCCTTTTCCCATACTTATACTAGCCCTTAGACTTCTCATCACAGCAGATCGTTGAGCTTAGCCCTTCGCATAACATAACATTTGAATGCTTACATTCATTACAATATATAGAACACTGACCTCCTACTATTATTGAATTCATTACAAGTTTGATTGCACTTCACTTGACCGTAGCTTCTTCATACTAATCCACATTCACTGCTCCGGAATGCTACACAGAACAGATCCACACTTACTGCTTCAATTTGTATTTTAACCCAGACTTTATTATGAGGTAACTATCACAGGAATGTCTGCAATTCTATCCTTTAACCCACACTTTTCTCCTTCTTGAAATCCGCACTTTTATGCTTCCTGAAATCTGCACTATTTCCTGTCCGGAGATCCGCAATTCCTTGGTTCAAATGACCACAGAGTTGATTGTATATATAGGCATCATGTCACTATTTTTAAGCTGACCCTTCAAGCTGATTGGAGGCCGACTAGATCACTGTGTATATAGGCCGACATATAGTGCAATTATTCCAGCATTTAATGAGGGTGAACATGACAAGGTCTTGGAGCATTTTGATGACTAGACTCTTCATAATTATGACCCTTAATTACATTTATAACTACAAGAAAAATCCTAATAGACATCAAGAAGAATTCTATTGACCTATAATAAAATATTTCTCATGAAACCCATGAAGCAAGTACAACAAAAATACATTTTATTATCTTTGTCTTCTCCTTTACATAAATACATAATTACATAGTCAATATGAAGATCGATCCTAGTTACACTTTTCAACACCAAGTAGCTTCGAGCATCTTAGCATCATAACATCAGTGAGAACAGTACCTAGAAGTGTTGAGGTTATACATTATGATATAGCACCTGCCACTGATCAACACTGTAGCATAGAGTATTATTGTTATTAACACAGTACTCAGATCTTTTCTGAGATTTATGAGACTCCATGGTGTACTGCAAGCTCTTGTTGTGGTAGCATCGAACCACACATACTGAATCATAATGCAAAATGGCCTCGGATTTTTTTGGACCCATGCTCCCAAGGGTCCCAAAGCAAAGAAATTGGATCCTGAAGAAATGACGTGGACTCGGAAAAGCAGGATTAAGCATTTATGCTAAAGGAGAAGCTTCTAGAGGCTACTAAACCCACTCAAGAGGTATCTAATTGCATTTTTTTAATTGTTTAATTATAGGAATTGCAGCAAGAAATTTTCCCATGAGGGACTTCCGTTGGCTTAGTTCTTGGGTTTGAATGGTATATATTCTACCAAAATTGTTGACCTTTAACAATCAAAACCTTTATTTTTTGGAAAGAAAAATGTAAGGAGAAATGAAGAGGAATTAGGTATTTATAAAGCTCTAAACCCCATTCATTGAGTGCATGAGGCCTATTGGGGCCTTCTCGTAGACCCCAACTTGTTTTAAAAAAAGTAAAAATAGCTTTTCCAATTGCCTTGGGACTAGCCCTACTCTTTGGGGAGTGTTCAACATTATCTAGACAACATGAATATGCAGATTGTGAGTGTGCTCTTGAAAACAAGGTTGTAAGGGAGCGCTCCCCCCTATCGAACCCGCTCCTTGAGCGCACTCCCTCGAACCCGCTTTCGGAGTGCGCTCCCAGAGCCAATTAGCGAAGTAAATAGTAAATACAACTAGCAACCTACACATACAAATCAAATACTGAATAACATGCTCATAGAAAAAGTGACACATGAATTTTTTAGACAACTATCCCCGGAAAAAAACCCAATGTGGGAAAACCAGTGTAGCTAGCTCTGGAGGGTTTTCATCATTATGCAGAATCTAAGTACAAAAATCCTAGGCACCAAAACTGGTTCACCCAACATAGAAATAAAAACGGCAGTAATACGCTGCTCTGAATCCCTCTACGTCAGCCTAACTGGCCTTCGTCGGCCTCTGTGCTGCTCAGTAAGGGTCTGCGTCACACTTGATGGGCTTACACTTCCCCTGCGCTGCCCTGACTGGGCCTGCGTGGCTCTTGCTGCCTCTCCATCGCCCCTACTGGGCTCTGGCTGGACTACGTGGCTCCTACTACCCCTGTTGCTCTGTCTGGATGGAATGCTTAAGTAGAAAAAGCATAGGTAAGAAAGAAGGAACTGGCCAAAGGCAACGCATAACAGTCAGAAAATTTGAAGAAATGAAATTAAAATAGATCAATGTCCACAAATAAATGAAATAGCTCAATGGGACTAGAGAGTAAAATCGTTGAAAACAACAATAAGTTCTTATAGAATCAGCGAAGAGAATAGAGGATACTAATTCATGAGGTTAAAATGTTGTATAATTTTTGGCACAAGAAAACTGTAGAATTGTTAGAGTAAATCTCTGCAGGTACCATTAGTTGGTGATCATCGATAATCATTTCATTTCATCAAATACCTTGATGAATGGGACTTACAAGCTATTTGCGTAGACAAACCCCACAGAAGTTGTGTGATGGAAAAATATTCACACTATATTGAAGAAAACACCTACCAAATAAGGATGACATTTCAAATGGGGCAAGAAACAATAGAGAGATAGAAATCGAAAAAGTTAAAATGCTAAGGAAACATGAAAGAAACTAGGTAGCATGGTAGAAAGCACAACAAAGGAAATTATAAAAATGGAAAACCCTACAAATTAGCACCCATCCAAACATCACCACAATTTTTTCTTCCAACTCTAAATCTCCAAATTCATCAAATTATTTCTTGTATTCAAACCTGATCCTCTCTGTTAGCCATTCTGAAGATAAGGCTAAGAAATTACTACAGAACCATCACCTACATGTTGACATGATCTTATTCTGTGACCAGACAACCTACTTTCGCTAAGACACGGAAAGGTAAACACTCTCAGCCAAGATTTTCCATACAGCCTAGGTTGAGCAACCACATATACATAACCAGTTTTTTCTCTTCAGATTTGTAACTTAGAAGAGCTTTGTCTAACCACCTTCGGGTTGCTCCTAGATTCACCTAGGAAAGCCCTCTCAACATCATCCTCTTCCATCTTTGTGTCACTATCTCCCTCTCTTACCCTTCTCTACCTCTCTCACTCCTCTCCCTCTCTCTCTCTCCATTCCTTCTCTCCCCTCTCCTTTAGTTTATCTCCATCTCTCCCTTGTGACTCCCCTTGTCTCGCCACCTCTATCAATCTATGTCTTTATTATTCCTTCTCATATATATCTATAGTTAATATATATCATGAAATATTAGGACCTATGATTGGGTTAATTACACCTTGTTGGCAAGGTTAAAATCATTAATCTTCAATAGACAAAATGTATATCAAATATTTCATCAAAAAGAGGGAACCATACCCTATCTTCCAGGCTATGCCTATCAGTCGCTTGGCCTCTTCTTTCTCTCACATGAATGTAGTCTTTCCTGACTGGTGCAGAAGAGGGTTTCGCATTATCAACTATTTGTTTGGGACAACTTTTAGTTGTTTCAACACTGCTACATTCTTCAAGCTTATCCTTTAAACCATCTTATTCTTTTGTACTCTCTTCAACTTTGTAGTGCTTTCCATTCCTCTCAGTCACATATGTTTCCTTGGTTTGTTAAGGGACAAGGTCGACAACGTTAGGATGTTTTTGCAATAAACAAGGGTATTTCCAAGACACAGTTAGGTGGAGAAAGAGTATAAGAGCCAAATTTCTCATGAATTTGGGACACTCGAACTTAAGATTTTCTAGAGTAGTCATGAGATGCAGTCTGGTTATTAAGACTTCATTAGATGGCCATTCTCTGGACTTAAATTGTGTGACAACACTGTGAATGAGTTTGAAACTGGAGATTGAACATACATTTGGTTTGATTGCAATATTCATTTTCGTCAATAAATGTAAAGCAATTGCTAACAAATACTATAAATTAATAAATAAAGAAGACATGGCAACAAGCAACAGTACTTACAAAATTGTTACATTGAGACGCAAAGAATAAGAAACTATTGCGCACAAATAGAGACCAATGAAGCTATCATCTTAACCCCTAACCCCTTAAACACTAATTCCCAACCCCTAACCCATTTAACCCCCTAAACCTCTCAACCCCTAACCCATTTAACCCCTAAACCATAAACCTCTAAACCCTTTACCCCTAACCCCTAACCCATTTAACACCCTAAACCCCTAGTAAACCCCTAACTCATTTAACCCCCTAAACCCTAAACCTATAAACCCTTAACCCCTAACCCCTTAAACCCTAAACCTTTAAACACTTAACCCTAACCCCTTAAACCCTAATTTAGTTAAATAAGTTCCCAGAATCTATGGGTCCATATGAGCTAGGTTGTGTCTCTTATGGAGGTAAGAGATGTTATTTTTGCTATGGGTGGATAGGGTTTGTTCTAAGACAATTCAAATAGAAGTATAATGCCATAGTTAAGGATGTTTCCTAACATGTTCAATCCATAAGGTATGCACTTAAGACCGTGAAAAATATGTGTAGAAGAAGAGGGGTCGGGACCCTTGGAGAGAGGTTTATCTCTGCAATATATACCACAAATTTGGAAGATGGTTTGCAGAAGTATGTGCGAAGATAGAAAATACAAAGGAAGGTGGAACCTGAGTAGAATATTGGGTAGAATAATTGTGGCATATTATGAGGAATGGATGGACATGAAGAGGAGTTGATTTTGGTGGATTGTCCAGAGATTTTTGGATAGATATCTGAAGCAACCTATAAACAATTAGTCAATCGACTTTTAGTGGATGTTTTGTGACCCTAGTTCAAGCATATACAAAGTGTTAGAAGGATGATAAGAGGAGTAGTTTATATTTCTTCATAGATTGGACAACAAAGAAATTGGTACACAAAAATAGTGATTTTGAGAGGACTCAAATCACTATTAGGTGGAAATTTGAAGATCCCTAAATGAGGGCAGTGTTGTGGGCACTAGATAAGTAAAATAATTGACCATGGTTGGGAAAATTAATGGTAGTCCAAGTACAGTTTGAGGGTTGTTAGATGACTATCAAAGAAGAGCCCCAAGTCTTGTGCTTGTGAA
This sequence comes from Pinus albicaulis, assembly GCA_034641835.2. Lineage (NCBI taxonomy): Eukaryota > Viridiplantae > Streptophyta > Pinopsida > Pinales > Pinaceae > Pinus > Pinus albicaulis. The sequence continues at coordinate 193,373,945 of CM076582.1, forward strand.
GGAAAACAAGACTAGTAGAAGGGTAGGTATATTGGGCCTAACAACGTGCAAAATTTGAAGGACTAAGGAGTTGGAAATGAATAGATCACTCAGAAAGACAAGGCCTGTCTAGCCCTAATGCACAAGGAGTGAACCCTCAATATAAATATTTTGTTTGTTAAACAAACTCAATTGTGTCAATGTAGAATACTATACATAAGAGAAAATAAATTGATATTATCCACATCAGTGCTTGAAATAACCTCAAATTAGCCATGGGTGGTGAGCCAAAGGGTGAATTTGGGGCACTATTAAAGTTACATCATGTTTAAATTCCTTTTACATTGTGAGGTTTTTCTCCAATAGGGTTGAAGCATCATCACAAGGAAGCATGGCACAGTTCTGTTGGGGAGCGATTAAAGTTGTGACACAATTCAAGTGATTTACACCTCAAATGTAAATGACATCATTATATGTTTGTGTCAGGTGTTAGAGAGGTTATTTATAGACAATACATTCAATGTACTTGGACTTCATATTTTTAGGGCCTCGACTGTAACATGGATTTGTATCAGGAACACTTCATGCAAATGAAAGGGGGCCTTTTTGTTTAACCACATACACTCAAGAGTATCAAATGTTGCCCTTCATATCTCCCTTGGTGCGTTCAAAGTGGGTTTACATTCGCGTCGAGTTGAAACGAATCATAATTACCTTCCTCTTCTTAATAACATCTACTATCGTTTCCATTTTTAGATGCCCCCATTTATTGTCTTTATCAACATTTGGACGAGTCGTTATCTACATTCTTTAAATACATGTCTAGAATTTTTTATGAGGGAGGTACTTGGATTTAGATCTTAATATAAGGCTTTATGTGCCCTTCCCCTTTAGAACTCTTCCAAGGGGGTCACCTCCTTCTATATTGCCCTACCTACTTAGGGCCAAATTGACAAACCAAGATTTAAACTTCTTCAACTACCATATTAGTGAGGCATTGTACCTCTTCTTGACCTAGACCTGAATGAGATACCAAATTAGTGAGGAATTGTACCTCTTCTTGACCTAGACTTCAACGAGACATCTTTCTTCAGATATAATTTAAGGATTTCCCACCATATATCACAAGTTGGATGTCATAGGATATGTTACACCATTTTCTATATGGGCTTTTAGAGGATATTTTAAAATTTGATTGTCATCTCAACCCCTATGATTCCTGTCACATTGATCATTTTTCATCTAAGGTATATGGATCTATATGTAATTCATGAATGTATCATTGGTTTGATGACACCTTGCCTTAGCCATCTAGGACACTATGTGTAGGAAGAAGTTCCTTTAGCTACCACATTTAGTTGGATATGTATGATCCATGTGTATATGATATTATGTCCAATGTGTACTATTTTTATTGTGTTCTCTTAAACACTATGTTCTAACTATTGATTGATTGACTATAAGTTTTAATCTGAGTTATTCCATGGTGTTTCATAATTTTGCTCAGAGAAGTGTGTCATCTTGATGGTTTGGATATATTCTTGGTGATTTGAGTAGGTGCTATACATTGATCTTATTGTACCCCTTAATTCCTTTAATCAAAATTTATCCCATGTCTCTCTTAACAACACATGTGAAGGCCTTCTAATTGGGTATTTTTAATCTCTAAATGAACTTCCTCAAAAATAAGAAACTAACTATACCTACTTAAATTTATTGATAACATTATTCATAGATTTAAAGATAATTTTCACTACCTTAAAGGTTGATAGATATTTCCGAGCTCATGTTCATTTTCCCTCTTTATATGAACATTCTTAGTTATATTAGAGAGATATAATATAATTTTGATTAATTAGGATTCTTACTTATATTAGAGAAGTATAATATAATTTTGATTAATACTCTAATTAGTTTAACATTATTTTTACTCACATAAAAATAAAACTTGATGAAAACCTAACCGACCATAGCAATTTATTTGACTAACTATTAAAATCTAATTTGGTGGCTACTATAAAATTTAAATCGACCTATTAAAATTTATTTTCACGCCGATTTTCTCCTTGCCAGGTCTGGTACAGAGTTCGGTGCTCCTTCTCTGCTCATAATTTTTATAATTTCGCGCAGATTCCATACCCTTCTTTGACATTCAATTCTTCTATCCATTCTACTAGATTTTTAACCCGAACTTATTATATCAGATCTGGGTTAACTCTTTTTCGATCTTTATTTGAAATCTTCTTCTCCTGATTTGGGGCTTTCGTTGCAATTCAGAGCAGAAAACATGTTCAAGAACTCCGAATTTGGCTATAGTAAACTATATTAATTTGTCATTGTCCTTCAGCCTTTACCTTCTCGCCTTCATCCAAGAGGCTCGATTGATATTGCGACTATGGTGAAAATCCCGCTAGTCAAGTATCAAAATAGACTGGTCTTCGTGGGATGGATTGCTGGGATCGCTGGCTTCACCAAAGAATGAGGTAAGGATTGATGGATTGAGGAATGAATAGATAAAGAGGATGTTCTAATGTGGTCTGATTAGTAAGTATTATTAAGTAGTCGAGCTTCATCTATTTTATTTGTGTTTTCAGTGGTTATAGCTTCTGCATATGCACGTTCATACTCTTCTAGGGCTCTGCTACAACCTCTTAATGCCTTCGGAATTTTTCCCATAGAGTATTAATATTAATGAAAAACTGATCCAACCATCCAACCTGGGTGTTAGCTGCCCGAATGGATAAATTAGGGGCATTCGCCTAGCATCAGTGGGATTAAAATTTCCATTCCTCAGTGCTTTAATCTGCTGGGGGTTAATGTTACCAGGTCAGCTTGCTAATCCTTTTGATTTCTCCAATAACTTTGATACAAGGGTGTCAAACTTCATGTATTGTCCCTCATCTTCTTGGATTTCCACATGAGGGAGCTGGACGAAGGGGATATCTAGACCCTGTGAGGACTTTATGCATTCAGGACCGGATAACATCCATTTGCATGTAATGAACGCAACGGTTAATCCATGGTGTACCGAGAGGCGCTGGGCGAACTCGGTGAATGGGATAAGATGGCCCATTCCTCTGCTGGGAAAAATGGCGACATGAGGCTTTCAGCTTCCCATTCTCACTGCACTTATCTTCACAGGATAGCACTGTTGCAGCTATGCTTCACGACAGTGGCCTGCCATTAGCATTTAGCATGGATCCATGTATCGCTTGCATATGGAGATAAAAATGCACTCTTAGAGAACTCCGATAGGGAGAGTCTGTATGGATACGTTTGACAGGTATTTTTCTGATCTTATTTCTATGATTTTTATTGTTAAAATTTCAAAGGATTTAAACTTGTATACTGAATTTTTCTGATCTTATCAATAAAATTGTTTGTCTCAACTTAATTTGTTTCCTCTTTGACTTGCAAAAATTGAATGTCATGCAATACCTGACTACGCCTTACCTCTTCTCTAAATAGGTCGATCTCCCCTTACTTATAACAACTTGGAATCATTCCACTCAAACGGTCTCTATGAATGACACACAAGAGATACGAATCTATTTAGGCTATATGGCTTATTCCAGGTTTTTGGCCAATCTAACAAGGATTTTTTTCATTGTGGAAATTCTCTTTGAACTGGAATATGAGAAAAAAAAGCATGACCAGGCTCCCCATAGCAAGTTATTGTTGTCATAAATTTTGCATGCAGTAAATTGTGTCTATTATAAACCCTAATTTATAACAACAATCATTAAATTAAAAGTATCATGTATTTGGGATCTAATTGAGCATTTCTAGTACTATCTTATCCCTCTAGACTTAGCCATAGGTCCTTCGAATTTCTTCCCTCATCTAACTTGGAGCCCGACCTTATCGAATAATATCCTTGGAATTTGGTGTGTATTTAGTAGAATCCTTGAAAGGTATTTAGCCTAAAAATTCTCGAGTTACTTAATCTCCAAGATTTTCTGAGATAGCCTCCATTGTGGGGACATCCATCCATAGAACAGCAGAGGAGCAGCTACTAAGGTGAAAGTGGTGACTGATCCCTATGTTTCCCTTGAGCTAGAGTACTTAGTGAAGCTTTGCACTAAGGTGTTACATTTTGCTGTAGCAAGCCCTGAAGAATCCTATTTTACCCTAAGTACTATCCTTGGAATGAGGGGAGTGCCTAGTGGGTTTCCCTAGGATATGTATTTCAAGGAAAAAAACAAGAGAATATAAGCTCCCTTCTATATATCATTCCGCTTTTTTTTCTGCTGTTGTAATTCTTGTACATATATAAGATGTATTTTTCTATTAAAAAATAAGGTCTACACAAAAAAATCCATTAACAAAAACAAGCAGAGAGTAATTGGTCACTTGCTTACATATGGCACCCTGAGTGAGATAAACCCTCCCTAACATCATTGAAATTTGATACTAGTCATATGCAAATAGAAATCATAAAAGATTATGTTTAGACAAATAAACCAATACAATAAGAAGAGTAAAAGGAGACTATTTCAATATCATGGACTATAACATGGACTCCAAATGAATCTGAATCCCATCCTGTAGCCAACATACTCACAAAGTGATAAATAGGAACTAAGCTATTTTAAAACAGCAAAAGGGAGGATCACTAACAATCAACTTTCTTTTATTTAAAATCCCTTGGATAAGCAGGCACCAATGTATTTTCTACCAATAGGATATGAGTGATATTCAAACTCTTTTTGAGGATGCTCCAACAGAACCAATAAATAGTCCCTACAAAACAAATAAAATGTTACTTTTGTCCCATATATGCCCAAAGCTTGAAAGTGGTCTCTTAAAGAATTCCATTTTAGTGTCCTTTTATTTCAACATTGACTTCCTTTCCAAATTAGAGACAACATACAATATGTATAGTGTTGCTCATAACAAGGTCATGAAAAATGCCAAAACATTTCACCCATAGTAGATTATTAAGACAGAGTAATAGACTTGGACAACTAAAAGAAATTCTTACTAAGCATTAAAATTTAAAAGCCATCGATTCGTTTCCAAAAGGATGGTCACTTGAATGTTATCACTTAGAATCTGTGGACAGTACAGTAGTGCTAGAATATAAAGTTTGATGTGCAATAAAGTCACCATAGTGATGGAATAAAGTAGGATTCATAGCATAATGGAATATTGTCCCATATATGCCCAAAGCTTGAAAGTGGTCTCTTAAAAAATTCCATTTTTAGTGTCCTTTTATTTCAACACTGACTTCCTTTCCAAATCAGAGACAACATACAATATGTAAAGTGTTGCTCATAACAAGGTCATGAAAAATGGAAAAACATTTCACCCATAGTAGATTATTAAGACGGAGTCATTTTCCTGAGATAATCATTTTCCTGAAGTGTGTTTGACTGGTGCGGATACTAAGGCAACTGTGATAGTGATTGGAAGGTTATTGTAAGTCCCGGAAATAGAGATTTGTATCCTATAGCAGATTCTAGTTTTTAGAGGTATTTAAAGAATATTATCTATGCACAGGTGAAATCAGGTCATTGGTGTATAAGCATTTTGGTTAATTTTCTGTGGTACTGGGGACTCTCTGATGGTTTGTTGAATTCTACAATAATATTATTAGTGCATGTACTGTGCTATAATGATTGACAAATGTGTAGTGATATTTAACATGGATCATTTCGTATTGTGTAATTGAAAAAGTTGACGATTTTATTATTGAATGAGCAAAGGAAGTTTATTTGGAACTCTAGATACCTGAAACCTTAAGTCAAATTACCCTAGAATACTACAAGATTGACATCCTTTTTTATATTATAGGCCTTTTCACTATTTTGAGATACTGTGTAAAAGGAAGTGCTTGGCTGTGAGGCTTATCTGTCTAATCTTAGGGTTAGATATATTTTACAATTTGATTAAATGGTTTCTTATGTGTATTACAAGGTTTCGAAATTCCATTAGTTTGTTATTTTTGCACCTCTTTTAATGCCGCAAAGCTTCAGTTCTCAAGTTATGATTATAAATATCTATGGATCTGATTTTGAAATATTTGTTTAGCTAGACAACATGCATGTGATTTTCAAGTGATTGGTTTAATTGGTACATTGGACAAACTATTTTAAAACATGCATGTTGTAGGATTTAACCTCTATAATGATAATTTTGCTGATCAGATTTGCAGTCTATAAGGAGAATTGTGTGAGATTCTGATATTTATGATGAGTTCTGGGTGATTTTCCTGCCATGGGTTTTCAGCGTTCATGCATAAATGGCATTCCAGATAACAATTAAGCTGTCTAGTCAAATATACAAAGTATAATAAAAGGTTCACTGTTTAAATTTTAGCTTATGCCTCTTGTACTATGCAAGGAAATATCTTGTTAATCAAGGAAAGTCTTCAAATGTTAACTCTTATTTTTCAAAGCCTAATTTAACAGTCAATAAAAATTCATAAAAAAGATGGCAATGTATGTGCAATGGTCGAAGATTAGTTGCTCAAATTCACTGTTCAGCTTCCATTCTAGTATGTTCTGTTGTTCTGGTGAGTATCTTTTTATATATATTTCCATTTTTTTAATGTTCTAGCTAATTTTACACACATTTGACCTCATCCTTAATATTTTTCCATTTGACTCATATTTTTGGGTCTTCTCTCTCTTGGTTGTGAATGATATTCACCGTGTCTATTTGATCTGTTGAAATTTTGATTGCTGGAGTCTCACTACCACACACCTCTCTCTATTTTTTTCTTTCTAAAAGTAATGGTTGTTTAATAACTGTGGCAACAAAGGCATGATTTATTTATGAATCTTTTCTTTTTCCCTTGAAGAGAGCTAGATGCTCCACAGAACAACAAACCATTCAACATCAATCAGCGGTGATAAGCAGGGCTCCTGTCCAAGGTAAGAAACCTCTATTTCTATTTCATTATATCATAATGCATTGGTCTGTTTCTCTGTAGTTTGTTTCAGCGGGAGTTTTATCTGTATCTCAATTTGATTTGTTTTGCATTATCATATGAGAGTGTGTACATGTATATATGGCAATTCTATACCAGATCCTGCATTGTATTTTTGTTCAAATTATTAGGAGACAAGAATTGCTAGCATGCACTGGGTTGCATTCTCCAGGAGATTTCTTTTGTGAATACAAATTGAGTTCAGTGCCTTTAATCATTTAATGACATTTCACTGTGATCCTGATGTACAAGTTGATGTTATCTATCTAGGCCTTCTATTCCTTAAAGGTATTGACTACTGCATAGTAGTAATCTAGTTGTTAGAATTTTGTTAATTAAACTATGATTCAACAGTGAGTCCTTTTATTCCATTATCTTTTCGTTTTGATCCTTCATCAATAAACCATTATATTTAAAATATATATGAATGCATGCTAATGCAATTAAATCAGATGAACAAAAATTAGGAGTGATGTGGTAGGCCTCTTTGCTCCCAAGGTTCATCAAAGCTTGATGCTGAGCAATGCAAGGAAATAGAGGGTCTGTCCAAACTCAAGATCCAGGATATCAAGAAGTGTTTGGTGAATTTGAGTGCAGATAGGAAGTCTCAAATTGTACCCATTTGTATCCTAAAGCCATCGATTCATTTCCAAAAGGATGGTCACTTGAATGCTATCACTTAGAGTCTGTGGAAAGTATAGTAGTGCTAGAATATAAAGTTTGATGTGCAATAAAGTCACCATAGTGACTTAGGAGTGGCAGGTGCAGGGGTGGCTATTTACAACCCTAGAGGACCATAATAATTTACAATAATTTACTAAAACCCTAGCATTGTTTTAAGGTCCTATGTTGTGTGCAAGGTAGGTCAAAAAATTGGTGGTAATTGGAGATTCCATGGTGGTAATTCAAGAAATAATCAAGCATTCAACAACAAGACCTTCCAGCCATGTCCAGATTGCTAGACAGGATTCATAGCATAATGGAATATTGTCCTTTGTCATCAAAACTCTAAAGAAAATGACATGAAAAAGAGAGGTGTTCTTTTGTATCAGGGACAAATGACCAAAAATTAGGGAAAAATCTTTTCACATTAACTTCCATCACAATTTTCCTAATTAACTACAGTTTGAATGTGTTAAATTATCTAATCCCGGCAACCTGACTAATTATTTCCTACCAGAATATTACGCAGATCTACTGAATTGAAATCACAACTAATATTTTATGATCCAAATGGATTTTACAAACCCGAAAAACTTATATCTTCAAAAGTTGATGCAAAGGTTTCTTTAAACGGATGTCATGTGAAATAGATGTTCTTCAATAGGTCTGCTAGATATATTCACTGTAAAATAAACTCAATACTGTTCCTCTCAAGACTTCTATGTAATTATATTCCAAAAACAAAGATCTACAGGTCTGAATTTGTCTTCAAAACTGCCACTATAGATCCGAATTACAAGACTGTTGCAAGGTCACATATTTCACCACAGGTCTGAATTAGAAGGGTCTGAGTTGCAGAGAATAGTCTCAGGTCCGAGCTTCTGGAAATGATGAAGTTACAGGCCTGTTAGGACTGAAATTTTAGGCTTTCATAGGGCCAAAATTTCACGCCTGAATTCAGCTCCGAAAAAAATTATTTCCACAGGTGCAAATAGGTCTGCAAGAGATATATCCTTCTAGCCCAAAACGTTGCAATTATGATCTCCCTTTTAATCTCCTTGGCCTCATGTTTTATCTCTGAATTCTCACTGTATTTTTCACCGAAATTTTCATTCCAAAATGATTAGCATGACTATTTATTTATAGTTGTGTATGAACTGAACAGTCGTGTCTTTTGATTAAGGAGATGAAATACCGATTTGAGCTGACCTGGGCATCATTTTTGGAATTTATTTAAACCAATTTAAACACTGATACAGGGGCCAATTTTATGGTTAAGTCTGGGCCTCAGCGCTTGATAGGAACACCATACAATATAGCGGCACTTGTTGTATCTTCTGTTGTAGTGCAGACCTGTTTTAACACCTTCTTTGCTGAACACTTGATAGTTGTAGGGGATCAAAAAAATTATGTTAGATCCCTCTTTTATGGCTCAAAGACACTTTTTTTCATATAAAATTCTGCATGTCAAAGCCTCTTTGCTCCTTCACTTCCCACAGGACATTTTCAAAGCCCCTCAGATCACCAAAATACACATATGTTACCTGAAATAGTAGTGCTCTAGACCTCCACAAACAAACATACATATACAGAAGAAGAGAGATTTTATTCATGAGTAGTGGTCATTATAGGGCTCTAGTTAGCTGGATAAAACATGCATGTAGAATAGAAAAGGCAGATTTTCACCATGGAGTGTGTTGTTGCCATCATTCTTAGGTATCTGATATGTTTTCCCATTTAGTGTGAATTCTCCATCCTTGATACGGTTGGCTACACGACCCACCAAGGCACCAAAGTAAGGTCTACTGGAGCTCATGTTCTGCATTAATAAACAATCTCATATTCCCCATGGTAACACATAAATTTGAGATCCATTCCAATATGTGAGTAGAAACTGTAAATTTATCTTAAAATTCTAGCATATGATGGCAGTACTAATTTCCAAAGGGAAATGAAAATACATACCATGTATGAGGCAACATTGTCATAGCCAAGAAGTACGTCTGCTAGATGGCCTGAATGCATAAATACCAATACTTAATGAGCTAGCTCCCTCTGAGTAAAGGATGGTAAAGCAGTTGAAGGGTATGGTTTAGGGATGATTACCTTTAGCATCAAGGAGAGCGAGGGAGATGAGGGTACCTCCCTAGTTGGTTAGATTTATATACAGATCACCTCTGCGAAGTTGAAAGAAACTTGGGGCATTGATGTTTTTATAGGGATGACCATAATGAGCCAACTTGCCTTTCCCTTCCAAATTTCTTGGATTCAATTCCCATTTGTGCCCTTGACTGCTAGCATGGAATTTGCAGAGGTGAATGAAAACCTAAATGAACCAAAAATGCAAGAGAATGGATGATGCTTTCACCATCATCGATTGATTGACTAATCAAGGGATGGATGGATAAGCTAAAGTAGAAAATTCAATGATATATATAGAGAGACTCACATAGTCAATACTAGACTAGGGTGTGTCTGTATGACTTAAGATAAGGTCACAGTGTAAGACATAACATGGATTGTGTGCAACTATAGACAACCCATGCACCGTGGCTACCAAAAAATGTAATCTTTGGAATCTAAACATGTTACATTTTTGAGTTTTTGTCTTATTACCCCAAATTTGTTTTTGGCCAAATCTTAATTTTTTTATTTAAAATGGAATTTTGAGTACATATATGGATTCAACACCTTGAAAAAACCCTAGAGCAGTACATTTTTGTTGTTTATAGATTGACGGACCTAAACTAATGCAACGTGGTTTTGTGGATGCCATTTCTAAATTTGGGCTGGCCAAATTCCTTTTTTACCTTTCTACCACCTATATAACCAAGTAATTTTCTATCACTTGTATAACCTTGCCTTTTTATAAAAAAAAAGAGGTTCCTACACTCAAAAAATTGGCTTTTCCTGGCCATGGGGCAGTTAGAATGTTGAAATTCTATAACCTTTTGGATGATTAGAAGATCCGAATTTGCCATTGTTAGCCTGAACTAAGTTCAAATTGCAGTTTTTGGTGTAAACTGTTGGTCAGTTGAAACCCATTTATCAACTGCATTGTCTCAGTAAAGCCTAGATAATATCTAAGATGAGGAGGCTGGACCTATTTCAGGATGTTGTACTCAAGCTAACAGTCAAACATAAGTTTATGGATATACATGTGGTTCAAGGTCTCCTTTTCCTTACGTTATTCTCTATGAATTAAGGAATGTATGCTGCCAAGGAGGAACACCTGCTGGTCTAGGATCTGATACAACCAACAAGTTACTAGGAACACCCAACCGATTACTAGGATCTAATACATGCTTTAGATTGCTAGGATCTAGTCTAGGAACACCCAACAACGAGAGGTATATCCACAAACCACTCCAAGTAAGATATGAAAAGGGCTCTTGAAATGCCTCTGAATACCAAAGCACTCCAATGTTTATAATGACATACTGATGTCCAATTCAAATGCTACCTAAGGATATCACAAAGGTTCTAGTGCCTTTTTTCAAGGGTTCGTTGTATGTTTCCAAGGGTTTCAAAAAAAAACTTTCACTAGATATTAACAACCCTTATGATATTTTTTACCACCACCATTTCTGCCACAAAATTTCTATAAGGTGAAGACACATGAAGATTTAAATTGGTTCGTGCTTGAAGGAAAGATGAACTATTCTGATTGATGGGTATTTAGAGTTTTATTGTTGGCTATAATTTGCATACAATTACCCTAGATGTATTCACAAACAAGTAATAAGTATTATTGTTGTTCACAAGGCTGAAAGGTTGTCTGAAATCCCTCAAATTATCCCACAAGAAGCTTCCCAAAAACCCCACATCATTGTTGGAAACATTTGTTGATTGCACCTGTATTTTTACACTTGTTTTCATGCTGCCCTATCTGTCCAAACATTGGTATCAGAGCCATAATAGTGCTGTCATTAACCCTAGTTCTATTTGTTGGTGAAAATTTACCACAGTTGGAGGTATCAACCATTGGAAAGACCAACACTATTGGGTTCCAGAGAACCACTAATCAAAGGATATATCTACTGTTGTATCTTCTGTTTAGGGCTCTTCACATGCTGCCATTGAATCTGCGGTCATTTTCTTCTATATATCATCTTCATATTGCCTCATAATCCTACAAGAGTATGTTACATGACCCCACATCCTCCCAGCAAAACTTGATCATATATGCCGAGTTATATTTATGCTTGGATGGTGATCTGCTTGCTTTGTTTGGAGACCATGGAGGATGAAAACATGCTACTAAAAACGGTTGTATTATAACAAGATTATTGATGTCAAACTGTTCATGGAGGCTACCACCAAATACTGCAATAAGGGAGACTTTCCCATGATATTTTTGGAACCTTAAAACCATGTTAAAATTTTTTGAAACATGAGCCCTAAAACTAAAACAAATGCTACAACAAAATCACTATAATGTGATGGAATTTCTATTATAGGACTTCTCTATTGCTGCTCATACACTGTCTAAAATAATCAGGTTGAAATTTAGAACCTAACTATCGCTGGTCTAGTATGCAAAATCCAATTCCTGGCATGAGGCATATGATGAAGCCATTGGCTAGGTTACATGTTGGCAGTGTATGTTATGTTGATCTATTACTTTTTCTTTTGGTTAGAAACTGGGAACTTCATCACAACATCATACCAATATGTAAAATCTGAATTAATTGTTGTGAGACAACTAGCATCTAGGATATTTGTTTCTATCCCATACTTTGCCATCAACATCTAAGTTGTATTTCCTGTGCATGTGTTGAATGGAGTAGCTATTGTGGCATCTTTATGATTTTCCATGTAAAACATACTATTTCGACATGTATTATCTTTTGTGGGGAAGGTATTGCTACATTTTATTTGCTAAGGATGCATGTTCACCAAGACAAGTCAATACTTTAAAATGTTGGATGTGTTTTGTATTATTGTTCTAGAACATATTATCTTTGTATTTGTTTTGTATTATTGTTCGAGAACATATTCTCTTTTTCTTTGTCTTTATTTCACACATTGTTTTAGGATATTTGAGTGTTTTAGGTTATTTAGGTTTTTGGCCCTGAAATTAGTGATTGAAATGCCAAATAATCACTTTATAATTGTGGATTTTCTTGTCTATTTGAGTTATTTTACATAAGCAATATTTATAAGTAGATCTTAAGTAGATATTCTACCCTTAGCTCTATTTCAAAGTGTTGTAAGAATTTCTGAGGACCTCTTCTATTCCTTGACTCGAGGTGGTGGATTCCCCATCTTGCTGAGGCCTTTCTTTTTCATCTAGTCCTTCATTTTCCATTGAATCTGATTCAAGAGATTCTCCCACTAGATCTCTCTTGGGGGATTCTTGTGGTGGTAGTCCATGTATCATTTTTAAAAGTATAATTCTTCCCTTCACCTACTTTTCATAACTTCCATAACCATTAGGTAGGGACCTGCAATGTCGATGGTGTTTTGTTTGTTTAGTAAAATATTGTCGAGACTTTAATTTATTGAAAGTTGTAGAATTTACAATCTATGAATTTCAAGATATACTTTTTAAAAGACTAATTCTTTAAAGGGTACTAGCTCAATGGAAGAGCACCTTCTTTACAAGCAGGAGGTTGGTGATTCGATTCCATCGTGCCTTGATATTCATATATAGGGAATGACGAAGATCAGTTTTTGGTGACAGATGCTCTTTTGACCATCACCAATGAGATTATGGTGACATTTTTCGACCCTCACCAAAATATGAAATGGTGACGGTCAACGAACGCCACCATATATACGCATCAATAGTGATGACCATTAAAGGACCATCACCATAAATCGTTGTTGTTGATATGAAATGGTGAGAGTCATTGTTTGTCATTATAGTAATTATTCGTGATGGACCTTGATGTCACCAATGAGTTTACGGTGACGGTCAATGAACGTCGCCATATATATGCACCAATAGTGATGGCCATGAAAGTTCCATCACAAAAAATCATCGTTGTTCATATGAAATGGTGACAGTCACTATCCGTCATTATAATCAATATTCGTGACGGACCTTGAATGTCACCACAACACATACTTTCGGCGACGCCACCTTTGGTGACGTTCAGTTTTTTGGTGACGGAGGCTATTTTCCGTCACCATTGCCCATATGAAATGGTGACGGTCACTATCCATCACTATAAATCATTATTGGTGACGGACCTTGAATGTCACCACAACACCTATACTTTCAGCGATGCCACCTTTGGTGACGTTCAATTTTTTGGTGACGGAGGCTATTTTCCATCACCATTGCTCATATGAAATGGTGATGGTCACTATTCGTCACTACAAATCATTATTGGTGACGGACCTTGAATGTCACCACAACACCTATACTTTCGGCGATGCCACCTTTGGTGATGTTTAATTTTTGGTGACGAAGGCTCTTTTGACCCTCACCAATGAGCTTATGGTGACCATTTTTTCCCCTCACCAATGTGCATTTTTCTTGTAGTGTTAGCACATTAGAATACCTTACATTTTTCTCTCTGACTTCCCTCTTTATGTCTAGTGATTGAATTCTTACAACGTACTTTGGTCATACGATTTTCTCCTAACACTAGTACATTGGTGGGAAATCTGTTACACCATTTTTTGGTCATCTAAACTATTATCATTAGATGGACCCAAGTACACCATGTAAGACCAATTTTACCCTAAGTAAAATTGCTTTCACTATGTGAAATAACTTAGTAAAACACCTTTATTAAGTTGTTTATGGTCTAAACAGGAAACCCCAAAAGGAAATAATAAACAAATTTATATTTGTTTATATTTCCTCAAGGAATAATTAGTTAAACATCAATTTAATTATTATTCCTAGTCATATTTAACCCAAAACAAGGAAATCAATTAAATAAATCCTTACTTATTTGATTATTTCCTAGGAATAAGTTATTTAATCCTTATTTAAATAATATTCCTAGTTAAATTTGACTAAATCATTTATAAATAATTAAACAAATCATTATTTATTTAATTATATTTCCACCATTTCCTTAAAATAATAAATAGATCATTTATTTATTTATTATTTATAAATAAAGGAATTGACCCAAGTCAAAAATCCTTTCCCCTCCAACAAATATAATAAAATATTCCTAAAAGGTGGTTCTAGAATTTGATTAATAATATTTTATTCATGCACCAAGTTCTAGACCGCCCTAATATTTTGTTATAATTAAAAGGGTTTTTCCCATTCATTGGTCACCTTTCATTTTGCCTTAGATCACTCTGGATCTATACTCTTGGTCTGACTTTGAGCCATTATTATTGTCACATTCTCCATTATTTGCTTTGTGAGCTCCCTTTGAGTTCTATGTTTGTCTGGGTTTTCTACACCAATAAGAGAGAGAAATTTTAGATCTAAAATACTGAGGACTTTCAAGAGCCCATCCCATTGAGGAGAATTGGAAACACCTTTCTTGTTTTCCTCTCAGGTGCCCCTTTAATATAAAAATTCTTTCAAACATATTGTTCTTGTCTTATCTATTGGATGCATGGAGCAACATTTCATTTTTATTGCTTAATGTCTTTTTATGCATAGATCTGGATTTTTGCAGCTTTATTTGGATCAACTAATAACAAATTTAAAGATATTGGCAGCCATAATTGATGTTAGGTCTATTTGTTATGCGTAGCTAAAGTGGTATTTTTCCGACGAAAGATTCATACTAACAAAAATATCATCAATGCAGCACTTATCGTCTAGTCCCCATATACGACCAGGTGGAAGTGGCAGATCCAGGTCCCTACAATAGATCATCCCACTATTGGGATAGTCATCTATGTACAGTGGCATATGATCCCAATGAACAAAGAAATTAGGATGAAACACTCATCCGACTGCTCCACCTCCTCCTCTGCATAGTAGTCGCCCCCACCAGCACATCCTAGGCTCTCTCGGGCCCCCATATGAGAGCTCTATGCAAGGTCAAAGTTTCAGGATATTCTCAAAGAAGAAAGAGTAGAAAATTGTACCATACGCACAGTCATGGTTCACTTGCTACTTACATAACGAAAACTATCGTTTCAATGACGAAAGCATCATCTGGGCCCACCCATAGTAGGTCCCACCCAAAACACTCTCCACCAGCATCATATTTCCCCCCGTAATGTGATGGAGTGCCTGGTTGCTGAAGATCCGCAGCACCACTGCGGCCACAGCTCGGGTCTCTAACCTCTCCAAATCCCCGATGAGTATCCAAGTCCCCTTGACTTGGAGACCTGGACAACAATGGCGCTCTACAAAATCTATGATATTCTACCCATGTGGTAATATTGGCTAAGTATTCCCTACCATCCCAAGTGGTGGGAGACCAGTCAGGAAATATATACCCTAGACCGCCAAC
This sequence comes from Pinus albicaulis, assembly GCA_034641835.2. Lineage (NCBI taxonomy): Eukaryota > Viridiplantae > Streptophyta > Pinopsida > Pinales > Pinaceae > Pinus > Pinus albicaulis. The sequence goes on from CM076582.1 coordinate 193,389,911, forward strand.
TCGATCCGGTGCCCCTGCAGTATAAAGACCTCATGGTCTGGGTCCCAGTAGCTGACAATCATGGCCAATAAGGGCTCCCCAGCTCTCATCAAAGGGTTCTCCACAAACATCAGAACCCCAAACCTAGCCAAAGGACTGCAGAATCCCTGATCCTCCCAGATCTCCAAACACAATGCGCCCAGATCCCTCCCTCTCCAGTTGATCCGTAATTTTGCCATACCTGCACAAAAACATCATATCAATTAGTATAAAGATAGGAAAGACTCTTTCTAATCGAAAAACCCTAGTGCTCAGCCAGAAAATAGCACCGAAACACAGCTCCTGGCCAGGTCACACTTTTCAGCCCCAAACCTGGGACAGTTCGCAGTTATCTGGCCAAAACATGCTACCCAGGTCACAGTTTTTTCCCCAAAAGCTGCGACCCAGCTGTAAGGAGGAGGAGAGGTTTTTTCCTGGGCATTAAGGACATAATATAAATTTTTAATCCATTGAAAAGAAAGAGTAGGGTTAGGCCTCTTACCTGCAACTGACAGCTCTCGATTCCAACGGTCGGTTTGTCTGCTACGATCGCTGCAAGATTTAGGGCCTTCTCTCCTCTCCACATTCACCATAGCTCCACATGCAAATGAATGAATTTGGAGGGAAAATGCCTTCTTTAAAGAGAAACCCTTGTTTCTTCTTTCACTCGCCGTGATCCAACTGTAGTACCATTTACCAAACTTTCTGAGCCATTGGAAAGCTCTCAATGAGCCCTAAAATAGGTATTTGTTAGTTTTAAGTGATTTGATACTTCACCATGACACATTTTCCCAAAAAGAGCCACTTCACCCTTCCAAAAAATTTGAATTTATTCACTTGAAACACTTGAATTGGGGGCACCATGTTACCTCCATACTTGTCCATGCTTGTGTCAACTTTCGTCATGAGTCACCATATGATACTCATGCTTTTATGGTCCCCATCATCCCCTCTTGATATGTGGTGGCACCATCGAGTCACCCTTGTTTAGAGCATCTGAGTTGAGTCATCATTGCTTTCATGGAGTCTATCCCAAGTCCCTTTACATCTTGCCACAGCCCCCCAGCATTCATTGCTTGGTCCCTCTTTCGTGTCACACATTATGGTCTTCAGTCTGGCTATCGCCTATCCCTCATGATGTTGTGTCAGTTTCTGCCAGGTCATCCGTGCCCTTTATGCTCTAACAGGGGATGTCGTCCGTTCGCTACTCACTCCCCTCCATTTCATCATCATCATTGGTGTCAGTCTGTCAGTCACTCTACTATTTTCTCTTGTGCCTTAGTTGAGGATCCCTTATTGCCTCACCGATGGAGGACCTCCTTCTATCGACATCAACTCATTCATTCCAGTAGACAAGTCTAGAGGGTGGTGTACCTTGGTTCCAATTTCCACTCTAGTTCGACACCTTGGATCAAGCAAAGGGACTCCTTATTTCCTTTTGACTTGATTGTTTCTCAGCTCCAGCTCCTTTCAGCATGATCAAGATCCGTATACTCGATGGTTCAGTGATGCAGTAGATGACATCGATGATTCTAGAGTGTGTGTGAGATGTCTCAGCCCTCATGAGGGGATGGCCCTACATGTAGTCCCCCACACACTAGGATGACCTCTTCATCACAGCCTTCAATGCAGCTCCATACATTTGATGATGTTATCCTCAGCCGCCTGCAGCGCCATTTTGTTTTCATGTACTAGTCATATTTTCAAAGCCCTTTCCTATTTTCAGGGGCATCTGGGTTGCATTTATATCTCATGTACTCAGATATTATTGTACAAATTCTTGGTTATTATTCCAGGCACAATATGTATGTGGGATTCATTATCGTGTTATTTATCTGGCTCATGTTTAGGCTAGAATATGCTTTATTATTGTGTTCCGTGGTTTTCCGGGTGCCTTATTGTTTGTACTATTTCCTCGGTGAGCATAGGTATGCCTCTCCCGCCGCCTATAGCAGGTACTCACTCCAAAAGACTTGTCGCACCTGCAAGTCACCTCCTCAGGGTCTAGTTCTTTCAACACTTTGGTTTACCTTATAATTCTCTCTCTTTGACTTCTCTTTTGATGTCTAGTGATTGAGTTCTTAAAATGTACTTGAGTCATACGATTAGCTCCTAACACTTGCACGCTGAGGGCAATCTGTTACACCATTTTTTGGTCATCTAACCTATTATCATTAGATGGACACAAGTACACCATTTAAGACAAATTTTACTCTAAGTAAAATTGCTCTCACTTTGAAAATAACTTAGTAAATCACCTTTATTAGGTTGTTTATGGTCTAAATAGGAAACCCCATAAGGAAATATTAAATAAATATACATTTGTTTGATTTTCCTCACGAAATAATTAGTTAAACATAAGTTTAATTAATATTTCTGGTTATATTTAACCCAAAACAAGGAAATTAATTAGATAAATCATTATTTATCTTATTATTTTCTAAAGAATAATTTTTTAAATCTTATTTAAATAATATTCTTTGTTAAATATAACTAATTCGCCCTTAAATAGTTAAATAAATCATTATCTATTTGATTATTACTCAACCATATTCTTAAAATGATAAATAAATCATTTATTTATTTATTATTTACAAATAAGGGGATTTGACTCAAGTCAAATTCCTTTTCCCTCCAACAAATATAATAAAATATTCCATAAAAGTTGGATCTAGATTTGGTTAATAATATTTTAATTATGCACCAATCTCTAGACTAACTCAATATTTTGTTATAAATAGAAGGGTCTTCCCATTCATTTGTCACCTTTTGTTGCCTAAAGATCACTCTAGATATCAACACTTAGTCTGGCTATTGATCCATAATCATAGCCATACTTTTCCATTTTTGTTTGAGTTTTCTACACCATCAAGAGAGAGAAGTTCTAAATCTGAAGTGCTGAGGACTCACAATAACCCATCTCATTGAGGAGAACAAGGAACACCCTCTTGTGTTTTCCTCCCAGGTGCCATTAATAAAAATATTTATTGGATATATTCTTATATTATCTATTGGATCTATGAAGTAAATATTTTTTTTCTACTGTTTAACGCCTTCTAATGCATAGATCTATATTTTCGCAGCATTTTTCTTGATCATCTAATTGTAGATCTAAAGATATTAGCTGTCATTTCTACTATTAGGGTTATAAGTTATGCGTAGCTAAAGTGGTATTTTTTCGTACACTTCGAATAAATATTCACACTAACAGTCTCATCCTTCAGTTCTTCTTGATTTCTAGGCCTTGCTTCATGATCTTCCTCTCATCTCGGAAGATTGACTACTTTCCTCAGGGAAGCATCTTTTTCAAAGGTCACAGCATGGCATATCTCCACTTCCCTTTGACCAGGCACATAGACTCTCTAGGCCTTCAAAGTTTCACTGTAGCCCACAAACATTGCTTTCTTCCCAGAAGTATCCAACTTGATCCTCTTTTCTTTCAGCATATGAAAATAAATAGGACATCCAAAAAATCTAAAATGTGAGACGTCAGGTTTCTTACCAGAGAAAAACTCTTCAGGAGTTTTGGAGTCTAGAGCGGAATGCAGACATCGATTTTGTATGTACACATCAATGTTTGCCACTTCTCCCCACATAAACTTTAGTAGACCTTGGTCACATAGAATGGCATGGGTAGCTTCCACAATGGTCTTATTCTTTAATTCAGTAATGAAATTTTTCTCAGGAGTATAGACAGTTGTGGTCTCCCTCTTAATGCCAGCTTCTCTGCAAAATTCCCTGAACTCGTTTGTCTCATATTCAGTGCCATTATCAGTTCTCAAAATCTTGATCTTCTTCCCTGTCATATTTTCCACCAAGGCTTTGAAGGTATGGAAGAAAGCCTGATCCTGATTCTTTAAGAAGTATATCTAAGTTTTGCAAGAGAAGTCATCTATGAACATCATATAATAAGAGCATCCTCCCAAGGATGTCATGGGCAGCATACCAGAGAGATCAGAATGGATCAATTGCAAGACATCAGAGGTCTTTGTGACACTTTAGGGGAAAGTTCCCCTTGTATTCTTTCCCTCAGCACAACCCTTACATACACCTTCATGATTATTTGAAAACTCAGGCATCCTTGTCACCACATTCCTTGCTTCGGGAAGGGCCTTGTAGTGAAGGTGTCCAAACCTCTAGTACCATAGTTCAGTCTGTTGGATAGTATCACATGCCATCGCTCCCAGTGGAATTCCTCCAACCTGGTAGAGTGTATCAACTCTAAACCCAATCGTGATATCTTCCTTGAATCTCTTCTTCCACATGCGCACCTTTCCATTAGTGAATGCCACATTGAAACCTTTGTCTTCCATGGCCGATATAGACACAAGGTTGTTCTTAAAATTAGGTACATAGAGTACATCCTGCAAGTGGAGGGTCATAGTCCCTGTCCCTTTCACGAGATATGTGGCATTAGCTCCAGGGATAATTTCAATATTAGTATCCTTCTCAACCATATCAGAGAGTGCTTACGTGAACCTAGTGATGTGGCTTGAGGCACCACTATCTATCAAACAGACGTCCATAGTGTCTGGTGGAGATGCAATAGAGAGGGCAGATACAAGAATGTATTCATTTCTTTTATCAACAACATTTGAATCCTCATACCTGGATTTTCTTGACCTTTTTAAAGGTTGATCATTTCCGCTGGAGGGAGCCTTCCTCTTTTCCTTGAACATGTTGTTCCTTTGATTTCCATTCCTTCGGTTATTATTTTTTTCATCACCATTTGGAGAATCCTTCTTGAAAGGACATTCTCTAGCATAGTGACCTGGCCTATGACAGGTGAAACACTTGCCCTTCTTTCCTTGGGCCCCTGCTTTTCCTTTGTTCTTTGGACCACCAAAACTCTTCTTTCTATAATGAGCAGTGTAGGCATCATTTCATTCATTTCCATACTCCTTCATTATTGTTTCTTCTTGAATTCATCTCGACAATACTTCATCAAAGTCAGGTATCACGTTATTATTTATAATGTTAGTGTTGAACACATGCCATTTGGATGGGAGCCCTCCAAGTGTGGTGAGTACCATCTCTCGATCAGCCATTGTGACCCTAATAGTGAGAAGATTGTTCCTGATCTTGGTCAGCTTTAGAAAGTATGATTGAACAGACTCATCCCTGCCTTTCTTTAGATTCTTCAATTGATTCTTGAAGAATAGTACCTGATTTTCATTGTTGGCCTTGAACATTAGGACCAACTAATCATACATCTTTTTGGATGTACCTGGCTCAGAGATGTAGGCCACCAGACTCTTATGAATTCATTTCCTGATCATCATTTTCACTTTGATCTCCCCCTTCCTGTACTTTGTTTTGGTAGCAGTAGTAGCATTGGATGTTGATTCTTGGATTTTAGCCTGCACATAGTCCATGACATATTTGTCTTCCAATTTAAGATCCAATATCATCTTCTAGGCATGCAATTCATCCTTCCCAATCAATTTGTCATCCTCCTTGAAGCCATAGTTTTTGGAACCCATTTTATTCTTCGATGATTGCTACAAATTAGAAATTTGTCTTCACCTCAGCTCCGATACCATGTAAAATTTTGTAGATGTTCTACGCTTGATGAAACTTTAATTTCTCTTTAGTACTACACAAAAAACACATAAATCACTAAGTAAAATGCTAATAGAGCATAACAGTGGATCAACAGAAGACAAGCCAGAAAAATATATATTTGTTGTTGTGTTACAATGATCAAAAAGATGCTTCAACTAGCAAAGTCTCCTTGGTCAGCTAGCTCAGTATGTGTCACAAAAACAAAACAACCAAATGGTCAACTCAAAGGAAACCCCAGAAAAGTCAACACTTCCTAGAAAAGTCAAATCAAAACAACAACAAGTAAAAGTCAATGTATATCGGTCTTCGGTCAACCTTTGACCTCAATTCTTGTGCAAAAATGTACAGACTGCATAAATCAAAGTCTATGCAAAAAATTAGCTCATTTGGACCATGCATTGACCAAAGTCAATGCTATTCAAACCTGCAATAAAACCCTAGCTATAGCAAAAATAGTCTTCGTCCTTCTCCCACGTGTGAACCACAGATTTGCCTCCTTAGAGTTCGAACCAATCAAAAGTGGAGAGAGAAATATGTGTGATGAGGATATGATTGAAATGTCCCCTAACCTTAACTCTATTTATATCAATCACTGAGGGTGTGTGACAAATTTGCTGGGGGTGTAAAACGTTAAGGCTGACCTGCACATATTTTAAAAGTATTAGAAATAAATTCAAAATAAATGTTCTTCTCATTAGATCAAGACGATCTTTAGATCAATCTTGCACCTCTCCAAAAGAGGAACCCAATAAAAATATTGGTGTCTTCATCTGAGCATCACAACATGGATTTTGGACCTAGTTGTTGAATTTAATAACTTTTCATCAAATTTTCAGACTGGACCCACTACCATCATTTAAGCACAATACCAAATATCAAAACTGAAACCAATCACTATAACAAATTACTCAATCAATGGAACAACTAAATCAACAAATCAATCATTTAATCTCAATCAACTATTGCAACCAATCAATCTAAACTAGAACAAATCATGTCGAAGAATTATCACTCATTAATATATGAAGCCATACACTGTTACCCATCAATGAAATCAATTGTTGCCAAAAATAACTCTGATAATAAATATCTCATAATATATACACTACTATTCTAAAGAATATTTGCATATATATGTATTTTTCTTGAAGAAAACCTATGTATAGATCTCAAAACACTGAACCTTGAATCTGAATCACTGCACCACAAAAAAAATCATTGAAACACACATTGAATGCATCAAATATTTCCATTCCACATACATATCAGCACATAGAAGCATCGTCTTTAGTCAACATCTAATTCAATAAAAAATTCAACCCAACCATAGATGTAAAATGCATGTTATCATATGAGAGACATCATTGGGGGACAACAACAAGCACGATAGAATATCTCAAACATGCTCATCATCTCATACTAGAAATCACTAACAAATGTATGTGCCTCATATGAATAAATTATGTGTATGTACACAACTTTTATGCTTGAAACAACCATATAAATATGTGCATACTGTAGAATATATATGCAAACTACCTGTAAGCATATTTGTGTAGGTACATGCTCTTTCTAAATTAAACCTGTGTACAAATATCTAATTATTGAGTCATACCCTCATTGCACAACATATCTATATTGAAACCCAAATCTCGGCATACACAGTAACAAACTCACATCATCACATTATTATTACAGATCAAAAAAACCCACAAGAAAATTATTCAATTTGTATTTATTTCAAATCTATTTGATTTGATCCATCGTCATACTCCCCAGTGCACACTTATTTCAGATCAAAAAAATTCATTAATATCCTATTCCATGCACACTAAACATTTTGATCTCCATCTCCTTCTATATCTTAAGACTTAGCCAATGCCTCGGGTCAAACCCATATTAATGCCAATGGCATGATTTTATGGCATAAAATTCCATTTTCCTACTCATTACTATGGGCCAATGCCATGATAAAGACCCTTGGTATTAAGAATACAATGGTGCATAAACTATACATGAGTTCTCTTCATCATACCCATGTATGTACACAAATTTGCTTCACAAAACCTACGTGTACTTTCTCAAATGTTTCTTTCATTATTACTCTTACTCTGAACTAATATTCATTTGTCTGTCCTCTCTGTCACATCTGAACTGCATTGTCTAATCATCTTATTACCATTATGTTGACATCTTTTCCAAGTAGGTTTCCATAAATGATAACGCATATGCATTCTAATACAAGTAGGTTTCTATCAAGGACAACACATTATTCATAATGCCAAAATTGAGTGTATCATGTTGGTATTTATGAGAAAGGAATGGAGACCCAATTATGGTCCCAAATTTCCTATTTTGATGGAGTACCGTAGGTATAATGGCATTAAAAATTGGTGCATAAATGTAGTATAGAGAACATACAAGTGGATGGAGGTTCAAACATCAAGATCTGAAAAAATGGTGAATACAAGATTGTTATCGTCCCATAATGGATTTAGTTTCTCCCTATCTCACAATTGCTTATCATTCTCAATATCCAACCTAGGAAATATACAGTACTAGTGACATGAATTTTGAAAAAAAAAAAATATTTCCAATGAATGGCATCTCAGTGGAGGGGTGATTTATACTTCTCGGTGTCACCCAATACAAGCATAGAAATTATCTAGGGCTATAACTGTTGGATAGAGAGTCGAGGAGATTCACAATAATTGGCATGATTCGAAGTGTGACATGGCATCAAGAAGAAATCATGTAGGAGCATAATATTTTTTCTTTCAATCAAGTGCAAGAGAAAATGAGCCAACTTTTGGAACAGCTATTAGAGGAAATAGAAGGTATGTTGAAAGCTACGAAATAAAGGAATAAACTAGAGGAAAAGGAGAAACAAATGAAACTAGAAATCATGGATTAGAAATTTGAACTATTGCAGAGTAATTATAAAAAAATGCATTTAGAAATACTAACTGAATTCGTTTCCATGGACATAAGATTTTCAAAGGTGGAGGAAAATCTCAGCAGAGGAGAAAAGGATACCTTAGTATAGTGAGAGAGTAGTGAGGAACTGAAAATGAAAAGAATCAAAAGAGCACTAGATCAGGAGCACCAAGAATAACTTAGAGAGACAACGTCATCCAATGCCAAATAAACCTTTTTGTTTTGAAATTTTGTGATGTTTTTGAACTATAAGTTTTTGTTATGAGTTTTCTATAAATATTATGGGAGATGCCTATTTAGAATAGTGTTGACAGGAAAATATGTGTAGCCAACAGTAAGGGATCTCCCAGGTGAAGAGTCCCAACTAGAATCTAAACCATTTGTGATACGGATCCCATCCGAGGTGTGGGTCCAGCAAGCACAGAATACTCCTTTCCTTGGGCGAAAACGAGCCCTACAAAACTATGAACACAGGATTTTCCAGATGGTAAAAGGAAAATCGTGGATGAGCCTCAATGAACATAGAACAATGTGAATAGAAAGATGAGTTTAAAATCATGTAGCCAAACGAAATACTGTTAGCAGCACATCGTTAAGGTCACACTTGTAAAATTTGTTCAAACCTCAGAAGAAACAATTCTTTATGGTTACAGCACCCTTCACTTCCTTAAGAGGTTTCAAGGGATGAGATAAATGTTAGTAACAGAGTTTCCAACATTTTCTAAATGAAAAACCTAACATCATTAACAAATTTTAGGGAGATGAAATGTATAAATGATATAAGCAGAAAATGAAAAAGATATCAGATACATAAGACAGAATATTCACAGTGTTAACACATATTTCTCATTAGATCCAAGAGTGGAATCAAAACAAGTGTTTGTATTCATTCATATAAAAGTGAATTCAATGCTATATAATTCTCTTTCTCCTTTCAAGTCCCAAAAAAAGGTCCTTTACAATTCCCGAAAGGGAGTATTTATAAGACAAAAATGACCCTTGGGTATCCCTGACTTTTCGCCTTCCCAACCGTTCGCCTACTGTGCAACTTGAGGGAATTTGCAACTTGCGACCTTGGTTGTGTCTGCGACCTGCGACCTTTTAGCTGCTACGACGTGCGACCCTTTAGCTATTGTGACCTGCGACCTCTTCTGCTACTGCAATATGTAACTTGATCATGGAAATAGTTGGGCGATTGTGAGGTTCAGGACATCTATCTGTTGCTACTCCTTCAGGTAGATATGCCAGGCCCGATAGTCTGCAACCACTGGAGAGACCTGAGGTGTATCTTCTCTCAACCTGTGAAGACATTTGAGAGCATTTGGAATCAAATTTTCCTTATTTATTGTGATTTGATTCGATAAGAAGGCCAATTTAGTGTAGACCTGGACCGGTGTCCCGATGAATTGAACCATGTTTTCTCTCGACGTCGGCAGGTCTTATCAGGCGGCTGCTTGCCTCATGGGATGTAAAAATGATTGGATATCTTTGGATACTTATTCCCATGTTTTCTCTTCTCCTAGTGCACCCAGAGAAGGTATGTGGTGTACTTCAGCCATTGACTTGATGCCGCTAATCAAGTGTTCATATGCGGACATCACTTTCTCCAGATCCTTGATAAGCTTATCCTTGGATTATACCATCATCTGGATTTTAACCTTGTCATTTTGGGTGGAAATCCAATCCTTTCTAGGCAACGTGGCTGAGGCTTGTGGATATCTACTAGAACACTCCAATATATTGTCCAATGTAGTAGAGGCTTCCTTTAGCTGTGTCTTTATTTTCTTGGTTTCGCCATGTGTCTTTAGTAGAGGTTCTACAGTTTGTTTTATTGTAAGTAGTTATTCATAGACCTACTTTATGGAGGCCTCCAAAGTGACTGTCTCTTCCTCTATAGTAAGTGATATCTTGTTAGTAGGGGTATCCCTGGCCTGAAATTGTTTGAATTCCTCTTGTAGCGCCTTCTTTTCTTGTTCTTCTTTGGCCATCTTGAGTTTGGAGGCCTGCAGTCAATTCTGTAAGGGTAGAATTTCTCTGCTCATCCTGCTCACGTTATCCTCAATATGTGCTACAAAAGCGGTACTGACTGAGGCGATCTTGACCAGATTATTCCTGGTGTCCAAGACTATATCCTTCTCTGTAGTGACTGCGAGGGGCATCGGAGGGTCTCGTGCCAAACATCTTCTCTTTTACTGCCTAATCTTGCGTGTGAATTGATCGTAGGTGAGTCTAGTGAGATCAAGCGCTCCCTCATTTAGATCCTTGGAGGTACCTAATTCTGAGAGGGTGAAATGAGCAGGAGTTGTCTTAGGTACCTCGATGGGTGGCAACTTTGTTTGTCCCTCTATTTCTGAAAGTGGTGTCTTACTTCCTTCGGCTTCTGCTCTGTCCTGCTCTTCCTTCAGCTGGCACTCTGTTTATGACTTGTCATGTTCTTATTTTAACCTGCGCTTTGCCTCCACCTTATCTTCCTCCTCTTTCTTCTTATGTTCCCCTTCTTTTCTCTTATAGTTTTCCTCTGCCCACTTCTTCATTTGCTCTTCATTTAGCTGCTTCATTCATTTTTTTTCTTCTTCCCTTGCCTTTTCCTCGACCTGTTGCTTAGATTTGGCCTCCTCTTCTCTTGCCCTCTCTTCGGCCTCTTGTTTAGCTTTTTCTTCCATTTCTCTTTGTTGGGCAGAAGGGTTAAGGCCTGTACCATTCATCGACTTCTTGGCTTTGGAGGATGAGGCTCCTCCCAGTGTATGAACCCTTTCTTCCAGATTCTAGTTGTCCTAATCCTCCTGATCACTTAATTCTACTGGAACAACCTCTCTATCATTTTTGTACCAATTCTTTATTCTATCTTTGACTGGACAATTAGTATGCTAGTAACTCCATTTGAATTTGCCTCGCTTGCAGTGTGCGGGTATAATCCTCTCGGGATCATTATCCACTGTGCCAAGGGAGGTAGATAGAATTCCTTGATCTATTTAGCCTCTGCTTCTACTTCCCTAAAATCCTTTACTGTGTAGGCGTCGATGGTGAGCGACAAGGTGGGCCATGGTTTCCTTTTACCCTTAGTGACGACTTTGCAGAATCCAGCTAACATCTGATAACAACTTTCGTGCAGGAGAAGCTTGTCTGTTATAAAATGGGGCAATGCGTGAGGGTCCTTGAGTGACCCAAAAACTCAGAGGATGGTACTATCAATTTCTGGAAACTAGTGGGCCACGTGAGTTATTATATCCATGGCTCTCTCAGACATGCATGGGGGGTCTTTTCTGAACAGCTTCACGTAGAGGGCGGGGATGAAGTTACCCGCTATTGAATCCATGTCTCACTTATACCTAGAATCCCAAAACACCATTAGATATTCATGAATTTGACTGCCATTCTCTCGGTCCCAGTTATGTGACCGCCCCTCAAACTGGCACCTAGCACACACTACATCTAGGACATAAGATGACATGTAAAATTCCGATGCATACCCTTCATCAGGTGCCAGTGCCGTAGATATGTTTTACTTGAGAGTTGTTATTATCATGTTGGCCCAGTTGAAACGGGTACCATACACAGTGATAATATACATTAGAGAGACCCTTGAAGCATTGTTGAAAAAGGTGGCATCTAGGTGGCCATACATCCTACAAAGCATTGCAACTACGAATTTGTAGACCTTCTTGAGACACGCTGTCTGATATTATTGATCCTTCTTGAGTCAGAAATTTTCTGGGTCTTCCCACCATCCTTTCAAAGTTTCTGATATGGGAACTGCATGAGTAGTGGCCCATTAATCAGTGAAGGTATGCTCTCGGGTAGGAAGTGCATAATAGAATTCTGCATCTTGTCCCTTTAGGTTTGCAAAGGACTTCCCGACATGGTCCCGAATGACCCAGATCTTGGTGTCGACTCTCTGTAGGATCCATTCAATCAACTTGGCACATGGGAATACCGGCAGATGGCCCCCCGCGTAGTGAAATTTGGATCTCTTAACCTGAATGTACGCCTGACAGTCGGGAGGTCTTCAGGAAATTCAGGCTTAGTAAATTCCTGATACACCTGGTACCAGCTGATGCTGTCCCCTTTTCCAAATGTGCAAGTGGTGTCTCCATAATTAGAAGGAAGAGGGTGAGGTGCCTCCTCCTTTGAGATTTCTATTTCTGGGCTTTTGTTTCTCTTGCGAACTACTGGCAGCCCCATGTCACTTGACGTTGACGAAATGGATGCACACTCTAGCTCAGCTTCAATATCCCCTGGCATGTTCATAAAACAATCCCACGATAAGCCAGTTGCCATTATTTATAAATATGTGGGTTGTACCTACCTCTCCCTAATCGTTTTCAAGGAAGTGGGTTAACCTGTGACCTGGCGACCTTGCGACTTGGTCACTTCATCACGTGGGCTTAAAACTTCACAGAAGAGCGACTTAGTAACCTGGTGACTTGCGACTAGGTCGCAAGGTCCCAAGGTCATGATGGTCGAAATATTTATTGAAATGCGACTTGGTGACTTAGTGATTCATGACTGGGCCGCGGGGTCGCGGGGTTGCGGGGTCGCATCATTCTGAATTTTTCGTAATATGTGACCTAGTGGCTCTACGACTTAGCGACCAAGGTCAGACGGTTGCGGGGTCAATCTAGGGCTTTGGCGGATGTGCAATGCCAAAGGTTTAGAAAACACACATGGCTTCCACAAGATCATCGTACATGGTTGTATGAGTCTTCATAGGTGAAGTAGGCAAGGTCCTTCGAAGGGGAAAGGGGAAGATAAGCTTCACAAAAAATTTGAATGGCTTGAAAAGAAACTGAAGGGGGGGTGGTTTGCAGAGGGATTGTCAATGGGCCTAGTAAAGATCATAATACGGTTAAAATAGGCTAGGGTAAGGAGGAAAATAGTAACAATTACCTTAGAAAAGAAACATCAAGAGGATTAGGCAACAAACCTAGGAAAATCGCGCTCTAGCTAGCTTGTCACAGGGATTTTATTTCTCTGTCATGCAGCTTGAATGCGAACTATGTGACCCTTCTATATATAGATGGGTTGCACATGTGGGAAATAAAAGAGGTTCATAAGGTCGCAAAAGGGATGAGTTAATGCAATGTGTGACCTTACGACTCTGCGACCTTGTGACCTAAAGATTCACGAGGTTGCAGGGTCACAGGGTTGCTGATGTTTGGTTTTGGACTGATGTGTGACCCAAAAAATTTGCAACCTAGAGGGTGACAAGGTCGCGGGGTCGTGGCTTAGAAGAGTTAACCATAATTGTGACTTAGAAACTTGAGGTTTTGAAGAGGTGAATTTAGGCCTGAATTCCCCTTTTCATAAGTATTTGGGGCTCAAAAATTTAAGGAGAGCAAAATTTTGGAGGGTGTTGTAGCAACTACAACAAATGGCGATTCGCTGGTAGGACCCAGGATCTCTGCTAGTAATTTATTGGGTGGGGGTTGGGGCTAATCCTGCTGATCCTTCCACTTCATGGGTCCCACTACTTTTTTTCCTTGGACCTTGCGTGTGTGCTCCACCTACTTGTGTACCTGAGGGTGCGGCCCTATCACAATTCATTCCAGGAGACCGGGTGAAAAGGATAGAGTGACCTCAGAGATTTCCAAGACCCAGTATAATTATTTTTTCCTCATTACGTTGCTTCGCTGCCAGCGAACCTAGTGGTCCCAGAAGTGTAGCTGCCTAGGAGTCACAAAAGTTGCTCTGTTGCTAGCGAGCCTGGTCAGTACCCCGACGGAGTCGTTGCATCGCCTCTATATACATGAAGCCTTTCTCAATACTTTACCCTTATTCATGTGCTAGTGTGCACTTATTTTAAATGTGCTCAAGGCGCTTATTTGATTGTGGCATTTTTTGCTTGGGGCAGATGAGGGATCCCGACTTATTTTTCTAGCAAGAGAGGTTGCTCCTGGTCTATATGAGGACTCTTTTTGGTTTTTCCTAGATGTCCTTTTGTCTCCTGTGGTTAGCTCTACCCCCTTTTCATCTAGTGACCAGTCACAATGAGATTTTCTTTTGTACAACAATCCCCTGGGCTAGCATACTAGGCAGGTTACCTGTGCTTGGTTCTTGAGACTTAGCTGTGTTTTCCCCACTGAGTGTATATCCTAGGAAATCTTGTGTCCCTTTTGAGTTTCAGGGGAGATTCTTCTCTAGCATAGATTCCGACATAACATTACCAATTGAGTAACCTCTACATCCCTCCTTCAACTTGGGATGCTACAGGAGACAGGGTCAATGGGAGCCTGCTTGGAACAAGCGGTTTATTGAAAACAAAGAAAAACTGAGAACAAAGGAAAAAATTAAAAAAAAGGAAAAAAAAAAAAAAAACAATAGACATATGGTATAGGGTAGGATGACGGCCCCTTAGGGTTGTCAGGTGAAATAGTGTTTAAGGTTGCGCCCATTTACTGGGAGGACCTCAATTCTCCCCTCAAGGATCTGTAGCTTGTAAGTATGAGAGTCGATATTTTATTTAATATGGAAGGGGCATGTCCATAGGGCTTGGAATTTTGAGTATTTTCCTTTCTCCTCGTGAGCCTTGTCCCACTTGGGGACTAGGTCACCTACTTTGAAAAAAAATTCCTACTGAATTCTTGTCAAACCATTGTTTTATTTGACTTTGGTGGATGGAAAATTTTTCCTGGGTTTTTAGCCTTTCCTCCTCCAGCTTCAATAATGTGTCTATTCAAGCTTGTAAGGTAGGGAAAGGGGTTTCATGAGTCCCTTGTGATAATTGAAGGGCTACGAGAGACAATTTGGGAGGAAGAATAGCTTCTTTGCCATACACAAGAAAAAACAGGAAGGTCCCCAAAGATGGCTTGGGTGTGACTCGACTAGCCCATAGGGAATTATGGAGAGCGTTATGCCAATTTTGTTGTTGGGATAGAAAAGCCTTTTTGATGATGCAGATGAGGTTCTTATTAGTTGACTCAGCTAACCCATTTCCTTGAGGGTAATAATTGGCTGAATGTTTCAACACTATACCATTTTCTAGAGCAAACTCATATAATTTAAAAGATGAAAAATATGTTGCATTATCAAAAACAAGGGAGGTTGGAACACCAAACCCGATCATGATGCATTGGGTGATGAAGGCTATTACCTCTCGATCATTGACTTGGTGCAACGGTATCACTTCAACCCACCTTGTGATGTAGTCAATGGTAGTGAGGATGTATCTATGTTGCTTTGAAGAGTGTGGCAATATCTTCCCAATCATGTCCGGCCCCCACAGTTGAAAATTTTTTTCCACTGGGACATAATGAAATGGGGCAGAAGGTCGTATTTCCCTATTTGTGAACTTTCGTCATTTTTGGCATTTCTGTACATAGGCGTGCACATCTTTGAATAGAGTAGGCCAATAAGAACCAACACGCATGATTTTGTGAGCAATGGTATCCCCCACATAGTGTGCACCTACTGGACCATCGTGGAGTTCTGCCAAAACTTTTTGTGCCTCATCATACTCCAAACAGCATAGCAGGACACCACTCTGGTGCTTGTGAAACAACTTACTCTGCACCAGCTAGTAGGATACAACTTTCAATATTAACGCACGTTTTTGCTAAGTGGTTAAAGTTGGGCTCATGGTACCGTGTTTCAGATATTGCTAGAGATCCACATACCATGAGGAGGTATCCTCCTGGGACATGCCATCAGCTTGATACATGTCAATCTCGTGTTCCCAAATCTCTTCATCACTGCTTCATGAGTCTGTTGGTTCTGCGGCCAGCCGACATAGTACTTTTCCCTTTATAGTGTGTGTTGGATTGAATTTCAGGTCATATTCTTGAAGGCACATCATCTAGTTGCCTCGTCTCATACCTATCTCCTACTGTATGAAAATTGAGTGAATAGCTGCATGGGGCACGAAGACTACGACGTGACTCTTCAAAATATACGGCCTGAAGTGTTTAACTGCCTTGTATACTGCGTAATATTGCTTTTCAATATCTGGATAATTTAGCTCGACATCTTGTAATCCAGTGCTCATAAATGATATAGGCCGCTCATCGTAGTTGTCATCTTTCTGAGTGGGGATGGTGGCCAAAGATGAATATGAGACAAAGGTGTACAAGATAAATCCTTTCTTGAAATCTGGACTATGAAGAGCAAGTGCTTACGTGATGACTCATTTGATGTTATCGAATGCTTATTTCTCAAGAGGATTCCATTTAAAGTTAGCATTTCTCTTAATCATACCTTCCAATGGTTTCATGATTTGGGCGAAATCTGATATAAATTTTTGGACAAAGTTGATTTTCCTAGGAAAGATTGCATAGCTTTCTTACCACTTGGGGGCGGTATTTGAGTGATGACTTCTGCATGTTCTCGATTCACTATTATGCCGTCTCAATTTATTATGTGCCCCAACAAGTTTCCTTCAGAGTCGGCGAAAATGCATTTCTTCGGGTTCAGTGAGATCCCGTATTTCTGACACCTTTCAAAGATCTATTTGAGGTTATGTATGTGGTGAGATCTGCGTTTTGAAAACATGGTGATGTCATCAAGGTATACTACTACACTTTTCCAAATGAGGCCTCTGAAGGTGATGTCGATGGCTCTTTGGAAGGTAGCACCAACATTAATCAAGCCGAAGGGCATGCGTCTGAATGCAAATGTTCCCCATTTAGTTATGAATATGGTTTTAAGCCGATCGGGTTCAGCCACTAGTACTTGATTATAACCTAAAAACCCATCCAATAGAGAGAACATTTCTGACCCTCATACAGCTTGAAGGATTTTCTCCATAGGGGGCACCAGATAGTTGTCCTTGTCAGAGACTCTATTTAATTTCTGAAAGTCTACGCACAAACGGATTTTGCAGATTTCTTGCAAGCAGGGAACAAGTTTGACACCCATGTTGAATGTCGAACTTTGAAAATTATCTGCATATCAAAGAGATTATTTATTTCCTTTTGGATCACCGGTTCTAAGGCGGGGTGTAATTTTCTCAGTTTCTGTTGGAATGGCTTCACTCCTTCCTTCATGGGTATCACGTGTTGGATGATTCATGTATCATAATTTCATAGCTCATCATATGTCCAAGAAAACACATCTTCGTATTTCTTAAATAACTCAGTGAATTCTTGCCTCTCCTGAGGGGTGCATTCATTACCCAGATTGACGAGCTTGGGATCCTTGTCCGTCCCAAGATTTATTTTCCGGTGCACTAACATGGAACTTTGCACCTTCGTGTTCGGGGGCCCTTGGAAACGGTTTCGTAGGTTGAACAACTTTTCGAGTGACACGATCGCTTTGGGTATGGGATTTTCTTTCTGATCTCGTATTTCCTCTTGCAAGGCCTGATCATGATCCTCTTCTTCTATAAATGTATCTTTGAATACGTCTGTATTGAGTATGAAATCTAGTACCTATTGGTCATCATTGAAAACGCAGAAATTAGTGACATTATCTGGTACAAATGGCTTGTAAATAACTTCAATAGAAAATCCATCTCTAAGTGCGGTGAACCTAGCGGCAGCGTTGGTGAGTGTATTAGCTGCTACATTGTGCATTCTAAGGATGGATCTAATACCGAAAGCATCAAAAGCATAAATTAAACACCATGCCTCTTGCTGGTAATCTTTCAGATCTAAAAACAAGCAATGGATGGTGTTACGTACCTGATGAGTGATAATATCTGAATTGCCAATTACCTTTAAGCAACAAAATTTTAGATCTATGGCATTTTTTAGTCCAAGCAACAATGCCTCATACTCGGTTGTATTATTCGTGCACTGGAACTCTAGCCGGCAAAAAATTAGAAACTTGTTCTTCTGAGGGTCGAGCAAGATACAGCTTATGCCAGCCCCGTCTTGGGTTTTCGAACCATCATAATACAAGGTCCATACTTCATCTTCTGTTTTGACAAGGATGTCCAAGCACATTGGGGACGCACTCGGGGAAGCAGTTTCTAATGGGTCCTTCGTTGAGGTGGAAGGGTTTTCAGTGACTAGTAGTAACTCAGACTGGACGTCTTGAGTGATCGGATATTGGGGAGTTTGATACCACCCAAAAATGTATTCTAAGAAACACATAACGAACTCTTATTGTGTGAAACTTACTGGTTCATTAGTTGCATCCAGGTCGGTCACAGTATACTTCATGTATGGCTTGCTTTCGACCCAGATTTGGTTGTTCTTGCCCTTATACCAGAGCCAAAGGTGGGAACAATCAGTGGAAAAGTATCCCTATAGCTTGCTGGACCACTCCCTGCTCAACATAATGGCATAGGCTTCAGGGATATCCACAATTACTATCTCAACGCACTGATGTACTCTAGAATTGGAGGATAGGCAAATGATGAAATTTTTTAATTCGCCTACTATAGGGACTTGAGATCTGTCGAGTTGGATGATCTTGGCTTTAGTTTTGTCACGGAAGATGTTTAACTTCTTACATACAGATAAGGGAATAACATTCATGGATGCACTAGAATTGACGATGCAATTATGGACATTGAAGTTAAAGATCTTGAAGGAGAGGAGGAAAGGTGGTGTGGTTCCCCTGGAGTTGGCGTTTATGGCATTTACGATGGATTGGGGACTAGCAGCAGTTTGGGCCGATGTGCTTCTCATGGGTTTGGTCACCGGTAGATTCGAAAATTCCTTGAGAATAAGATCACGCTGGTTAGCAATGCGAGCAAGCTCGTATAGAGAAATATTGGCCCAAGTCTTCTTCATATCGTCTATAATGTGATATCCAGAATATGTGTGTGAGGCAAGTTCGGTGGTGGTTTTAGGGGAAACCGATGAATCTTTAGCCTTGGGGCCTTCTCGGGGGTTAGTTGGACTAAAATTTTCAAGAGTCTTGTTTTGGTTTTCTACATTTGGTGGCTGGAAGAAAGCTTTTCTTTTTTCTTCGAAGGACTATTCAGGGTTCGGGCCTTTACTCCTCAAACCATAGTTTCGAGGGGGTTTAGATTTAGGGTCATCAGCCAAGTTTATCCCAGTTTTGGAAGGGAGAGACTCTCCATAGATGACTTCAAAAGCGAGGATAGTGGAACCCATATCCTCATCTAGGGGGGAGGTCTCCTCATTGTCTGAAATAGCTTTCTCTTCTAGATCTCTGGTGGCTTATTCTTCCAAAATTTGATTCACCACAACGGTCATGCTATTAATCCACTCGGGGAAATTTTTCTCTGAGTGGGAGGGTTGATGGAAAGAACAAAAATTTTCCTTGCCTATTTCTTCCACGTTGAGACCGGTGTTGGTGTTCGACGGAGGCCGGCCGACAGTGGGGTTGTTTTTTCTAAAGAACAGTTTCTAAGTTTTGGCACCTGTTATGGGCTCAATGCCTTTTCTCTTCAGATTAGAAACTTCATTGGTTAGCAACTTGAGTGACTTTTTGATACTTTAAAATTGAAAAGTGTCCTTGTCTTTGTCTCCAGGTTTGTGTTCGGAGGGCTAGTTTATTTTTGTTATTGGCTTATGGTCATCCCAACCCTTATGGTCAATGGCTCCTATGGACAACATGTCTTTTTCGATGGCAAGGGAAGTGATGTAATTTGCTGCAAGGGTAACCCTAGCTTCGTGCTTGACAAACACGGCGATATCTTGGGGGAGAGCCCTCGTGTAGTAATCAATGGTGATGGAGTCATCTAAGGCCATGTTTGGAAGGAACTTGTTTAATATAGTAGCAAAACATTGATTGAAGTCTTTGACTTTCTCCTTCTTCTGGAATTTCAGCGTAATAAGTTCCATGAGGAGCATGGAAGGACTTTTGTCTTCCGAGAACATCTGGATGAAGGTACGGCAGAATTTCTCCCATGAATATATGGAAGCGACAGGGAGAGACCGGTACCATGTTGCAACCTTGTTTTCAAGGGTATGAGGGAAGAGCTGGCAAGCTACATCATCTGCTTGCACCCTCATTATTTGTATCGAGAGGTAGAACTTACTTATATGGTCCTCAGCCAGCGTACCCTTTTCAGCGTTGAACTTGGGGAGATGCTTCTCAGGGTGTCTAGACATGTTATGAAGAGGACCATGGAGCCCTAAATGGTATTGGGCCATCTAGGTGAGTGGTTGCAGCCACTGGGCTTGTTCATGGCGGGGTATCTGGAAATGTCCTATTTCAGTCTCAGAATCACTTCCCATGACGGATCTAGAGGCCTCACCTTCATGGTGAGAGTGCATTTCTTCATTTACCCTGAGGTTTTCCATATTTCTAATATTTCTGTAGTTGTAGAGGAAAGGGAATCTGTTATGATTATGGTTGTCATGGCGTTGAATAGTATTCTAGCCTTGCCCATGGCCTCTATCTCCTCGGCCTCAGTCCCCCCAAACTCTCCCAGTTGTTCCCTCAGACAAGTTGTTGGCTTGAGTGTCATCATTCAAAGTGTGGTTAGGTTGAGGGCCAATGTTTGGTTAGGGTTCAGTGATTTCAGGGTGTCCCTCTTCATCCCCTTGGGGACTGTCCAGGGGTTGCTCAGAATTTTGCTCAATGATGTCTACATAATCTTTGATCATAAGACCTACCAACTGAGGTAGGGAATTAAAGAGGCCCCCCTCGCGAGTGTGGTTAGCTGCGGGGGTTCTATGATTAACTAGGGAACTAGAGACCGGTGTGTTTTGGAAGCCCCTGATGAGGTTTCAAGTGATATGACACAGGACCCTTAGTTGATCTGAGGTGACCTCATAGTAAGGGGCTTCCTCCTCCTGGGAATTTTCTAAGCGTGGAGGACCAGTGTTTTCATACATGATCTCCCCTTGGGGAGTTTTTACTGGGATGTTATTTTCATGCTGGGAGCCTGCCATTCAGGCCCTCCTTCTAACGCCAAATTTGTTGAAGGGAAAATATGTCTAGCCAATAGTAAGGGATCTCCCTGATGA
Source organism: Pinus albicaulis (assembly GCA_034641835.2). Lineage (NCBI taxonomy): Eukaryota > Viridiplantae > Streptophyta > Pinopsida > Pinales > Pinaceae > Pinus > Pinus albicaulis. The sequence continues at coordinate 193,411,255 of CM076582.1, forward strand.
AGAGTCCCAAGTAGACTCTAAACCATTTGTGATAGGGATCTTGTCTGAGGTGTGGATCTAGAAACCACAGAATAATCCTTTCTTGGGGCATAAATGAGCCCTGCAAACCTATGAACACACGATTTTCTGAATGGTACAAGGAAAATGGTGGATGACCCTCAATGAATATAGAACACTATGAGTAGAAAGATGAGCTTAAAAGTATGCAGCCAAAGGAAATACTCTTAGTAGCACATCATTAGTGTCATGCTTGTAAAAGCTGTTCAAACCATAGAAGAAACAGTTCTTTATGATTAGAGAACCCTTCACTTCCTTAAGAGGTTTCAAGGGATGAGATAAATGTTAGTAACATAGTTGCTAACATTTTCTAAATGAAAATCCTAACATCATTAACACATTTTAGGGAGCTAAAATGTATAAATGATATAAGCAGAAAATGCAAAAATATATCAGATACATAAGAAAAAATATTCACAGTGTTAACACATTATTTCTCATTAGATTCAAGAGTGGAATCAAAACAAGTGCTTGTATTCATTCACAGAAAAGTGCATTCAATTCTATACAATTCTCTTACTCCTTTAGAGTCCCAAAAAAAGGTCCTTTTCAATTCCTGGAAGGGAGAATTTATAAGACAAAAATGACCCTTGGGTATCCCTGACTTTTCGCCTTCCTGACCGTTGGCCTACTGTGCGACTTGTGACCTTGGTTGTGGATACGACCTACGACCTTTTAGCTGTTGCGACCTGTGACCCTTTAACTATTGCGACCTGGAACCTCTTCTGCTACTGCAATATGTAACTTGATCCTGGAAGTAGTTGGGTGATTGTGAGGTTCAAGACATCTATCTGTTGCTGCTCTTTGAGGTAGATATACCAGGCCCGATAATCTACAACCATTGGGGAGACGTGAGGTGTATCTTCTATCAACCTGTGAAGATGTTAGGTCCCTATATTACCAGTATAGTCCCTTATTTTTATTAGTGTAGCCCCTTTATCGTTATTATTGTACCCTTGTAACCCCCATTTTGTTATTATTGTGCCCTTAAATTATTATTGTTAGGTCAGCTAAGATCACATTGTGGCCCACTAGGATTACATTATGGCCACATGGACTACTATATATAGAAATGAGGTTTTTTAAATTGTGTCATCCAAGAATTGTTCATTTATGTAATGTATTGGATGTTTCCCCCTCGAAGTGACTCGTTTCTAAGGTTTTGATATCTCTTTTCTTCTATTTTTGGAGCTGGTTACACAACATTTGGTATCAGAGGTTTGGATTCTAGGGTTTCGCTGCTCTAAACAAGTCATCATGGAATTTTCACTATAAATTGTTTTATACAAAGTTTCAGAAGCTGAAATTTTTAGGGTGTGAAGCCAAAATCCTGAGGAATATTGTCTAAAAATTTCAGAGCTTGTTTCGTAATATTTTCGGAGATATGATCTGTGGAAGTTAGGTATTTTTTCAGGCTCCTAAACAGGTCATCGTGGAATTTTCTCTATAACGTTTTTTCTACGAAGGTTCAAAATCTGAAATTGTTAGGGTACGAATCTCAAATCCGGAGGAAACCTGTCGAAAAAATTAAGAGCTTTATTCACAATATTTTTGGAGATATGATCTGTGGAAGGTGGTGCTTTTTCAGGCTCCTGAATTTCATCTCAAAGAGGTTATCATGGGAAAAGTTCAATAACTCTCTCTCGAAGCATCGGCTTGGAGTTACGAAAATAATGGTCGCAAGTAAACGGACTATAGTTTCTTGGCTATCAATTTCAGAGGCAAAGGACGGAACAGTGACACGTGGAAAGTCGTACAAGTTCGCTCTATTGAACCAGTCCATAATTAGGTCATTGTGGGAGATTGGACATAACTTTGTCTTGGAGAATCCAAATCAAGTCAGACCTATGGAATTTAAAACAAAATTCATAGGGCTACTTCAGTGCTGAATTTTAGATATTGAAGAGCTGCAATCATAGATATAGTCAAATTTCAATATCGAGCTCCTCAAAAGCAGGAAAAAGGTGTGTATGTTTTTCTGAATTGCATAAGTCTTGTTTGAAAAATCAATTTGAATTGATTCCAAGGGCATATTGTAGAATAGATATCAGTATTGGGTTCTAAAAAATGCCCGTAAAAATAATTCAACACCCATTAAGCCTTCATAAGGTTCTACTATGACTCATGAAGATGAAGAAATTCAACATGATCTATCAAAATTACAAGAGCAAGTGCACCAAATTTCGCTCTCACAAAGAGCAGCAAAAAATGAAATGGAAGTTTTGAAGAAAGGCATGGAAGAAAAGATGGATGGTGTGAAGAATAATATGGATGGTTTGAAGAAAGACGTGGAATCTAAGATAGATGACATAGAAGCTGGAATGGAATCTAAAATGGAAAACATGAAGAATGATCTAAAAGCGGACATAGAAGGTTTGACAAAGTTGATACAAGAAATGTTTCCTAATGGTGAAAAGATACTAGAGGAAACTCATGATGAGAACAAGATAAATGTTAATCATGATTTCATAAACTCTAATGTTGGCGGGAAGAACCACCATATTCGAAAAATGGATATGAGGAGGTTTGATGGAAAGGATCCTGTAACATGGATACTACAGATGGAGCAATATTTTGATCTCCATAATGTGCAAAACACAAAAAAGGTATGCATTGCAACTTTACATTTAGAAAAAAATGCATTTGTATGGTATCAATGGCTTTGCTCCCGTAAAAAAATTATCACTTGGTCAATTTTTACCGAGGAAATGATAGCACATTATGAGGATACAAAGAGCAACACCTTCTTTAGCCAATTGATAAATCTCAAACAAAAGGGTTTAGTGGGGGAGCACATTGAGGACTTCCAAAAATTGAATATAAGGGTAACTGATATTCCAGAGGAACACAGGATTGATCTCTTCATAGGCACTTTAAAGGATAACATCCGACATGAAGTTCGTGTTTTGGAACCTGATTCATTGGAGAAGGAATTTAGGTTGGCAAGAAAAATTGAATGTAAAATTATGGCAACAAGGAAGCCTACCACTCACTTCTATAAATAAGGAAGTGTTTATACGCCTAGATTTCCACAACCTACAAGGTTGACACCACGACAATTGGAGGAAAAAAGAGCAAAAGGGATTTTCTACAGTTGTGATAGAAAATACACTAAAGGTCATAAGTGTGCTGAGAAGAAATTATTTTACATAGATTATGAAGAGGAAGAAGAAAACGAGAAAGAAGAGGATATACACCAAGAACCAGCCCTAGAAGAGGAAGAAATGAATCTGACCATATCGTGTAATGCATTGGCAGGAATTACCACTCCTCAAACTCTCAAGATAGAAGGACATATGAAGAAGAAAAATGCAATAGTGTTGATTGATTTAGGTAGCACCCATAATTTTATTCATTGTAAGGTAGCCAAGGAATTAAATTGTTTCCTATACCCAGCTCCAGAATGTCAAGTGATGGTGGCAAATGGAGGAACTATAAATTTCTCTATAAAATTCCATAATATCAAGCTAACCATGGAGGAATATGTATTGACTAGTCCAATGCTTTCCATTCCTATGGGAGGTGTTGATGTTGTACTAAGAGTACAATGGTTACAATATTTGGGGACGGTAGCTTTTAATTTTCAAGAAATTTTCTTGAAATTTTTTTCAGAAGGAAAGTAAGTTGAATTATGGGGTATTGCAGGGAAGCCAAGAAAGATAATAAGCTCTAATGTCATGACAAATCTTGTAAAGAAATAACAACGAGGTGTAATTGCACAATTATGCTAACTAGAAGTTCCAGCATCAAAATCATCTATTTCTGCAGATCTCCAACAAGTCTTGGACAATCATTCTAAGGTGTTTGAAACTCCCAAAGGACTCCCACCTATTGATGATCATGATCATGCTATTCATTTGATTCCAGGAAGTGTTCCTCCAAACATCAGGCCTTATAGATATCCTTACATCCAAAAGAGTGAAATTGAACATATGATTCCAGAAATGTTACAGGCAAGTATAATTCAACCTAGTCAAAGTTCTTTCTCTTCTCCTGTAGTATTGGTACACAATAAGGATGGATCATGGCGAATGTGTCTGGATTATAGGGAGCTAAATAAGCTCACCATTAAAGATAAATTTCCCATTCCTTTGATTGATGAATTATTGGATGAATTACATGGAGCAATTTATTTTACCAAGTTGGATCTTCATTCAAGATATCATAAAATTAGAATGAAGACTGAAGATATTCCAAAAACAACATTTCAAACTCATGAGGGTCATTATAAATTTTTGGTCATGTCTTTTGGCCTTACCAATGCACGTTCTACATTTCAAGGGTTGATGAATTCCATTTTCAAACCCTTCCTTAGAAAATTTGTGCTGGTATTTTTTTATGATATACTAATCTATAGCAGGTCTTGGAAGGATCATGTTGAACATGTTGACAAGGTGCTCAAATTATTGTAGGAGAAACAATTATATGCAAAAATATCCAAATTTTTCTTTGGAGTACAAGAGGTGGAATATCTGGGTCATATTGTATCTCATGAGGGTGTTAAAGTAGACCCTAACAAAATTAAAGCCATTAACGAATGGAAAGTCCCCACAACCATAAAGAAGTTGCGGGGATTTCTCAGGTTAACAGGGTATTATCGCAAGTTTGTTAAGAATTATGGGAGAATAGAAGCACCTCTAACAACATTATTGAAGAAAGATGCATTTTCATGGACTCCTGAAGCATTTAAGGCCTTTGAACATATTAAAGAGGCAATGTGCCTAGTACCGGTCTTAGCTATGCCAAACTTCACAAAAACCTTTATTATGGAATGTGATGCCTCAGGAAATGGAATTGGTGCTTTTTTAATGCAGGAAGCAAGACCCATTGCTTTTGAAAGTTGTCCAATCAAAGGAAAGTATTTACAGAAACCTATTTATTAGAAGGAAATGTTAGCAATACTTCATGCACTGAAGAAATGGAGAACTTACCTAATGGAAAGACACTTCAAGGTAAAAACTGATCATGATAGTCTTAAAAACTTTTTGGAACAAAGAATATCTTCAGAAAAGAAGCAAAAATGGGTCACAAAGATGTTGGTTTATGACTTTGAAATAATCTAAAAAAAAGGAAAGCTTAATGTTGTTGCAGATGCACTCTCAAGAAAGAATGAAGAGCTGGAAGCATTGCTTTGTGCCATTTCTATTATCCAACCATATTGGATAACCGAAGCAAGAGATGAATGGAAGAAGGACAAAGATGTAGCAATATCCTAGTACATCTAATACATTTAGTTGGAAAAATGATTCCGTATGGTACAAAGATCGCTTATATCTTTGTAATAATTCCCAACTAAAACAAAATATTCTTCTGGAATTGCACACTTCTTCTGGAAAAGTTGTAGCAAGATCCCAGTACATCTAATACATTTAGTTGGAAAAATAATTCCGTATGGTACAAAGATCACTTATATCTTTGTAATAATTCCCAACTAAAACAAAATATTCTTCTGGAATTGCACACTTCTACTTTAGGAGGGCACTCAGGATTTTTAAAAACTTACCACAGGGTGAAGAAAGATTTTTTTTGGGATGGCCTTAAATCTGATATTCAAAAGTTTGTGGTGGAATGTTTGGTTTTCCAACAAAATAAAGTTGAGATAATTAAGACCCCAGGACTTCTACAACCTTTATCCATTCCAAGTTAACGTTGGGAGGAGATTTCAATGGATTTTATCACAGGTTTACCTAAGTCCGAAGGAAAGAGTGTCATCATGGTGGTAGTTGATAGACTTACCAAGTATGCACACTTTTGTGCATTATCTCATCCATTTAAAGCATGTACAGTTGCTACTACATTTATGAACATAATTCAAAAGCTACATGGAAGCTCAAGGGTTATTGTGAGTGACAAAGATCCCATTTTTACTGGAAATTTTTGGACGGAGTTATTTTCTTGTTTGGGTACTCAATTAGCTCATAGCTCATCTTATCATCCTCAATCTAATGGTCAAACTGAGATATTAAATAAATGTTTGTAAGGATATCTTTGTTGTTTTGTATCTAATAAACAGGCACAATGGGTAAAGTGGTTACCTCTCGCTGAATGGTGGTATAACACTTCCTTCCATACTGCAGCAAAGATGACCCCATTTATGGCACTTTGTGGATATCATCCACCATCTATCACATCATCTTTAAGGGAAAATTCAAAGGTTTAAGCAGTGGAAGATCACATCGATCATCAGCAAGAAGTTCTCCAACTCTTAAAGGATAACCTAAATTTGGCACAAAATCGAATCAAACAACAGGTAGATCAACATCGCAGCAAGAGAAGTTTTGATGTAGGAGATTGGGTATTTTTACAGCTACAACCATACAAACAAATGTCCCTCAAGAAAGCTAAGAAGGATAATAAATTATTACCAAAGTACTATGGTCCTTACAAGGTGTTGCAATAGATTGGTACTATGGCATACAGATTGGAGTTTCCTGCTTCTTCGCAAGTGCATCCAGTTTTCCATGTTTCATGCTTAAAAAAGGTTATAGGTGAAAATCTTCCAATTCAAACAATATTTCCAGAACTTGATGAGGAAGGAAAATTCATATTGGAACCTGAAGCAGTCACGGAAACAAGAAATCGACAGCTATAGAATCGATCAATTTCAGAGTATCTCATCAAGTGGAAGAACTTACCCACTGAAGATTCTACATGAGAGGATGAGAATTTTATACAGAAGCACCCAGAGCTACTCAAGAATTAAGGAAAACACTTTTTTGAAGGAGAGGGGCATATTAGGTCCCTATATTACTAGTATAGTCCCTTATTGTTATTAGTGTAACCCCTTTATTGTTATTATTGTACCCTTGTAACCCCCATTTTGTTATTATTGTGCCCTTAAATTATTATTGTTAGGTCGGCTAGGATTACATTGTGGCCCACTAGGATTACATTATGGCCCCATGGACTCCTATATATAGAAAGGAGGTTTTGCAAATTGTATCATCCAAGAATTGTTCATTTATGTAATGTATTGGAGGTTGCTCCCTCGAAGTGGCTCATTTCTAAGGCATTGATATCTCTTTTCTTCTATTTTTGGAGTTGGTTACACAATAGAAGACATTCGAGAGCATTTGGAATCAAATTTTCCTTCTTGATTGTGATCTGATTTGACAAGGAGGCCAGTTTAGTGTAGATCCGGACCGATGTCACGATGAATTGAACCATGTTTTCTCTCAATGCCGGCAGTTCTTGCGAGGCAGCTGCTTGCCTCATCGGCTGTAAAAATACTTGGATATATTTGGAGACTTCTTCCCATGTTTTCTCTTCTCCTAGTGCACCCAGAGAAGGTATTTGGTGTACTTCGGCCATTGAGTCGATGTCGCTAATCAAGTGTTCATATTCGGACATTAATTTCTCCACATTCTTTATAAGCTTCTCCTTGGATTGTAACTTGATCCAGATTTGAACCTTGTCATTCTGGGTAGCAATCCAATCCTTTCTAGGCAACGTGGTCGGGGCTTGTGGATACCTATTAGACCACTCGAATATCTTGTCCAATGCAGTAGAGGCTTCCTTTAGCTGTGTGTTTCACTTCTTGGTTTCGGCCTGTGCCTTTAGTAGAGGCGGTACGATTTGTTTTATTGTAAAAAATACTTCATAGACCTGTTTCATGGAGGCCTCCAAAGTGACAAGCTCTTCCTGTATAGTAAGTGATATTTCTTTAGTAGGGGTATCCCTGGCTTGAAATTTTCTAACTTCATCTTGTAATGCTTTCTTTCCTTGTTCTGCTTCGGTTGTCTTGAGTTCGGAGGCCTACAGTCTGTTTTGTAAGGATAAAATTTCTCTGCTCATCCTACTCACGTTCTCCTCAGTAGCTACTAGAAAAGCAGTACCGTCTGAGGTGATCATGACCGGATTAGTCTTGGTTTCCAAGACTATATCGTTCTTTCTAGTGACTGCGAGGGGCACAGTAGGGTCCCGTGCCAAACATATTCCCTTTTCCTGCCTAATATTGTGTGTGAATTAATCATAGGTTGGTCTGGTGAGATCAAGCGCTCCCTCATCTAGATCTTCGAAGATACCCAATTCTGAGACAGTGAAACGGGCAGGAGTTGTCTGAGGTGTCTCGATGGGTGGCAACTCTGTTTTTCCCTCTGTTCTTGAAAGCAATGTCTTACTTCCTTCGGCTTCTGCACTGTCCTCCTCTTCCTTCAACCAACGCTCTATTTCTGCCTTATCCTGTTCTTCTTTTAACCTGCGCTCGGCCTCCGCTTTATCTTCCTCCTCTTTCTTCTTCTATTCCTCTTCTTTTTTTTTGCTGTTTTCCTTTGCCTGATTCTTCCTTTTCTCTTCCTTCAGCTGCTTCTTTTGTCTATCTTCTTCTTCCCTTGCCTTTTCCTCGACCTCTTATTTAGCTTTGGTCTCATCTTCTCTTGCCCTCTCTTCGGCCTCTTGTTTATCTTTGGCTTCCATTTCTCTTTTTTGGGCGGAAGGGTTAAGTCCTGTACCAGTCCTCGACTTCTTGGCTTTGGAGGATGAGGCTCCTTCCAATGTATGTACCCTTTCTTCTAGATTCTAGTTGTCCTGCTCCTCCTAATCACTTGATTCTGCTAGAGCAACCTCTCTATCCTTGTTGTACCAATTATTTATTCTATCTTTAGCTGGACAGTTAGTATGCTCGTAACTCCATTTCAATTTGGCCCGCTTGCAGTGTGCGGGGATAATCCTCTCAGGATCATATGTCAAGTGTGCTAAGGGAGGAAGACAGAATCCCTTGATCTGTTTTGCTTCTGCTTCTACTTCCCTAAAATACTTTACTATGTAGGCGTCGATGGTGAGTGACAGGGTGGGCCATGGTTTCTTTCTACCCTTAGTGAGGACTTTAGAGAAACCAACTGACATCTGATAACAAGTTTCTTGGAGGAGAATTTTGTCTGTTACGAAATGGGGCAATGCGTGAGCGGCCTTGAGTGACCCAAAAACTTGGAGGATGGTACTATCAGTGTCTAGAAACTAGTGGACCACCTGAGTTATTGTATCCATGGCTCACTCGGACATGCATGGGTGTCTTTTCTGAACAAATTCATGTAGAGGGCGGGGATGAAGCTACCCACTATTGACTCCATTTATCACTTATACCTGGAATCCCAAAACCCCATTAGATCTTTTTGAATTGGACTGTCATTCTCTAGGTCCCAGTTGTGTGACCACCCCTCAAACTAGCACCTGGCACACACTACATCTAGGAGATAAGATGCCATGTAAAATTCCAATGCATACCCTTCATTAGGTGCTAGTGCCGCATATATGTTTGACCTGAGAGCTTCTATTATCATGGTGGCCCAGTTGAAACATGTACCATACACAATGATAGCGTACATTAGAGAGACCCAATCACCATTGAAAAAGGTGGCTTCTGGGTGGCCGTACATCCTACATAGAATTATAGCTATGAATTTGTAGGCCTTCCTGAGACCCTCTATCTCATATTCTTGATCGTTCTTGAGCCAAAAAAATTTCGGGTCTTCCCACCATCCTTTCAAAGTTTCTTATATGGGAACTGCATGAGTAGTGGCCCATTCATCAATGAAGGTTTGCTCTCAGGCGGGAAGCGCATAATATAATTCTATATCTTGTCCCTTTAGGTTTGCAAAGGACGTCCCGGCATGGTCCCGAATGACCCAGATCTTGGGGTCAACTCTCTGTACGATCCATTCAATCAGCTCAGCGCATAGTGTAATTTGGATCTCTTAACCAGAATGTATGCCTGACGATCTGGGAGGTCTTTGGGAAATTCAGGCGTAGTAAATTACTGATACACCTGGTACTAGCTCATGTTGTAACCTTTTACGAATGTGCAAGCAGTGTCTCCGTAATTAGGAGGAAGAGGGTGGCGTGCTTCCTCCTCTGAGATTTCTATTTGTGGGATTTTTTTTCTCTTGCGAACTTCTGGCAACCCAATGTCACTTGACACTGACGAAATAGATACACACTCTAGCTCAGCTTTAATATCTCCTCGCATGTTTATAAAATAATCCCACAATAAGCCAGATGCCATTATTTATAAATATGCGGGCTATACCTACCTCTGCCTAATCATTTTCAAGGAAGTGGGTTAACTTGCAACCTGGTGACCATGCGACTTTGTCTCTTAGTCACATGGGCTTAAAACTTCATAGAAGGGTGACTTAGCGACTTGTGACTAGGTTGTAGGTTTTAACCCTGAACAGAAATTATCTACACATGAATCTTAACAAACAATAGCGAGAGCATAAAACATAAAACAGATAAACACAAAGATTTTCCCCTGGATCCCAAATTGGGATGACCAACTTGATTTTTCATTATTCCTTTTAGTGTTACAACACATATATATACATGCCGAAGCATACATAAACCCCAATCCATTAACCCTAGATTAGAACATAACCGTAGTTCCCTTGACCGAATCTACAAAATACCAGGGGATGAAAACCATTGTACCCCAAAACCATGTGCAAAATCATGCACCAAACATGGGCGGGTCCGCCTATGAGTGGGTCCGCACACCAAACAAATTTTCTTCGGGGTGCTGCCCCAGACCCCAACAGTGGGGGCTACCTCCCCCCTTGTGACCCCCTTGCTGTGCCCGACGCAACGTACAGCGTGTGGGGCTAGTTGTGGAAAGAATATAACACATACCCAACATTCTCCCACTTGTTGTTTTCTTCCCACAGGGGGCCACAGGAGAGCTTAGTCATTGGGCCAATTCTTCAACACCCATTGTTTCTCTACACCAAGAGAACTTATAAGTGCTCACATACTTCATCAATGAATCTGCAACATTCTTCAAAGTGTCCACCTTTACCACCAACACCCTTTTAGCCTCAACCATATCTCTAACAAAGTGATATTGAACATCAATGTGCTTTGTCTTTGAATTGTAAGCAGGGTTCTTAGCCAAGAAAATTGCACCTTGACTATCACAATCTATCAATATAGCTTGTTATACCAACCCCATACTTGAACACAATCTTTGCAACCAAACTGCTTCCTTGCTTGCATGAGTGGCTTCTATGTATTCTACCTCTGTAGTTGAAAGAGCCACTACAAACTGTCTTTTACTCATCCAACTGACTGCGCCTCCAAATAGGTTAAATACATACCCACTTGTAGATCTTCTTTGTTCCAGATCTCCAGCCCAGTCTGCATCAAAAAAACCACGAATGTCTAACATTCTTTCCAATCCTGGTCTTCCCTGGTAGCACAAGCCATAATCACTAGTGCCACGTAAATATCTGAAAACCCGCTTCACTGCTGTCCAATGCTCCTTCCCTGGGTTTGACATAAACCTGCTCAATACTCCCACTGCATGTGCAATGTCTGGTCTAGTACAGACCATTGCATACATCAGGCTACCCATTGCACTTGCATATGGAACACGAGACATATCCTCCTCTTCTTCTTGTGTCTTGGGACACTGTTCAGCAGATAGCTTTACACCTACAGGAATAGGAACCTTCACCGGTTTACTATCTTGCATATTGAACCTCTGCAATATAGTCTCGACATACTTCCTCTGGTTTAACCAGAGCTTCCTCTTTGCCCGATCTCTCTTAATTTCCATGCCCAAAATATGGTTTGCAGCACCAAGATCCTTCATGTCGAATTTGGAGAACAGTTGGGTCTTCAAATCTTGGATAATTTCTTTGTCATTTCCAATCAACAACATATCATCCACATACAAGACCAAATAAATAACACAGTCACCAATTAATTTAAAATAAACACAATGATCCTCCTTACTTTTGGTGAAGCCAAGTCCACATATATAGGTTTCAAATTTCTGATACCACATCCTTGGTGACTGTTTTAACCCATAGAGAGACTTCTTCAACCTGCACACTAGTTCTTTCTTACCCTTCACCATAAAGCCTTCAGGTTTCTTCATGTAGATCTCCTCTTCTAGATCCCTGTGAAGAAATGTTGTCTTCACATCCATCTGTTCTATCTCAAAATCAAATGCAGCAGCAACAGATAAAAGTAATATAATAGAAGTAACTTTGGCAACAGGAGAAAAAATATCACCAAAATCAATTCCCGGCACCTGGGAATAACCTTTTGCTACCAACCAAGCTTTGTATTTCTCCAACTTTCCTTCTACATTCATCTTCTTCTTAAAGACCCATTTACTCCGACTGGGCTTCCTTCCAGCCAGCAACTCCACCAGATCCCATGCCTCATTTTTGTGCAAGGATGCCATTTCATCAACCATGGACTCCTTCCAGAGTTTTCCATCCTCGGAATCTACTGCCTCCTTGACAGTTCTGGGATCATCATCAGTTATAGTTAAGGAAAAACCTGAACAGAAAGCAGATGGACTATACCTTTCTGGTTGCCTTCTTTCCCGAACTAATCTTCTCAAAGCTGGAGTTTGTGGCTCTTCCTCTTCTGAATCTTCTTCTGTTGTAGAGTCTGATTCATCCTCCTTTAGCTCAAACTCTATCTTATTAGGTTCCTTTGGTATGATTTCATGTTGAACAACATATTTCACCTCTCTAAACACCACATCTCAGTTGTACACAACCTTCCTTGTTTCTAAGTTCCAAAGCTTGTAACCCTTTAAACCATCCTTATACCCAATAAAGATGCACCTTTCAGATTTATTATCCAACTTGGTCCTTTTCTCCTTTGGAACATGTACATATGCATCACATCCAAATACCCTTAGATGTGAAAGAGAGGGTTTCTTACCAATCCATAACTCATGTGGAGTCTTATCCTCCAACGCTAATGAAGGTGATCTATTAACTAAGTAACATGCAGTCTCCACTGCCTCTGCCTAGAATTCTTGTCCTAACTCGGTACCACTGAGCATGCTTCTTGCCTTTTCCATCAGTGTTTTGTTCATTCTTTCAGCAACTCCATTTTGCTGAGGTGTGTATGGAGTAGTCTTCTGCCATGCTATACCACACTTCTTATAGAACTCTTCAAATTCCTTCTTGCAGAAATCCCCACCATTATCTGTCCTCAGCACCTTTATCTTCTTCTCTGTCTAGTTTTCCACCAGAGCCTTAAATTCTTTAAATCTGTAAAAGAATTTGGATTTCTTCCTCAAGAAATATATCCATGTATTCCTTGAGAAGTCATCTATGAATGAAACATAGTACACAGACTTTCCCAATGATGGAACTGACATAGGTCCAAACACATCATTGTGCACAAGTTCTAATATCTTGTTCGCCCTCTTAGCACCAGAAGGAAAACTCACCCGATTCTGCCTCCCATATACACAATGTTCACATAAATCGAAATCCAGAGAGCAATTAGAGATACCTTCTACGATACCATTTCTATGCAGTATCCAAAGGCCCTTCTCTCCAATATGTCCAAGCCTTTGATGCCATAGCATGGTCTTTTCTCCGGAGATAGCTAGGCTTTCCGCTCCACTTTTAGGAACCATAGAACTATTATACCCATCAATAAAAGTGCTACCTTGTAGCTTGTACAGAGTTCCAGTCTGAACTCCCCGCATTAATACCAGTGCTCCCGGAACCATCTTGCAGGCATCTTTCTGGAACATTGTTTTTACACCTGCATCATCCATCTTGCTTACAGAAATCAGATTTTTGGCCAATGCAGGAATATGCAGAACACCATGAAGTGTTCTAATCCTTCCACCTTGCAGCTTCAACTTGATCATTCCACGTCCGATGATTCTGTCCTTCCTATCATCCCCTAGGAAGACATCACCACCATCATATTTCTCATACTTGCAGAACCACTCCCGATGGGGAGTGAAGTGAAAGGATGCACCTGAGTCAATCAGCCATGACTCATGATCTACATGTGTATTTGAAGAAGAAGCCAAATACACATCCCCACCTTCATCCGAGGTGGTTTTTACCTTTGCAGAAGGAGCATCATCAGATCCCTTTCCTTTCTTAGGAGCTCTAGATTTGCAATCATTTTTGTAGTGCCCTTCCTTTCCGCATTTCCATCATACCTTTACAAAATTTCCAGGAGATTTAGATCTCCCTCTAGATTTGGATCTCCCACTCGAAACCTTATTCTTGTTTTTGTTTTGGGACCTTCCTCGTACAGATAAGGCATCACCATTCTGGCCCTTCATATTTCTCCGTCTCATTTCCTCCGACAGCAAGGCTGAGACAATGTCATAAAAATTCAAGGTAGTTGTATTGCTACCTATTGCAATAACCAGAATATCCCACGAGTCTCGTAGAGAACACAACAAACTGATGCACTTATCCTCATCTAAGATTTTAATATCAACAGATGACAACTGACTTACCACAGTATTGAAGGCGTCAAATGCTCTGTCATCGAGTCTCCATCCTTCATCCTCAGGTTATACAGCTTTTTCTGTAGGAACAACTTACTCACCAAAGACTTAGATTGGTACAAAGTCCCAAGTTTTTCCCACAAATTCTTCACTGTAGCTTCCACAGATACATTCAACAATACTGAATCTGAGACACACAACCGTATTGTGCTCTTAGACTTCCGATCCAGTTTCTTCCAGTCTTCATCTGACACTGCCATTGGTTTAGTACCTAGTTCTACCGCGATCCACTGATCTTTATCCACCAGCAAATCCTCCATCTTGAGCTTCCATAACTCAAAACATTGGCCATTAAATTTCTCGATCTCTATCTTTCTGCCACTCGTCATCTTCTTTTACCGCAAGAATCGATCCCGCAGATCTCCCACTGAAGATGGTCTACCTCAAGCCCGAGCAAAAAAACCCTCAGCAGCAAGGGCGTCCCCTTGAAGCCAAAATAGCTCTAATACCAAATGTAGGTTTTAACCCTAAACATAAATTATCTACACATGAATATTAATAAACAATAGCGAGAGCATAAAACATAAAACAGATAAACACAAATATTTTCCCCTGGATCCCAAATTGGGATGACCAGCTTGATTTTTCATTATTCCTTTTAGTGTTACAACACATATATATACATGCCAAAGCATACATAAACCCCAATCCATTAACCCTGGATTAAAACATAACCGTAGTTCCCTTGACCGGATTTACAAAATACCAGGGGCCGAAAACCATCGTACCCCAAAACCATGTGCAAAATCATGCACAAAACATGGGTGGGTCCGCCTATGAGTGGATCCGAACACTAAACAAATTTTCGCCTGGGTGCTGCCCTGGAACCCAACAGTGGGGGATGCCTCCCCCCTTATGACCCCCCTGCTACGCCCGGTGCAACGTACAGCACGTGGGGCTAGTTGTGGAAAGAATATAACACATACCCAACATAGGTCGCGAGGTCGTAGGGTCGCGATGGTAGAAATATTTACAGAACTGCGACCTGGTGACTTAACGACTCGCAACTGGGTTGCAAGGTCGCAGGGCCGCGACGTCACGTCATTCTGAATTTTTCGTAATATGTGACCTAGCGGCTCTGCGACTTAGCGACCGAGGTCGCAAGGTCGCGGGGTCGCTCTAGGGCTTTGGGAGACACGCAGCGAAAAGGTTTAGAAAACACACATGACTTCCACAAGTTCATTGTACATGGTTGTAGGAGTCTTCATAGGTGAGGTAGGCAAGGTCCTTAGAAGGGGAAATGGGAAGATAAGTTTCACACAAAATGTGAATGGCTTGAAAAGAAACTGAAGGAGGGGAGGTTTGTAGAGGGATTGTCAATGGGCTTGGTCAAGATCATAACAGGGTTAAAATAGGCTAGGGTTAGGAGGAAAATAGTAACAATTACCTTAGAAGAGAAACAGGAGGAGGATTAGGAAACTTACCTAGGAAAATTGCGCTTCAAATTGCTTGTTAGAGGTGTTTTCTTTCTCTGTCGTGCCCGTTGAATGCAACCTATGTGAGCCTTCTATATATAAAGGGGTCGCATGTGTGGGCAATAAATGAGGGTTGCAAGGTCGCAAAAGGGATGAGTTAATGCGATGTGCGACCTTGCGACCTAAGGAGTCGCGGGGTCGCAGGGTCACAGGGTCGCTGATGTTTGTTTTTGGATTGATGTGTAACCCAGCGACTTTGCGACCTGGAGGGTCGCAAGGTCGCGGGGTCACGACTTAGAAGAGTTAACCATAATTGCGACCTAGCAACTTGAGGTTTTGAAGAGGTGAATTTAGGCCTAACATCCCCTTTTGATAAGTATTAGGGGCTCAAAAATTTAAGGAGAGCAAAATTTTGGAGGATGTTGTAGCACCTACAACAAATAGCTAGCAAAAACACACCAAGGTTAAGCATTAAATCTCTATTTTTTGAATTGATGAAAATATTATCACTATCGAACATAATGAATTTTTTGAGAGTTATAATCTAGAAACATATTTAAATTTATAATATAAAACTCTACTTATTTCTTTTAAAAAATAGTTACGTTAGAAAAACTAAAATATTAAAACTATTAAAGAGATAATATTACATTCTCCCGTATATATATAAATACATGAAACATGAAAATTTAATTGAATAAAAACTAAATATCTTACGTAAATAAAGACACAATTAAATATAAACTAATTAATATACATGCTAAATTTATCAATAAAACGAAGAAACCCTTCCATTAAAAAATGATTTCCCATATTTTGTATATATATATATATATTACAGTTAAGAAATAAACCCTCGTACCAAAACCCTAGCATTAAAGGATGTTTTCACAAAATAAAAGATCATTACACTATTGTTAATATATAAATCCTTATATTAAAACTCCAATATTAAAATATTTTTTCAGATAATACGAAAATATTGTGCTGCAGGTTAAGAAATACTTCACATGATTAAGATAAAAGCTGTAAATAAAATATATGCTACTGACATCAAAGCCGTATGTAAAAACTATGCTATTGAGTTCAGTAAAGGCAGAAAATAAACCGGAAGCTCAGAAGTTGCTCTTAACACCGTTCTAAGAATGTGTACTATGTTGACAACCATCAATGAGCTTCACTTGGGTGGCCTTGCCCCGGGCTTGGAGCTGAAGAAACCAGTTTGCGCATCATGCTCTTTTTTCGCTCCAGATGATCATCTCCATGGCTGCCACTGGATTCAAAGATGTGGACTTTTACTGTTCCAGATGTAGGCCTGCTCATCCACATGTCAACAAACCCAGGGCTATTATTGGATGTGGGGAGCCGTTGTTCGGGTACCAAGGCATTGACGGTAGGGTTGGGTTTCGACGGTGTTACTTCGCCCTTCACTACTATGTTGAAATTACCCTCGTCTTTCACGGCCAAATGTGCAGGGGAGTGTGGCATCTTGATCTTTTGAAAACCTGGGCTATGGCTGAACGATAGAGTGTTCTCACTGGTGGCACACTTTACCAACAAGGGGCTTATCTGTTCATGGCACTGCACCACGTCCTCCACATGGCAGTTAGCCGTCTGTAAGCAGGAGCCATCGTCGATAAGGGCATTGCGAATGGGATCGAAGTTCGAAGGATTTTCGGGGTCTATGAACAGGTTATTCCTCATGAGCAACCTGCCGCTGCTACGGCATGCAATGAGCAGGAAGGAGACCATAATCAGGAGAGGCATTGTAGGGATCTTCATCATCAATTTCAGTGTTTGCAGACAAACGATATAGTATCAGATCGAAGCTCGAGTAACACAAACGATAGTTGGAAGACCTTTAGTAGGAAATATGGGAAGTAATGCGAATACTTATCAGAGGAATAGGAACATTGAACTGTTCATTCGCCGCTTTCTCCCTAGGCCAGTGTACGGGTGCGTGCACTCAATCAATCGTTTTACCAACTTTGAATAAATTCCAATGGCTACACAAAGGTATTGACCAACCCGTAAACTGTTCAATACTTCGGCTCATACATGTGTGTTTGTAAAACCCGCTACGTTGGGCAGCTTGCCCGATAGTCGATGCCAGCCCCGCTACGTTGGGCAGCTGGCGCGACAGTCGATGCCAGCCCTGGAATTCGACGTTCTACAGAATGTTTTTTATTTTTTCTGACGTACTTCACTGTGAAAAAGATTTTCGTATGACAGATTTCCAAATAGTTGCTATGAGACGATTGACAGTACTTTTTATATATATTAAAAATGGTACGTGACCACTACTCTAAATATAAGGACTATTATATACTACGACATTTTTCCATAATTTTGATGATTTTCTCATTATCGGATTCATGGGACCTTGTAACATTTTAATATAGAGTCTTGTGTGGGAGTAATTAAGGCATCTTTATAGAATTTGTAATTTCCATTCTAACGATTCTAGTTATTTGTTTGGAAGTTTACTAACATCGGTCAGTTTTAGTCTAACTCTAAACCTTTTTATGGTATCATGCTGCATTTGAGGGAGGGTTGATTCCCTTAATAGTATTTGAGGGGTGGATTCCTCAACCTGAATTTGAGAGGTGGATTCCCCAAGCTGAATTTGAGGGCGGTGTTGATTTCCCTAATTGTTTTTTAGTCTAACTCTAAACCTCTTTATGGTATCATAATAGAGCTGCATTTGAGGGAGGGTTGATTCCCTTAATAGTATTTAAGGGGTGGATTCCTCAACCTGAATTTGAGAGGTGGATTCCCCAAGCTGAATTTGAGGGCGGTGTTGATTTCCCTAATTGTCTTTTGAGAGAAAATGTTAAAGTAATGAGGACACCTCTATGAAAAGCAATTTTTTTCATCATTATTTTATTTTGCATATATATGCTGAGAATTTGTATAATGTTAAACTAAAACATTAACGCTACGTTTTAACATGTTTTCAATACAAACAACACAATAAGGGATCTCATATAATTTTTCATATAATAAAAAGTTTTGGAATCTCATATATTTTTGCATATAATAAAAACCAGTTGGACACTAGTAAAATGTGCAAAGATTAAAATCACAGGTATGAAAAATGAGTCATACCCTAATCAAATTTTTAGTGAATTTGAAATTCGAGGCCTCAGTTAATGTCAAACTACTCTATATCCGTTTGATGGAAAATATTAAAAATGAAAATATCCAAAATCTATCTTATATTGAAGTTCAATTAATGCCAAACTACTCTATATCCGTTTGATGTAAAAGATTGTAATGAAAATATCCGAAATGTATCTTATATTCAAGTTCGATTGAAAGCAACAAAATGCCTCTTTCGACACGACATCCCTCAACAAAATCGATCTGGTTCGAAATAAATTCCATACCAGTTATGGCTAGCTTCAAAGTAGACTGTTGAGGAATTGTAACTGGGGGTGAAAAAAATAACCCACTAATTTCACTTTTCAATGCAATATCATTGTCAACGCTACAACTTTAGTCATTGATTCAATTCACACCATTTTGATTGATTTGATTCACAACTTTTAAAGGAGAAAATGTTATCAACTCATTGCATAGATTGATTGTGGCCGATACTTCTAAGGTATAGTCGGAAATACCCTTTCTGCCCACAGAAGTAGCTCGGGGCCTCAAGTCAACGGTTGTGGCCGCATCCGCAAGGCAACAGGGGTGTTCTGGCTGAATTATTTCAGGAATCTGAAAGGTCTTCCCCATAGCAGTGATTTAAAGGCTCAATGAAGTTCTCTCCAGCTTTAAGGTTTATGGAGGCGGCATAGTGGTAAGGTCGCTCTTATTAAAACTCTTGTGCTCGATCTTGAGTGAGGGCGTGGCTCGCCGCGAGAGATTACCTGTTCTAGTCCAATCCCACAACCTTTTAAAGTTTGTGGAGGAAACGTACTGGTAGGGTCGCTCTCGTTAAGACGGACAAGTTCTTTGCTCAATCTTGAGCGAGGGCATGGATCGCCACAAGAGATTAACCGATTCGAGCCAAGCCCACGACTTTAGGTCACAGGTTCAAAACCGAGGGGGTGTAGGGTTGTCTATTTCCCGTCATGACCAAGCTAGAGGGATGACACCCCCAATGCTGAATGCTTCGATCCTTGCAAAAGTCATAATTTTCGGGTATATGTGACTTAGAAGCTGTTACATATACCCTGAAAAGTTACTGTTTCGTATCTAAAAAAAAGTTCCCTCTAGCTTTAATGAAATTCTTTAACGGTGGACTCTATTAACTCAATTGATCTTGAAACCACCAAACCTATTTGACATGTAACACATCTATCATGGATTGTTTATATATATATAATTTCACTACTTTATTAATTAATTATCAAAGGTTTTCATTCAAAAAGTTATCTATGTGGATAACTCAACTTATAGATATAACAACATCGAGATTAATTTCAATCATTTATATGTTATTATCAAAATAAGAAATAATCTACCAAAATCAAAATTATTGAAATGAATGCTGTCACCTTGTCTATGATCTACCCAAATAAAAATTATTGAAATGAATGTTATCAACTCGTCTTATCGAAAATGGTTAGGATATCTTATAAGAGGATATGATATCTTATACGTTAAGGCAAGTCATAAGAGTAATTTGGTTTTTTTTTTTCAGTTTCATATTGTACCAAGTCACTCGACTTATTTATACATAACACATTTTAACTTCATGGTGTATAATGTAATTTGAGATAAATAGATGTTAATTTTTTTATATAAATTTATTATCTATATTAAGAATATTAATAAAAAAATAATACTAATAAAATAAAAGAAAAAATATTGACTAGTTAAATTAGTTATAGAATTAATGTGAGTATAAGGAAAATTGAGAGATTTAATGTTCAAATCCTCTTGTGCTTTAGACCTTTAGAGGTTTACTAGCTACTACATGTCAGATATATCTGTGTTGTCACTTAAATTACTATTCATATATCTAATTCAGTGTTATATTACACTTAAATTGCTATTCATATATCTAATTCAGTGTTATATTATGTTCATGTTAATAAAATATATAATAAAATGAAATAAATAAACAAGTATAAATATTTCTTCTTCTTTTTTCGTAAATTTTGTAGTACCTTTCTATTTTCAAAATTTTAAAGAGAAAGTTGCTATACATATTCTATCATTTACGGTAACCTCAACCTGCCCAAAAGAAACTAGGTCTGTTGGCCACCAGAGAGAGTTAAAGGCTAACCGAAACTGATATTGTTTTTTCCTTCTAGTGACTACTTTTATCACTTTACTATGTACAGAACATTTACAACTGAAACAGAAACTATAACTATTAACTGCCAAAACCATGAAATGAAGTTATAAACTAAGAATATTTTCCATCAGAAGAGTACACAGGGGCTGGGTCCTTCGCTGTGGAACCCAACAATTCCACTTGCTGCATGCTTTGAAGCTGACACTCAATTTTCATAATTTTGGCATTTGCTTGGATCTGTGCCTTAGCCATTTCATGAATTTATTGCTTTATCTGTTGAAGTTCAAAAAGAACTGAGGAGTTGCCTTCCCTTACTTCCCTGCTCACCATTGCCTTTGCTAGAACACATTTCATTTTCCAATAAGTCTTAACTGATTGCTGAAACAGAGATACACGGCCTCTTGTACTACCTAGGTCTGATATAAAATCCATTTTAGCCTCCTGCTCAGTCAGGTCATCATCTTCACCGTCACTTTGTCTCTCCCAACCCTAAATTGTATTTCAGATATGAATCGAGTTTCCAGACTCATATACATCAACAATATTCTCTAAGATTTGCTTATTACTCTTCCTTCCTCTTTTACTTGGACCAACAGTTAGATTGATTTGTTGTTTCTTGCCTC
The DNA here is from genome assembly GCA_034641835.2 of Pinus albicaulis. NCBI lineage: Eukaryota > Viridiplantae > Streptophyta > Pinopsida > Pinales > Pinaceae > Pinus > Pinus albicaulis. The sequence continues at coordinate 193,432,882 of CM076582.1, forward strand.
TATTTATGTCTTTGATTTTACCAGTTTGTCCTTTAACCATGATGGCCCGATAAAGAATGTCACCTAAAAACCTGGATTGGAACTCGAAATGCCTTCCACCGGTGCTGCCAATTACCTTCCTCCTACAATTTCTTTGTCACAGAGTAAATCTAATAACGCTGCTCTGCAAGAATACCCTTACTACTATGGAAACTAACCTGATGCAATCTACCTCCCTGCTCTTGGCGCACTTTACAAGTTTCACGTGATAGACTTTGATGATGCTGGACGGCTTCCTTCATGCGCATTAATGGTCGTTCATGGGAAGGACCTCCATCACCCTTCATTAATATTATACGTAATGGTCTGGCAGACTTCCTCCACCATGTGGCATAGTACGACACCCACCATCTTCTGCTTGGCACCCCGATTGGGGCTGAGATAGATATTTTTCTAAGATAATTTGTAATCAATGAAGTTTAACATTTCAGGCTTGGTGATGTTGATTTATATTCAACTGACAACCTTCATTCTTACAAGCTCAATTAGCCAAATAATCAACAACCTCGTTACCTTCTCGGCGGACATGTTTGGGAATGACGTAGCCTATTTGGTGAGGGAGTTGTCCAATTTCTTGAATTTGTCTGGATGTTCTCCAAATTTTATTGATTTTATCCCATTGAGTACCTTGCTGAAGTTTTTTTAATATCCTTGCTGTCATTGCCGAGTCGCCTTCTACTCTTGTTCTTTGGTAATATTCCTGAACCGCTATTACAAGGTCCTATTTGACCGCCATTAGTTCAGCTTCATTATTTGTAGAAAATCCAATCAGAAATTAATATATTCTACAAACACTTCCTTGAGAATTTATGAATATTCCACCTATCCCTACATGTCCAGGATTTCCTTTAGAGGTGCCATCATAATTTAATATTAAGAAACCTGTCGGAGGTGGTTGGAAAGTTGTTAATATATTCTGTGGAATGGGCTTAAACTTCCATAATGATAATGCTAGCATTTGTGGCTTTAAATTCAATTTTGATATAATTCTAGCCTCCCTAGCATTTCCTACCCAATCATCATCCGACCAGTGTTCTACCAATGTTGATTCACAAATATTTTCCACTATTACCTTCCATATCTAGGCTACATGCCTCTCTTCACCTCTAAAAATTCTATAAGTTCATTCTTTCCATATCCCCAAAAGTATAAATCCTATAGATAATCTCCAAGCACAATTGACGACTTCACTTTTATACCCTCCTTTCCACCAGTTACAAATAGTTGCATTGATGCTGGTATTGTCCCTATCTGTTTGGTCAAAAATCACTTCATTGAGCTATCAGACATCATTTGCGAAGTTGCATTTATTAAATAAGTGTTCCATAGTTTTCTCCTCATTTTTAAACATCATACAACAGGAAGGACCCTGAATCCCTCTGTGCTGCAAGTGGTCCCATGTTAAAGTCTTCTCATGGCTTAGTAGCCACAAGAAGTATTCTACTTTAGGACATAATTTCATTCTCTATATTTTATTCCAAATTGCTATTGCAATATCCTGGTGATTATTTGATTTCAGATACTAGCCTTCTTCTATTGTAAACATACCTTTCGATCTATAACCCCATCTTATAATATCTTCCCCATTTGTAGCTACCAATGTTCTAGTTTTTAATTATTTATCAAAATTATTCCATTGAGTCGTTTCTGGGGCATTTCTCCATTGCTCTTTTCCTTTCCAAATGTGCCATTGGCCTTCCTCTTCACTATTCCAGTAATTGATTAAATATCTTTGGTTTGGGTTTTTTGCAAACAAGAATATTTCACCTAGATCCAACCTGTTGAAAAGATTCTCTCTTTCTTGCCACGAATCCTCCCCAAAAAGTGTTGTTCTGCCTCTGCGTATTTCCCAGAAGCTGTGATGTCTTATTAATTCTCTGTTATTAGCTTCTAAATTCCACATATTTGAAACTTTGGGGGTAATATCTACTTTGGGTAACTCATAAAATATTTCGTATTTTTTTTTAATGAGTTTCTGCCATGCTAAGAATGCCCCTTTCCTCATATCTTGCGCACCTTGACAAATATTTTTTTTGAATATTTTAACCATATTATTACAAACAATTTTCGGTGATGCTCTGCTTGACAATTGATAGATTGGAATTACTTGAAGAACGGATCTAAACAAAATGACCCAACTTGGAGTGTTAAGTGCTCTAAAAGCCCAAATCTGAAGATGTTTGTGGAGACTATTGAACATGTCCACCCATCTTGCGACCTTGAGGGAGGATTGATTCATTGGAAATCCCAGGTATTTCATTGGAAAGGTTCCAATTTTAAATCCTAGAGTCCTTGATAGGAATCGTTGAGTGTCATTATTGGTGTTAAAAAAGTAGACATTGGATTTATCATTATTGATCAAGTTTCTCGAAGCTTCCATAAATTTTTTTAGAATTTCCATAATAACTTTTGTTTATGTTAAGGAGGTTTGACATAATAACATAATATCATCAATGAATTACTAGTGCTAGAGAGTGAGATTCCTTCCCCATAAATTCAAACCTTTAAGACAATTTGTTGAGATTTGGGCTTTTATAGGACGACCAAGGACTTCAGTTGTTATGATAAAAAGGAGAGGTGAAATGGGTTCACCTTGACATAAGCCTCGAGTTGCATTAAAAGGCTGGCTTGGTGCTCCATTCATAATGATAAAATAATTCGGGGTTGAAATACATGACAATAACCACTGTGTCCATCTAGCATCGAAACCAACAGCTAACAATACTTCCTTCAAGTAGGACCAATTTAAATGATCGTAAGCTTTTGAAAGATCCAATTTAATCAACATACCTTTGACTTTTTGAGTTTTCAGAGACTGCATCGCTTCTTATACCGTTACTATCCCATCCAATATCTTCCTTCCCTTTACAAATCCAGTTTGTTCAGATGAAATAATGTTGAGAAGAATTGGTTTCAACCAGTTGAACATTATTGTTGAGAGAATTTTTTAAATAACATTACACAAAGCTATAGGGCGGAAGCCTGATGGAGTATTTTTTTGAGACTGTTTCAGTATTAAAGTGATAAGAGTTGAATTCAAAGCTGGATATACATTCCTTGTATGCCTGGACCCTTCTACCATCTCCTAGATTTCCTGCCCCATAAATGACCACGTAGTTTGATAAAATTCCATTGTAAAACCATCTGGTCTTGGGGATTTTTGTTTTGGAATATTTTTAACCACCTCTTCCACCTCCTCCAAGGTAATTTCTCACATCGGTGCTAATTTTTGTTCCCTACTAACTTTTGACGGAATATGAGTAGTGATTCTCTGAATATCTGCTTCTCTGTTAGGATTAGGTTCAGTAACCATGTCCTTGAAATGCCTTACCAAGATATCTTCCATTTCATTGTGTTGGTAAATTCTATTACCATTCTCATCTTTTAATGAAAAAATGCTATTCTGTTGTCTTCTTTGTATTAGGGATTTATGAAAAAAACTTGTTTTTTTTTCTCCTTATTTTAGCCATTGCACTCGCGACTTATGTTTCCATAATATCTCTTCCTGTTTTCTCCACTCTTCTAATTCACCAAGTATGTTTACTTCTTTTATTGGAAGTGCTTCCGTTCGTCCATGTAAAATCATCTCCTGTTGGATTTGTTTCATTCTATCTTGAAGGCGGTGCATTTTTGCCTAAATATTTCCAAATTGAGTTTTATTCCAAGTTTTGATTTCTATTTTTAGTTATTTCAGATGCAAATGGAATGTATGCATTATTTTCCTCCCCTGTATATTTATATATTTCCACCATTTTTTTACTTTTTCCAAGAAAGTTGGATCCCTTAGCCAGAATAATTCAAATCGGAAGGGCCTATTTTTTGGATCTTTTTTAATATCGATTTCCAATCGGATAGGCCAATGATCTAATGCTAAATATGGCATGGTTGCAGCTTCATATTAGACATATAAGCTCACCAAATCCTTCGAGACTAAAAACCTATCAAGTCTAGATGCTATTTGGTGGGTTTCCCCCCTTCCGTTGTTCCACGTAAAAACTCCATTTACAGTGGGGATATCTACAAGTTTAAGGTCCGTTAAAATATCTCTAAAAGAATCCATTTATGGTTCCTCTCATCTGATTCCTCCTTTCTTTTCTGTGATATTTAATATTAAATTAAAATCTCCACCTATAATCCAATATTTCTCATTGTGCAAAGATCTCAAAGTTTTAATACTGTTTAGGAAATTTTCTCTCTCTCCTTGGATATGAGGTCCATAAACTGTCGTGATCATTAATATCTCCTTAGTTCCCACATGTATGAACCATCTTGAAAGGCTGCAAGGCAATCCTATCCATTCATGTTCTTCTACTTCCATTAGATTCCATATGATTTCTATATCACCTACTGTGCCCCTAACATCAATAGCCATAACTTCATAATGAGGTTTAAAAGACTGTAATATTGCTTCTAGTTTAACTGTTAAGACCTTCGTTTCTTGAATTAGCATTATTTCAGGTTTTCAGTATTTAATTTTTCTTTTAGATATCTCTATTTACGTTGGATGTTTAAGCCTCTTATATTCCAAGGGAGTATTTTCATTGGAAAAAATTTGGTGTTTGTTGAAATACCGTTGTTAACGGCATTATCTTCCTTGTATTTATCAACATTTCACCCACTAATTGAATTGACTCATGCAAAGTTCTTCTACCTTTTTTCTTGCCTGGTTTTGTTTGAGGATTTGAGGCCTTATTAGAATTGGAGTCTAGAGTACTTACTTGCTTTTTGGTTTGTGCTATTAGATAATGCTCAAACATTTCTTTATACAATGTATTCTGGTCTTATGGTATGAATCTATCATCCAAGTTCCTCCATTCATGTAATAGATGTTTCATTACCTGTTCCTCCACACTTAGATCTTCTTTCTACGATTCTATCTTCATTACCGTTTGTTCCTCTCCTATTATCTCCTCTATTTCTGTTTGATCAACTGACGCTTTTCTCTTTACTGCTATATTTTTCTGTGGATGGCTTCCAAGCTTGGAATAGACATTTCTTCCATCTCTTTCGACGATTCCCCTTCTTCTTGCATAATTTCATAGTGATTTTGGTACAGACGTTGTTTATTTCCAGTGGTCTAATTTATCAGCATCCTGGTAGTTTTCTTTTTGCTACTGACAGTTACAAAACCCTCCTCCGTTTCCAGGCCTGTTTCTTTACTTATTGGGACCTTTCCTATTTTTTTTTTTGCGACATTCTGTGGACAAGTATTATACAGGTGGCTATATTCATGGCATTGATGGCAACAAAATGGGATATGCTCATAGTCAAGGGTTTGTTTCCAGATCTTGCCTTTTTATTCAAGCCCTATTGATTTAGGAATTGGCTCCAAAATGTTCATATAAACAAAAATATGAGCAAAGGATGTGTATCTTCCTCAGAAAGTTGTCTCTTCAATTTTCACAAAGCTTCCTAAATAATTCTCGATCCCTTCTAAAATATCTTGCTCCGCAAAATTTATGGGTAAAGCAAACAATCTAACCTAGACTGGTGGAACCAAAAATTGTTCCTCATCAGGGTTATAACATTCTTCCCATTTCCTGAGGAATAGGCCTGCATTATTAAAGAAATATGGGCCTCCTTCAAATATTCTTTCTTTATCTAATAAATTTGTAAAGATAACTGTAAAAAATCCTCTTGGGCCAAACTTGAGATCCAAATGACCTTTTGGTTTCCATTAGTATGAATCCACTTCAGTAAATCCTTTTCAGTTGGAAAGATACAAATAAATTTACATATTAATGCATGATCTTTCATATAACATGTATATTCATCTATTTTATTTGGTGGAATGACAAACCTGGGTTTCTTCAATATCTGAGGAAGACATTGTCCCCTAATTTTTCTTGCCATTCTGCACCTAAAACTAGCCCTCCTTTCTGACTTCCTCCTCCTGGAATAGGTTTAGATCTACTACTCTACTCACCTGCCATTATGTTTTGGTAGGAGGGAGTCAGCCCCCCTCCCTAGGCCATTGCCATGCGGCCTGCACTCGCACTCTACTTGAATCAGCAAGGCACTGAACCTCCTCCCAGTGCGACCATTACGAGGTATTTGATATTTCTTGGAGCTCCGTCTCCATCTCTCCAAAAAATTTCATGTCAAAAAAAGTATAAATATTATAAGATTTAGAATTTTTCTTTTTAATCATTGGAATTCCATAAGTTTTAACCAAACATTAGTTAAAATGACTCTCGATAAAAATAATTCCTTTCACAACAAAAAGCAATAAAAACCTTAGTATAAGAGGTAAGTACACCAAACTAAAGAAAGTAAACATAAAAACATAAAATAAACATAAAAAATCTATCATATCAAAAATCTTGAGATAAAATTACTTACTATGTTATTCAAAGTTTGTATACGAAATCATTTACAAGAATAATGATAGAAAAGCAGTACACAACATCAATGTGGAAAAAACCTCATAAGGAAACATCTATGTTCAAGGAAAATAATATTTTATTGTAGGATAAATATTAGAGTGGGGTTTTCTAACATAGCCCCCTCATCTCTCGAAATCAATACATGAAGTACACATTCTTACAATAGTTTTAGCAACTATTTTTAGTTCATAAACTATCTTCGTTATAGTAAATGCGATAATATCTACATGAGTAAATTTATTTTACATTTTATTTTAGTCATTGTTGTCATATTTTAAAAATATCCAGTTCGAAAATAATTTTCTTGATTCCTTGGAAAATTCCTATCAGGTTTTTTTGCAAGCCAAGGGAAGCCACACCAATATAGCTTCTCTATTAACATTAGTTTCATAAATATATCTTCATGGTTTTCTCAAGTTTGAGTCTTTCCAAATTTAACTCCACCTCCATGTTTTGTACTTTATATCAATATGTTTGGTCTTTCTATGATAAGTTGGATTTGCAATCAAATGTAGAGAACTTTGACTATCGAAGAATATAGTTACATTACTCTGCATTCTTCCAACTTCATGTAGAAAACCATTTAAACAAATTTCCTCTTTGCAAGCATGTGACACAACATGTATCCTACATATGGTTGATAAGAATTATTTCTTCAAGCTTCAACATCCAACTTATGGATCCACCTTGAAGAGTAAAGATATATCCTGAACTAGACCTTATCTTGTCCAAATCACCTACAAAATTCGAATCAACATATCCTCAAACATAATAATTACACCCATTAAATGTGATACAATAATAATTAGTTCCTCTAATATATCGAAGCACCCATTCACTATAGTCTAATGCTCTTTTCCTAGATTTTCCATGAAGCTATTGAGAACACTCACTACTTGTCTAATATTTTGTCTAGTAAAAACTATCGCATACATTATATTTCCTACTACATTAACATATAATACATGAGACATATATTTTTCTTCTTCTTCATTACTCATACATAATCCTAAATAAAGATAAAAATGGGAATCAGAAGGGATATTAACCAACCTCACATTGTTCATCGCAAAATTCTCAAGTATTTTATGTACATACTTATTCTCTCAAAACTTGGGGTTATCATTTTTCTTGTCTATGTGTAATTCAATCCACAAAATTCATTTTATACCTACTAGATATTTCATGTTAAACATCCTTTCTATTTGAGCCTTCAACATGTTTATCTATTCCATGTTTTTACATAAAATGAGCATATCGTCAAAATATACCAGTAAGGTAATGAATATTCCATCCAAAAAATAAATAAAACATAATTATTATACTCCTACTATAATTCACGGTCATTATGAAGGAATCAAACTTCTCATGTCATTGGTTGGGTGTCTTCTTCTAGCCATATCAAGATTTCTTGAGCTTGCAAACTAATATTCCATTGTGACATTTTACAAAACCTTTTCGGTGTTCCATATAGATCTCGTCATCCAAAAATCCATGCAAGAATTTTTTTTAACGTACAATTTCTCCAAATGAAAATCAAGAAAAATCACTAGTGGCAACATAATATGGACATATACAAGTTTAACAATTGTAAAAAATATTTCAGGAGATCTATACTTACATATGAGAGTAGTATTTTACAACCATTCTCGACTTGTACATTTCAATATTACCATAACTGCCCCTTTTCAATTTGAATGCTCATTTACATCCAACAACATTTCTATCTTTTGGAAGTTCTGCAAAATCCCTAGTTATGTTCCTCTTCATAGCATCCATTTCCTCTTTCATTCATCACATCCATTTGGAACTATTGATATTGTCTACTAATTCTTGAAAACAATAAGGTACCCCATAATCAATAACGAAATGAATAGATGAAGTGAAATGAATAAACATTTTAGGATGTTTTCTTTTTCATGAGATCTTCTCGGTGTTGGTTTTGAAATTTCAACATGTTCTTGAACATCTTCAACATCTACAACTTATTTATCATTAGAAGCTTCTTCTTTTTTCCATGTGCATGTATATTGTATGCTCTCAAATTTTATTTTTTTTGGTTTTTTTTCTTGTGCCTGTTCCTGTTTCAAAATATATTTTGTGTGATATGATTTAATAAGAGAATGTTTATCAAATATCACAACTACGCTAATGAAAATTCTTTTGGAAATATGATCCCACGGCCTATATCCATTAGCAAAATAATCACAAACAATAAATATATATTTATTTGATTTAGGTTCTAATTTAGAATGTCAATTCAGAGGCATAAGAGCATATGCATCACAACCAAAATAATTTAAACTAGAATAATCATAGGGATGACATCTCCATAACTCTCCAGAATTTTCACAATTTATTTCAAGTGATGGTGATTAATTCAACACATAATAAGAAGTTTTGATTGCTTCCACCCACAACTCTTGTTGAAAATGGATATTTCTTAACACTCTCCTTCCTATTTCTAGAAGCGTCATATTCATGTGTTATGTCACACCATTTTTATACAAATTATTAAATGTGGTTTTGTGGCACACACTCCCACATTCTTTGTAATATTCTAAAAAATATAAATAAGTAAAATCACCTATGTTATCTTTTATTATAAATTTGATTGTCATATAAGTTATATTTTCAACTATAGTTCTAAATTGTTTAAATGTTTCAATGCACCAAATTTTCTTTTTAATACATAGACCCATACTTTTGTAGGGAAACCATATATAAATGAGACAAAATATGACAATACTCTGAAATAAATAGTAGGCAATAGACCCCAAATATCGGAATGAATGTAATTCACAGTACTTTTACTACTATGTTACCTAATTTAAATTTATGGCTAATTTTTTTTCCAAATAGATAATGTTCATATAGACTTAAATTTGGAGAATAAAATATTGGAAGTGGCTTGCAATTGATCAATACCTGACGTCTCTTATTTCTCATATCACCCAATTTGTAATGCCATAAACAGGTGGATTATATCACCTAATCATATTCCATTGTTGCTTCACTAATATGAGTACTTCCACACAACTTATAAAGGTTCCTCCCAAATAATTTTGATTTTCTTAAATCATGTACGTCTCATATCCGTTAATGTTCTCACAATACCATCAAACATATTGATTTTGATACTCTCAATCCCAATATGGTTATAAGATATATTATTCCCTTAAGGAAAAGTCCACATTCAATAAATTCATATGTTGAAAACCAACTGTTATGTGGACACATATGATGAGATGTGCAAGTGTCTAATAGCCAACCTTTATAATATCTAGGAGCATGACAAATTGACAATAATTCATCGATCATACTTAGACAACATTGAACTAGATTTTACTCCTTTTTTTAATCTTCCTTAGATTCATGTCTTCTCTAGTATTATTTCACAATATTTTCTGATTTGTTTCCAAAGAAATATCTCATTTTACTCTTCTTTCATTTTAATTTTAACTTGGATGCACCACTCAATTTATCTCCTTTCTCGCTAGAGTATCTTCTAACCACCACTATTTCTAACATTAAGGTTTGAATGATTGATTTCCTCCTCACCTCTTCAGAAAATAGAGCTCCAACAACAACATGAAATTCAAGAGTATCCATTGTGCTTAAGTTTATGTAGGTTACAAAAAGGTTACACAATTCAAGAAACGAACACAATGTAACCATCTTATTTTCTCCATTGAGTATGACATCTATACTATTTAAATAGAAAGTGAGATATTAAACACATATAGGTTACCTACAATTTTGATACTTTCATTCATCTTCAAGCTATATAATTTCTTCTTTAAGTAGGTCTAATTTATTAATGATTTTGTGATATATACACCTTCAAACTTTATCCACAAGCCTACTATTATCACTTATTTGACAATATTGAAAACAAAATGATTAGCAAGACACAAATGAATTGTACTGAGGGCTATTCGAGTTGGTTACTTTTATTTGTCATTGATAATCATCACAATAATGTCATTTCTTCCACCTAAGACATTTTTCTAACCTTGTTTTACTAGTAGATCCATGTTTTTAACTTCCATAATTTAAAATTATTTATCCCATCAAATTTTGCAGTCTTCTTCGTAGAAATACCTCACACCTGAACACAATATTCTCTAGAGGAGCCTGAAATACAGATAATCGTAATATATTTCATGTATTACAATGGATTCAAGCTAGTGTGAAAATTCGTAGGGAATTGAATTTTCCCACGATTGGGAATGATTAAGGTTTCATGGATTGTAATGAGGGTTTCATCTTAAACATATTATTAGTTACAATGAATCAAGTTGTTAAGGTTTTGACCTTGTGTGTCATTTTTAAAGCTATATATTATTGAATTAGATTGAGTCTTGAACTAGCACCAGGTAAAAAAAAATACGCCATAGGAATTGAATTATTTGAATTACTAAAGTTGTGAGATAGGTATATGCACCAAGTCTTTAGATAAAATTTTAGTGAAATTAAAAGAGGGAGAAGAGGTATTTGGGGTCTTTGAATATTTAATGTTGCAAAAAATTATAAATATGTTAACATTTTTCATGACATGACCAAATTATAGAATGGTAGAGCTGGAGAGTCCAAGCTCTATTGTGTAACATTTAATTCTATACGTTTATAGGGTGGAATTCCAAAAATTAATACAACTTGGGATATAATGGCCACTATGTCATTTGATGTTCACCAGAGAGGAAAATATTTTCATATTTATTAGTTCAAAAGTTAAAAACATATCTCAACATAACAATTGTATGTATTGTGTGATGATATTTCAAAATTTTTATAAGTGGGATAATTAGTTCCCATCAAAGTTTAATTCTTTATACTCTTGCAAATATGTATGTGAATGGCAGAATTTAATATAGAGAAAATAAAAGGAAAAAAATTGGTTTATGATTTAAATAAATAGGAACATATTATAATAGTAACTTGAATATTTAAAAACCCATATGGGGTGTTTTCAGAGAAAAATGGGGTTGGGAGGGGGAGGGTGACTTGCAGCCACTCCACCTAAACAAGATACTGGTGGGTGTGGTAGCATGCACCCGTAGAGAGTGCTTAGGGGACCAATGATCCCAAGGTGCTTCCACATGCATATCGTAATCATAGTACTTAACTTATTTCAAGATACATAGTTTTTTCTTGATTACCAGCCAATCCTCTAGACAGTTCAAAAGTAGTTGACTCCAGAAAAGCATCAACCAGGTTCATTATCATTTAGTGTATTACTTAATATGGCTCAAATTGCTGAATTTATCCAACTCGTTGGCATTGGGTCTCATAAGCTATAATCAGTGTATGTTTCCAGTCCATCCCTTCAAGCCTTATATTGGTACCGAATTGTTATCTTTTTTAAGCCTCTATGGCGTTAAAAAGTATATTCTATCCCTGTCGATTGGAACTATAATAGTGATGGAAGTTTCCCTCTGAAACTAATAATACTCTTTCTTCCGTATTGTATCTCTTTCCTTATATTTATTGTGTATGAAATACTATATTTCACTTCATTATTGAATTCCTTTTGTAGCTATAAACTTGACTTATTCTTGTTTGAGCTTGATTTTTACCTTCTACTTCCATTTCAAGGTTTAATTTTGGCTCTACTATGTGTTGCATTATAATTTGGTTTCTATGTTCCTTCATTTGGATTATTTTGGAACCTAAGATGCCTCCCTATAATCTAACAGTTATTGCCACTCCTTTCATTGATGCTCTCCCCAATTGGCCCTATCTCACCTTCCATGCAATTTCTTTGGCCAATATCCCCTTACTCTCTATTACTTATTTGTCTCCCTTTGTAGTCTTGGTCATCCTTGATGCTTAATGCCTCTGTGCATATTATTTTACACATGGAATACTACCTAGCACCTATTTCTCACTCCTATCCTCTCCTCTCCCTCTATTTTATTTTCTTTCTCAGTCTCTCCACCATGCCCCATCAATGTGCTCGCTTCTGTGGAGGAGTGGCCTATTACTAAGAATGCTACATTTAGGGAAATACATGTATACACCACTACATGGGGTGAACTATTGTATGGTTCTATCAGGATACATCAAGTAAAAATATCGGATGAGCTCACTTGTACTAAGAGAGAAGGAACCTTACACACACACTAACTCTCAAATGTTGAAGTCCTTGTTAATATAGAAAACTAGGTGCAAGATATCGGGCATACACATAGACACTTCAACCAGTAGATGGACAATGTTGATTTATACTGGCGTGTGAAATTCCTCCTTGGAAAAATTCTGATGGACTAGTGCGATCATCAAGAATACCTCCTTCACTCTATGGAGAAGTTCCATAATTACATGAAGGACCTAGACTAGAGGTTAGATTGTATAGAGAAGCATGTTGACATTATACTCCTGAGAACAAGGATCCCATCTAGGTTAGTCATACGATATGTCCTCATTCAATAGTTTGTTTTTTTTACTCCCTATTTTCAAGGTCAATTGTACATGCTTTGTATTCTTTGTATGGTCAATTTTGGTTTCTTAAGTATTCTCATATCCCACTTCTCTCTATGGAGAGTAAACTTTTTGTTATGGTATGATCTCCCCAAATAAATACTCATGTAAAATTTTTTAGAATTTTCATATTCAAACATATTTAGAAGGCAATACAAATTATACTCCAAAAGAAATAAAAGATTTAATATTTAAATAAATATAAAAAATTAATAGTAATAAATAAATATCTTTTAATGATGTAACTTTTTATAATTTTTTATTTGTAATGATATCTCACATTTTGTGTCCTTTAAAGAATATATTTGCAAAATAACATTAAGAAGAATGTAATGTATTGAATTATTTTATAGATAAAAAAGATTATATAATAGGATATTATTAAGTTTTCATTATTATTTTCATTACTCATGATTTTTGTTTCACTTTAAGAAGAAAGGTTGAAAATTTTCTATAAAAATTAAATGTATCAAAATGATGTTGTATTTTTATAATGCGTAAAAAGAATAATTAAAAAAATTTTAAATTAATTTTCAATTAGTTAAAAATTAAATATAAATAAAATAAAATAAAGGTAATGATAATAATAAATTATCATAACCATATTAGAAACCTACGAAATCGTGAAATTGTGTTAAGTTGGAAGCAATTTTTGGGTATAAATAAAAAAAGGTAATGATAATAAGCTATTTTAATAGAAGTAGTCTAGTGATGCAAATCAATTGTCCATCTTTCGTTCCCAATCGGAAAAAAATTCCCCTCTAACCTACCATTCCTCCAAATTTCCTATGTGTCATGTGATGTGGTTCTTTGACTGTTAGAATCAAATTTGTCAAAATCTGTATCTACTTGGATCCCTTGATGTGACTCTCCCTCCAGCTCATTAATGCAAGGTGGGTGTCGAGTGGAGGAATGGAATTCAAATCAAAACACACATTTCCATTTCCTTGGTTGCTCCTCTTCTACTCATTTCTCCCCCTGTAAAACAGGAGACCACACAACTTCCTTGTCGAGGAGCTCAACCAACCCTTGTCTTGGTGCTCGACAGCGTCCTTGTGTTGGCGCTCAACAGGGTCCCCTGTTGGAAATTACTCCCAAATGCAACCTGAATCAAGAGGACTGAAAACATCAATTTCGATTTTAATATTAAAGGACGGTAGCAAATTTTTTTTTTTGGTTTTTCACTCAACCTGTGCATTAATTTTTTTTTTGTAAACCACCTACAAACAACTGGACCATCACAACCCTTTCTGATATGAAAAATCGCATTTGCACCACGCACCCCCCCTCCCCCCGCTCCATAAACTTATTCAAATAACTACTCTTAATGCCACGCCATTGTTTGAATTCAAACACACCACATCACACAGACCCCTCCAATTCATGTCACACCACTTGACCAATCAAATGCTTATTTCACCATTCCATGCTCACGTCATGACTCCCTTCGCACTCGCATGATACTGCAACCCCACCGTGCCATCTCAACACTCCCAATAGGCAATAGCTCTTCATCGCATTATTTAATTTCCAGTCAGGGGGCATGTTGTTTGATGCAAAAATCTGGTGCTGACGTCAGGTGGCACGTTACCCCATGCGGTAAACCCATCACATTGAAATTTGAGATTGTTTTTGTTATGTGGCTTGATGTAGCTCCACGACATAATTTTTTATATAGTTTTGGACTTAGGTTAATGGAGCAGAGTGAAAGAGAAACCAGAACAATAGTTCTGAAGATTGTAAAAGTTGAAAGCCAATGAATGAAAGATGCTTTTTTCTCCACGGTGAATATTTTTTTTTGTTAATGCTCCATATGAAGTTTTATTTATGATTTATCTTTGTTAAAGAGGAAAATAAATTCCTCACTGTGTGTTAAGGATTTATCAGAAAATCCAACACCCTCCCGTGGTAAGTTGGGAAATTTACTATATTTTTGTTCTTTTAATGCATAACACAGAGAAAGGCATAGAGAAAGACAAGGGATTCACCTTCAACAATTATATTTTAGCATATGGCATTATCAATGACAACCTTGAAATTAAATGGAAATTAAAGGTAAGTTCAATAGGGATTAATCCAAATAGAAAGTTTGTTCAGTAGTGAACTAATAAAAATTCCCAAAGAAGAAAAAAATTCTCTATCATTTGATTAAGAAAATGATTTGTTCACATTCAAATAGGAAGGTCATAGAAGAAACTACTAACCTCAGTGTATTCATTTGAATAAAAAGCTTCCCATATTCGTTGTTCATAGCATGGATCTATCTAAACTAGATTCAAACGTGCACTTTAATATTGCGAAGATCAAAGATTTATATACTAGAATCATGAAAACAAACGACATGTTAACCTTGTAGCGCATATCAGAAAATGGTTTCAATGGAATTTTTCTCTCATTCATAGAAGCCTCTGAAGAGAACACAATTAGTTCTTGCAGATATTTATCTTCTTTTTACTGCATTAATAAACTGTT
Source organism: Pinus albicaulis (assembly GCA_034641835.2). NCBI lineage: Eukaryota > Viridiplantae > Streptophyta > Pinopsida > Pinales > Pinaceae > Pinus > Pinus albicaulis. Next base: position 193,448,262 of record CM076582.1, read on the forward strand.
AATTTTACACAACAATGATATTAAGATCTTGCATTATGTGAACATAAGGGAAACTTCGTAGAGGTAAACACTCACACTTGATATTGGAAATGTCTTTGATCAAAAATGTTAGGTTGTGGTTAGGTCGATGCGTCAATTCTTTGACTGTGCGCACTCATACCCTGGTGTGTGCAGTTCATTGAATGTTTCAAATCTTGACACTACCACAAATCCACCTAGACCCAAGTTTTATGTGCAACTCAAGCTTGCCAAAGTGGAGAATGTATATCTATAATTCAAAAAAATATTGTGTGGATACTTTAAATATTAAGCTTAAGGATGCATATCTCAAATTTCACACAAACAAGGGATGTCTTAGATATTTCAACTGAATGTATAAAACCTTGATAGGGGAATATTAAAACAAGATTTAGACACGAATTTGAAAATTATGGTTTTGATGGGTATGTTCTCTTTTTATTTATTTATATTTTTGGAAATTCTAGTTTAGATCACTTTATTATATTTTTATTAGAAATTTTGATTTAGATGGACTTGTTCTTGTTTAAACTCTGCCATTTCCATGAAAAATGGGCACTCAACCCCCAATTATGCAAAACATGAAAAATAAATTTCTTGCAACTAAACTTACTTGAAAAGAAATGAATCAACCATTGGGCTTATAGTGTCAAGAGGCCCCTTGAATGAGCTCTGGACCTCCATATCCCATCATACTTCCTCGTTACAACTAGTCAATATAGAACGATTTACATTATTGTTTCTTCTATTTTCTCCTATTGATGAGAAAGAACATGTAGAGTCCCCATCATTTCCATTCAATCCACTCGCATTATCAAGAAAAAATTGGTCATTTGGGTTCCCGTTAAAATTTTTTGATAATCCCTATAATTTGCATTAAAATCAATGATTCTAACATTCACATATGTGCTTGAATGAAGTCTGAAACCCCGTTTTTATGATATGGGCATGAACCTGGTTAGAGTCTTCAATTGTAGCTAGAGTCTCACATGCTTCAATAATAATTTCATAGGTAAATTTATTTGCCTCTATGGTGGCTTATCACATTTTACTAAACAGTTTCAGACCCAACACATTGTGACCATATCAGAGATATGCTACAATCATTGGAATCCAAGACAAAACATCTCGTTCCATGATTGGGGTTGTTAAAAGATGAAATATTTTGTTGTTTTTGTTGTTTTATCATATTTCATAGAAAGCCTAAGGTTGTAAATTCACATGGTTAATATATGTGGAACCTCACATGGTTAAGATTTTTGGAACCTCTATGGAAGTGGTAAATTTTCTGAAATGCATTAATTTCCCTTAGTTTGTAAAATTTCTACACATTCTACTTCTATGAAGTGCATTCACCTTCAACAACATGGCTATATATATTAGATTTTTATTTAAAAATTTTCGGTTAGCCTAAGGTCCATGGTACCATCCCATCACCTACTTTATATTATGAAAATTCTTAGTCAAGAGTCAAAAACATAAGATTTTCCAATAGATGAGATAAAAGTAAACTATGTCGCCCAAGAGAGGGAAATTAAAAAGTGTTTTTACCCTAAAATTATTATAAATTCCAATATGATGCATATGTTATAGACTCACAATAGTCAAATAATTCCCTTATCACAAATATTCCAAAACCTACAATCTTATTTTGATGATATGGTATCGTTAAAAGCTTGGAAATGCTAGTTGCTTCATTTCGATTTATCTCCCAGAAATGTTCCCAAATGGTTTCTGGTTCTTTCTTGGAGAGGCTCGTTGTTTCATTTTTATGCGTCCACCAGAAATGTTCCCAAATGTTGTGAGTTTCTTTCTTGGAGATGTTTGTTGTTTCGCTGTGATGTTAGTTGTGTGTTATGATATGTTTAAGTTGTTTTTCCTTATCCTAATATTCTGAAAGGCATAAAAGGAAATAGGAATGGAATGGTTTATGACTCTTAAATTAATTAGGAGTTAGTGGAATATATTAGGAATAAATAACTAGTTTTTTCAATTATATGCCACTGAAAAACATGTTGAGTATTAAGAAATAGATAATTTTCTACTTGTATAATAAGAATTTATCATCTTATTTTCTAGGTATTCTAAGTGTAAATAATTGTGAAAAAATAGCATTTATGCATTGAAGTGTAATGCTTTCTAAATCCAGGACGAGGATCTATGAAATTTTCCCTTCACAACATGGAAGCAAATCATGTGCTCCATGGAAATAGAGAATTGTCTGGAAGGATGGAAAACAATAAAACATACTACATTTCCCTTGTTGAAGGGATAATAGAGGAAAAAAAGCATGATGCCAATGATATTCAAGTCTTCACCAACTAGGAGTTGTATGTAATCCAATGAAAGGACTCCATTGGTTTTAGAAAGACAATTTAAAACCCCTTTATAGGGAAGCAATAAATTGGAGTTGTGAATTTCAATATTTTACCATGGATTAATTTGTAGACATTCAAAGGATGTCTAGTGATATAATGTCCAGAGCATTATTGAGCACAGATGTCGATGTCAAATATGACATAGGATCACCATCCACTGCAACAAAAATCGTTGATCAACATCAAGATAGGTCCCCAGTATCTGAATTGGTTGTTGTTATCATTTTTCTTGGGTCTATCATGGAATGGTTCTTTCACTAAATAATAACATGTTAATGTATTATTTTTCCCGAACTTGCAATGATTATTCTTTTTTTTATGGGTGAAAAATATATGGAAAAATGTAATATATTCCATGTATATGGAAAAATGTATTTTGGTAAAAGTAAGCAAGTCGTGATCTTGCAATTTCCATTAAAAAATTATGGTGCTTTCTAACTACATTTTACGTTTTAGATTTTTGGCTGAAATTTTGAGAAATATTTTTTTAAGTCAAATCATTATTTAATTTTTATATGTCTCAAAATGTCAATAATTTTTTTCCCCTTTTCTTATAATGAGGGATTAGGTTGATTAACAATGAAGCTTTTGACACAAGTCTTGTTCCTCATTCATACTTGTCTTTTTTCAATAATCAGAAGAAAAATTGTAGAATTTGTCCCATTGCCCATTGCCTTCAAATCTATAATGAACTTATGCAGAATAATTAATGATTTCTAATATTCCCAAAATCATATGTTTTGGTTTTTTATGCCTAGTTGTATCCTGATGTAACATCATGAACCGATATCATGGAAAACATATAACCCTAAAATGTTGTCATGGTATTTTCTCTTTTTGTAATAACAATAAAAACTTGAATTGTTGAAAGGGATACTTTTCTCATCCTTTTAAAGAGCATATGCTAATCCATATTTTCATCAAAATAGACTTCTCCAGATGAAAGTAGGGTGAGGAGGGAATTTTGTGCAGTTTTTTTGGGTTCCGTGTATCACTACATAAATTTGTGGACCATGGTCATAACTATATTTATTCAATTGCAACTCAATTTTGGTTTCGTTTTAATATAATTTGGATAAAAGCTATTAAAATATGTATAGTTATGAAAGACTTGATTTTATTTGAAATATTTTTGAGCTTATGTTGGTGCATTGCATAAGGTTGTGGTTATTGGTGGTTGGACAAGTTTTTCCATGTTGGCTTTTGTTCGCAAATGTTTTTAACTATTAATGGTGTATTATTATATATGACTGTATTGTTGAGGAATTTTAATGAGTATTGATGTATTTCATTCGAATCCCTTGGTGCCAATAATAGGTTACCACATACCACCAAGCTAGTGTATACTAATATATCCACTAATCTTAAATTCTCACTGTGGTTTTCCCCCACTTCATAGCGAAATATCAAAATGGATGAGGCCAAGTGAAAGTCCCAGATGATTGCAACTGAATAGATATCCCTCAAACCTAATATTTAATTTTAAGGAATATTTCTCACTCTATGTGGTCACTGGTTGCAACCCCTCTGGTCATGTTTCTTAAAGCACTCCTAGAAAATTTAACACCAGGCCACTGAACAACTGATAAAACTGTGAGTCTTATTCAAAATTCATTTTGTATATGTTAAGAAGAATGATAAAATCTTACTACAATAAAATAACAAGCCACACCCCAATTGATAAAATTGTCAATTTAATAAAACATTTATTTTCTACCCTTCATATATGATGAATTAATTAAAACACTGACGATCAAAAGGTGGCCCATTGTACTCAAATATGAATTTCCACAAATTAGAAATTAAACTAATTGTACTATTGGGCATCTTACCCTCATGGAATTGGAAAGCATATCAAATATTTGAATGGATTTGGATAATTTCTGGATCAATTCATTGACATGTTTAGACCCACAAGACATAGTTTGTATTGTAAAAGGAATTATTAGCCACCAAATAAGCCTTACTAGAGTAAGGCATGATATGAACTAAAAAATATACTTACAAGAAATTATTTTATCTCTTAAGTCTTAGGAATCCAAGACATTCCCAATTTCCAATCTAATCATATGTAGTTCGTTTAGTATTATTATTATTCACTGTAACGCATCAGAATATAAAAGTAACATTATAGCAATCGCATTCCCTAAGGTTGTAGCCTTGGATCATATTTAATTATGCATTTCTTGTATAATGTATTCCATCACTATTTAAGTGAAACTTCGGCGCAACCATTTTTTCACCGAAAAAATAACGTTCATATCTAGTTCATTTTTACAGGATAATTGTCCAAGTAGTTTGTTTTTAACTTTACAATCTAGTGAATCTTTTAAGTCGTTTCCATGTGCATTTTTAGCAATTTCTCAGTTCATCCTACTGTTTATTTGGACAATTTTACTTGGAATAATCTTGAGATTCTTCCAATAAACTCCAACATTCCTCAAATGTTTCAATTGTTCAAAATTCAACATGGCCATGGGATCATAACAGAACAAAAAACTCAGAAATGACACATGCATGGTAAAAACCTCAAAATGGAAACATCCATGCAGCAAAGGAGGAAATTTATCAAAAAATCTTATAAGGAGGTTATTTTAAATATTAGTGAGAATTGGTTCCATTGATTCTCTTGTTGACCCTTAAAAATGTCATCACCCAAAGAAAATGTATTTTTTGTAAACCCATTATCAATTCATCAAATATATTTAATTGAGAATCATGCTTTCAGTAGAGTTATGCTTTGCATTTAAGGGAGAATCTATTCTAGAGAGTGAAGTGATTTATAGTGATTTAGATGTGATGAAGGAGCATACATGCTTCAGTGTGTTTCTTCCTTCACAACTTATATACCTACATGTGTATGGGTGGAAACAATAATTCTCATCTTTGGAGACACAATTTTTTAGTTTAAGGAATGGTAGAAAAAACCATTCCACCTATAGTAATACATTTGAAATCTTCCTCACACTAACTTTTGTGTTCTTGATTCACATACATAGATTTCTGTTTTTTCAAGCAACAAATTTAAAATATGAGCCTTTATGCATGTTTGAAGAAACTTTGGGATAACTTGGAACTAACACGTCTGGCATGGAATCTTTATGGTAAGGTACTATTTGCATAATTTTTTTTTTCCAAATGGTTCATTGCTTTCCTACACAACAAGGTCCACATGTTGTAGAGGATTTATGAATTTGTGATCTACATCTAGCATAAACAGTTTCAACTATAAATATTTGATTTGATCATGGCTAAACACATGTATTGAGCATGCTAACTAAATAACTTTAGAGGGTCATTCTCTCTATTCATATTTTTTCCTCCTTGGATATACTTATTTCACTTATTTTGTGATAGTGAAAAGTGGATTAAGTGGGAACTCCAATGCCTAGGCTTAGGTCCGGATGTGAATGGAATAATATTCTTTGCAGGGGGTAGATCCAACACTTTTCTTCAAAAAATTTGAAATTTTTCCCTTTCCAATTTATGCCTCATTAGGCTCTTTGAGTTCATTTTTCCTTCTTGATTCATCAATTTTTGGTCTCCATCATCCTTTTCTGAATGTTTGGAGCACCTTCAATCATTAAAAATTACAATAAATTTCTTTGCACATCCATCGCACTACTCTCATAGGACCAATTAAGTCTGAATTTACTAACTCTTGTTTCTTGCTCTTTCTCCATGCACGCACTTTCAAAATTTAATATTATGTTATTGCTTGATAATAAATTCACATAGAAACATGTCTAATCCAACGATAAGAAACCAATGAGTAATATTTAGTTTCCTTAAAGCCATTAATTTTTGGTAGTTAAGGTGGAAAAAACATGTTTAGTCTGAAACTAAATCCCAAACTACTGCATTTTGTTTCTTTCAATTTGACATCTCTTTATTAAATGGTTATCGTAGCATTGAATTATCTCTTAGGAGTTTTTGAATAGATGATTCTTTCTTTTGGTGTGTCCGTCTATCCAAAGCCATCTTTTTGTTGAAATTTTTACTTTTAGGGAAATTACTGCAACCTTCAAAATTTCACCTCTTTCCTAGAAGTTTCCTGGATCTAGTTTGTGAATTTACAACTTTACAGTTGATCTGAAATATAATAAAATATTTCACTTCTAAACAAATCCAATCCACTAGGAAATTAGTGAGAAATGTTACTAAAACTTATGCCACAAATTTCTGCACTCTTAAGGCAATCTTCATGATGCATACACCACAACTAAAAATCACTTAATGATATAAATAATTAAATCATTGAATGCCTCCCTATTGTATCAATATCAATGTTATTGTCAACAATTTTAGCCTGGAATTATCTAAGACTAACAAGACATATAAGTGTTGTAAATTACCAAACCATGAAGAAAACGATAGTTGAAAATAAAATATTCTACAAAACCATTTTGGACAACTAAACTTTATATATATAGATAAAATATGAATTTAAAGTATATATTTGCAGCTTCAGATAAGTTGGTACAACCCTCCAATATATCCACATTTTTTATGATAGTATTGGTTGCGTAATAGAGTACCTCGTCACGTACACACTTGTTTTGAGTTTCTTTTCAATCCCTGGTTTTGATTTTCTTTCGTCATGCGTGCCCATATTAATTCTTTTCAGGACTACAAGAACCAGTCGGCATATTGATTTTCTCCATCACATTCCCACTGTTTGAGGATGTTCCAGGCATAGTTTTGCACATAAGACGATGTCGAAATAGTAATAAAAATGCAAGAAGTTTTCATTCAACAAATGAGAACAAGAGAAATAATGAGAATCACATTATATGAATCATATAGCTTTATAATGTATTTATTTTTAATATGATTTTTCAAAACTCAGAATTGGATCTAGTACACATGGCCCAATAAGGAATATTAAGAATATTTTACCACTCAAACCAAATAAATGAAACAACCCTATCCAAGTTACTATGCATTGAATTGGACCATCACTTCGTAAAGTACATGCATGCACTCTCTGGAAAGTACTTAACTATTATTTGTGCATACCTCATTGATTCTCACTAGAGTTGAAGCCCTTCCATGGATGATCAGTCATGGTAGAAGATGATGGTTATCCACTTGTTCTATAGTTACCTAGAAAAGTGTCATATGTTAGCGCAATGAAATTTTATAAAGCATCAAGATATATGTGCGTAAACAATGAAATAGAGTTTCAAATGTACATAACATGAAAGGTGTTGGCCTATGACCAAACACAAAGTGTAAGATTCCAAATAGTGAAAAATTTGATAGATCTAGAACATATTAGTGTTCTGATTTAAAACTACTTTTCATAAAAAGCAAGAACACAAACATATCTAGAAATGAAACCCTTCTATTTATATTATTAATTGAAAACAAAGATACATGCTTTGCAGTGGCATGGTCGACTTCTCATTAAAACAAAAAACCAAAACTGAATCGCAATTGTGGACCCTGGATGGATCCACTAGACAAATTCACCACGGGGTTTTCATCCCGGGATCAATGTTAGAACTGGACAGGCCAAGTTCTCAACCCAAACACAATAATTTAGATAAAAACTAGAACGAATCTAAATGCCTCGTTTCTATCTCCATTTATAGGCTTGATGTACCTTATTTTATTATTTTTCCTTGAAAACCGTCAACAAATACCATGGGTTGATACCATGGGAAAATACCATGATAATACCGTGGACCGATTTTGTCCACTTTGACCGGATCAAGAGAGGGAATATTAAAAATCCTCCTGCCCAAAGATTTCTTGTCCTAAAGCGATCCACCTCTATACACAAAAGAAGCATTTGTACATTGATACTAGGATCCCATACAACCCGATGTCCCATTCCATCTATGCATGTTGAATGGTCCTGAATGGATCCTTCGATACGTGGATCCCAAACAATCCTTTGACGAAGATCCAAAACAATCCTTTAGCCAATCCTACCCCCAATGGATTCTCTTGGATCCCAATGCCACCTAAATCCTGGGACTTGTGGGTCATGGTACCATTTCAACCCTCCATCACTGCCTGCACCAAGGGCCCCAAGTTGCAATATGCCCTTGCGTGTTAGTATCCTCTGAAGAATCAACCTATCAATAGAATACCAAATCATAATATCTCGCTAATCCATACTTGGGGAAGGATGAATATATGGAAATCTACTATGTTGATGTCGTTCGATGCTCAATTCATGTTTCTCCACTTGGTTATCCAACATGATGCATTTGGAGAATTCTACCCTGCTCTTCCCAATGTATAAAGGTTGTTTGTTCGTGTTGCAAGCCTTATCTATGTATTCATGTAGAGGGCTTCTCTTGAACTACCAATTGTACTCATCTCACTGCCTTGTGAGGGACTTGAGTCATTCCTCAACACTAGACAACTTGGTCGTTGATTCGGCACATACCTCTATGAGTTCCTCAATATTTCTGTTCTCTTGTAAAAAAATGTCTCGGGCTATCCAGACTCTCTACTTCAACAACATAAGATCTTTCTTGAAATTATTCATCATTTCCCGAAAGTCTTCTACTGAAAATTTTAGTGCCATGCTGACTGTATCTATTTGCACCCGATGCCCAACGACCACAACTTCAACTTGAGCCTTTCACCAAATCTCTAGGAATGGTTCATTTTTCACATTATGTTTTTCATATTGCTCCTTGTGATCATACTCATCATGCTAGTTCATTATAGCTAGATCCTCACTCAAATCTCCGAGGTCTCCTTCATCCGTGGAGACAATATGTTCATCCCTTTCAATTGTCGAACATAGATGCATTGGTGGAATTTTATCTATACTTGATTTTTCACATTCTTTATGGATATTCCCCTAGGGATCTACGAACTCAATTGTATAGGAGTTAACCTCATCAATGGCATTAGGTAGAATTTCCTCATGAACTTCCAAATGCTTATCATCCTACAAGCTTCCATAAATAATGTCATGATGTTGCTCACCATCTTGAAGATCAATAGAGCCAGCTACAAAATACTCACAATGATTTGAAGTAATCTCCTCTTGTTCTGTCTTTGTTACCTTCTTCTTATCACCTGGACAAGAATGGTTAACGGCCGAAGGTCCCTTGCAGATAAAGCATAGTCCTCTCCTCCTTAGTTCATTCTTGCTGCAGATTTTGTTCTTGCTTTCTCCATCAATCCTTCTCAAATCATTCTTAGTCAACACCTTTCTGAGCCATTTTATGTTTTGCCTGACCAATTTCTTGACTAGATCATTGGCAGGTGGTGATACCTTTGGTTCCTTCCTCCAAATGGTCAGCAATTTGGATCTTAGTATCTTGAATATGTCAGCATCTCCTTTTAAGAACAAAGACACAACCTTTTGCATGCATGCTTTGACATGGTCTGAGTGAGCTAATGTAATACTAGTATAAATGTTTTGGAGCAACTGAAATATCAACTCGTCACATTCCATATTCAACATGAATGCGCCAAAACTGAACTCTCCCATAAGTTTCAAAATTCTACAACGGTTCTGGTAAGTAGGAAACATGATATTATTCAACCCCTCAAGGGCTTCTACTATCAGTTGCAGTATCTCTCTCATGAGATCATTATTGTAATTATTGTAGGGAAGTAATGGTGATGTTAGAGCTAAGACCCTGATGAGACAAGAAGCAATTATGAGTCTGACCTCTTCATCAGGATGTTCCTGAAGTCTGGGTTGTATTAATGCAAGCATGGATGGTTTGAGAGCCCAACCGAGTTTCTTCCATTCTGGTTGTCTCACCTTTGACAAACATATGTCTAATTCCTCCAACTTATGAAGGTCTATGATTAATTTTGTTTGTTGCAATTCAGAGCCAATTGTGAAGAGCTTAACTCCTCTTTTTTTTCCTTCCTTCACCTCCCATGGTTTTTTTTGTTGTATAATGACATGGACCTTTTTTGAGAATGGTATCCTACTTTGACTATCATTTTTGTCTATGGAGGTATGATTGCTTAAAGGACCATATATCCTCACTAGTTCATGAAGGATTTTCTGGTTGTTTTCCAAAATTTCTTCAAGACAGTCCATTTTCAAACCTCTTGTAACACCCACAATTATATCTTTATATCTCTGATGTTACTATATGACCAAAGCTCCCTCCATACGATTCCATCCAACGGGGAGGAAATTGAAATGCATTCCTTCCTTGAATCGTCCTCATGGGCCCGTCTTCTTCAATTAAGGGTGTTGTATTATTAAGATAAAATGCATAAGAGATTTATGTATCCACCGTGGAATGCCACCATATATTTCTGCCAGCTATTAATTAAGAGATTCAAGCCTTGCATGATACCTTCTACAATTATACTTACTAAAATAATGGCAATGCAAACTTCTTAATATACATAAGGAAGACCATAATAAAATGTTATAAAAAAGCCCATTAAAATACCCATCTCCACATATATATATATATATATATATATATATATATATATATATATATATGGATACGATGTTTCATGCGATATCCATTTAAATACAAATGGAATCCATAAGGGAACGCTTTATTGTAATCAAGGCATTTTGACCAACAACTTCTTGAAGAGAGTTAGCCCTTATGGAAAACATTTAAATATAATTCCAGGCTTAATGAGACTACGACAATCATAGAAATGTAGATTGGTGATAGGAAAAATGTACGTGCCTTTCCCTGGTGGCCTCTTAATGATGAGTGATGCCCTTCCTTTCCCCACACAAAGGGATTCCATTCCCTCGATCGATCTTGTATGCCAAACAAGATCTGCTCCAACTCTTAACCAATAGAAAACTCAATTGCAGATAATATATCAAGACGTTTTCGTGCACTTATTATGGAATCTAGAAAATAACTACAGGAAAAAATATTTCCCTTACTATTCTGCACCAGTGTGGATACCCTTGGAGCTAATGACAGTTCACTACAATTGTCGAATCAAGCGGTGCTCATCCCAAAGTGCTAGAAAGTCAACGAGGATGCATTGCTTGGCCTCGTTGATGCTAATCGACTTTCCCATGTGCCCAGAACATGATAGCTCCCTCAGCTCGTGATGTGCGGTTTGATGTGGGTGTCAGACTAGTCTTTCCGAACATTCTCACTCCCAGAATTCCCAAGATATGTGAACTTTATTGCTTGGATCCCTGCTACAATATTTTTAATGTTAAGGTGATAAACTTGATATATCAGGAACCTTCTTAATTAAACATTGTCATATAATCCATTGCGAATTAAAATAGAATACCATTATCCATTAAATAATCTCCAAATGAAATTAACTTTATTCATATATCAGCCTTCGCATCACAAATGGTTTGACCATTAGGGTCAATAGACCACTAGTATCGATTTATAACCCTAGTGTCTTTGCCACGGTGCTGCAGTAACTGAAAGAGAAAAATAAATCACTTAACAAAGAGTTAGCGCTACTTCTATAGTGATCTGGAATATTATGCCCTCCCATCGTGCGGAAAAGCCTCAGATGGACGTCAGTCTCTTCTTTCGCTCAGGGTTGTGTTCAACTGCCTTCATGTTTCCACAGGCTCCCTATATCGCTGAGCCATAGATAGATCGTCGAATCCTTTCTAGGTTGTGTCCCACCATCCCTCAGCTATCTTCGCTCTCCCATGGCTGCGCTAAAGGGGGTCACAACTAATGCAATATTGTAATCAAATGTAAAATATAGTGATCTACAATTGGCATGGATAGACCGACATGTGTAAAAAGGATCACTACTAACACTGCAACATAATGTCCTTTATTACCCTTCCTTCGATGCTCCTGAGTGGCGTTTTGGTCCTCAAATGCTGGCGCAATTCCACCTTGATGTATCACGGATATCCCTGCAGAAAAATATACTCCATAAAATTCAATAATAATGAGCTAATTAGGGTGGCTATAGATAACCATCGAAATTGCTGAGATTTTAGCTAGCGTGAAATCACCGAAAACTAATTTATCATGAAACCTTGAATCATGATCTTCTTTGTAGTTGATCTATAATAAAGCCTTAGGTTGGAAAGATGCACAACTCTGATCCAACTGTAAGATTCCAAACAGTGAAAAATTCGATAGATCTAGAACATATTAGTGTTCTGATTTAAAAATACTTTCATCAAAAACAAGAATAGAAACATATCTAGAAATGCAGCCCTTTTATTTATACTAGTAACTGAAAAAAAAGATACATGATTTGCAGTGGCGTGCTCAGTTGCTCATTAAAACAGAAAACCAATACTAAAGCACTATCGTGGACCTTGGATGGATCCACCACAGAAATTCACCATGGGGTTTTCGTCCTGGGATCAATGTTAGAACTAGCTAGGCCAAGTTCTCAACCCAAACACAATAAGAGAGATAAAAACCAAAATGAATCTAAATGCCTCATTTCTATCTCCTTTTATAGGCTTGATGGAAATTATTTTATTATTTTTCCTTGAAGACCATCAAAAAATACCATGGGTCAATACCATAGGAAAATACCACGATAATACCATGGACCGATTCCATCCGCTTTGACCAGATCAAGAGATGGAATATTACACAAAAGGGAGAGGGAGAGAAGAAAGCTAGTCCGGACTATCAAGGAGCTTCAAAAGGGACCCATGTGCATCTCAATTCAGTAGAGAAGGGGTAAATGTATCTGATAAGGCTTAAATAGTGAGCAAACTTCATTTTTGCCACCCCTCATATCATTTACCCTCTTTACCTATATTTTCCCTCCCTTATCCTTCAATTTCCCTTTTATAAAGCCCCTCGTTGCATATCTTCATCAGCAACATCGTTCCCCCGCAAGTTTTAACCTTTACATCTTAAAAGACTCAATGAAACCTATCTCGTCATTGATGTGACTTACCAGGACCCATCCAAACTTGATACACTACTCGCATCCACATGAAAACCTACATATTTTTCATTTTCCGCACCTTCCACCTTTTTGCATTCACTAGTTTTTAGCGCGTCGCATATCGCAGTTTGCGGATTTCACCACTTACCTATCACAGTGCCCGCAAGTTAAATATTTTAGCTTGTGATATGACCCGATTTCCATCACACTTCACAACCAATACCACATCGTAAATAGGCAATTATAATTTTTAAAATCTATACCAACCTCTATCTGTTGCGATTGACGAAGTCCATATTGCATCGCACACATTACAACTTCATGCTCCATTGTGCCTCACATATCTTGATGTTTAAATCATATTCTCGAAACTCATCATGTCCCGATTGTGATTTTGCAACGTGCTTTCAGCCCCACTTCCTCACCACGCCATCAAATCCTTCCCCACATCTATTGTCTCACCCTTGGCAGTAATTAAAATTATTCCTCTGTGTGTTATGTGCGGTACATCCCCTTCTAAAGTCTGGTCTCTGCTTCTCATTAGTCAAAACACAACATGAGTTATTGGTGGCGCAGCATGGTTATTCCTTTTCAGTTTGTCCATTAACCACTGTTGAAGAGTGGAGCACGTGCGGTACATATGTCTTTTCCATTTCAATTAAGGTGAATCATTAGAGCATGGAGTGAAAGCCTTTCGTTAGTAGCTGAAATCAAGTAGTAGAAATCATACTACTCACAGGGTTTTCAGCCACTTCTTTCTACTCTGCTGAATATTTTGGGTTATAGCCTCCTAGGCTAATTGTTTTGTTCCTTTTTACTGTTATATAGTGATTTTTTTCTGGGTAAAATCCTGATTGTACCCATTCTATTTTGATTTTTCTGTTGCAGGAGCGATTGCTTAAGGTATTCTCTGATAATTTGTTAGGATATTTTTGTTTCGCCTGCGTGGATCGTTCTTGATAGAATATTTGGTTAAAAAGCCTCAGGGCAGAACTCTATATGTAGTGAGCTCTAAGATGAAGAAAAGGTTCTGAAATTTTGGAATAATTTTGCTGTAGTTCGGTATGACTGTGTTCCTTGTGCTCTGAGATACATTTTAGGGAGATTTGCTTGAAATAAATATAATACAGAGCTGATATTTGGATTCTAGATGGAGTAATGATCAATATGTATTTTTTTTATTTGTTATCGGTAATCTCCTCTTCATGTGTAATCATCTTGCATGCTATTCTTCTTTGATGGTTCATGTAATGTAGCTGTCGGTGATCTACAATTTTATTCATGAATTCCTATCAGTATAATGCTTAGATGTTAACGCTCACGTAATTAAGCTTGTTGTATTACCTTAATTTTTGCTCCACGAACCTCTATTGTTATCCATATTTTATTTATATGTGTTTCCTCTGAGTTTATACGGCGCAGATTCTTAAACTTCTTAAGCATGTCTCTCGTGGGTTCCTTCTCCATTTTCCCTCAATGCCTGTACATATTTTCAATATTTTTGCTAATTGTTTTATACTTGGCTAATTTAAAAGTCACTAAGCTTCATAGCCTCTTGATCCCTCTCACAATATAAGGAATTCACAAGAATCGACTCCAAGACCTTCTCACTCCATGAACAACCAAAACCATTGTTTCCTCATTCGCTATTTTGTCATAGGAATTTTGTGTTGTTGTCTACTTTTAACCTCTGATTTTAATATGTCCTATACATTGGTATTTTGAAACTCAGGGTTGTCTCTAGGAGCTACAATGTATTTTTGGCACTGTTTCCGGGGAGTGAATTTGAAAACCTTTTCCCTGGGATACGACATTATCTTCACCCTTAAATTAGGTGAGCAAGAAGGGTTGAGAGTTGCATAGCCCTCACCTTGGTAACTCCACTGTTATCAAAGTTCAAATCAAGAATAATCCTGGATTACACCAGACCTCATACCTACTCAGATACTTCTCAGCAGAGAACCCCTTATGTATCTAATCGTGAAAAGATTATATTTAGGAGAATCTGGAGGGAGAAGTAGCCCATCCAGGCTGACCTACCCTCATTATCCCTAGAAGATTCGCCTTCATCTTCTGAGAAAGCTGATATATATGGTCCTAGATCCACGGATCGTATACTTGAATACCCTCAAGAGACCTATGTTTTAACTAGTTCAGACATAAGGGACGAAGCCAAATTCCTGATATTTCTTTGCCTCCTTTGCATCCTACTCCAGAGGCTGAAGAAGTCAAATAAACTACAACACTCTAGAACTCATTACAGATAAACATCCAAACCTTTGCTCAGTATATAACTATCGTACCACAGCAAAATCATCCTCAAAATACACCATCACCCTTCATGGTTGTACCAGGCTTCCTCCTCAACAAATATGCTCCATTGGATTTGCCTCAAGTATTGCATGACATGCCTCACGATTATCTAAAGATATTGCCTCAGTTTACCAGGGAAGACAACACTTCTGTGTAGAAACATATCGAAGACTTATGCGCCTTTGCTGAAAATGTTAACGTAGAACACATAGATGTGGTGTTGAGGCTTTTCATCCAATCCTTGGATGGAGAGGCTTGAAAGGGGTTAAAATCTCTTACTAATAATGTAGTCACCACTTGGGAAGAAATGGATAATTTATTCACACTAAAATGGGAGAGAAGAGGGACTATGGATATGTCCTCAGAGAGTTCAGTGCTTTGAAAAAGAGACACGACGAGGATGTTACAAAATTTATAAAGGGGTTCAATAATCTCTACAAAAATCTCCCCATCGAGGTAAAACCTCTACAGGAAGCTTGTAAGGTGGTTTTCACAGGATCTTTCAAAACTGAGTTTGGTTTCATTCTAAGGGAAAGAAAGACTACATCCCAAGAATAGATCCAAACTGATGAACTGGAAGTAGAAGCAATTTTTTCTTCTACAGGAAAATTCAAAGGGAGGACCAAGCATGATGACATAAGAAGGAGTAGGAAGAGGCTTATACCTCTAATCATGTAAGGGAATCACCAGAGTATAAAATTGAAAAGATGAATAAGCTGAACAAGAACCTCTCGAATAAGCTGGTGAAGCTTGAATTGGAGGCTAAGAATTCCTCTCCTCGTCCTAACAATATGATTGCAAATCGTGGGTTAAATCCAAAATACCGGAAGCCCCCTATATAGTTGTTACAACGGGAATGGAAGGAGCAACAAGATCACACCCAACCTCCTCTATAATTAGAAGGTGAAATAGAGGGATAAGTTGAGGAAGTAACTGACTTCCAAGAAGTTCAATTCCTCTCTTATTAAGAACATGAAGAAGGTGAACTCACCCTACAAGACAAACTAGAAGAAAAGGAAGTTCCCCCCAAGGATCAAGATATTGATGATTACTGTAGGCAGTTTGTGGACTTCATGCAAGCTCAGCCCCATAGGAAGTATGACCTCAGGTCCTCTAGAAAGAGAACCCGAGTGCAGGAACAAAATGAAGAATCAATACCAAGAGGACAGACCTCTTCTAGTTCTTCCAGTAAGGGGAAGAAGCCTTTAGAAGAGTTTGCAGATCATAAGGCCACTACTTCCACCTCCACAAAGTTAGGTTCTGATACTCCTACAAACACGAATTCCTCTTCCATGGATTCGAACCTACCTAACCACCTTAAAGATCAGTATAAATAATTCATTGCAAAAAAATCTCCCATGACCTTTAACATCTAGAAAGAGCTAGAGAAGGTCAAGATCTTGGTTCCCCTAACTGAGCTCCTAAAGCAGCCTTCATATAAAGCCCAAGTGTCTCAATTCATGCTGCCTCATAGCGTAGGACGTTTCCCTACAGCCTCAATCTCCAAGAGGAAATACCCATGGTAGTCTTTGGACCTCATGTAGAAGAGTTGGACTCAACCACTCCCCAATTCTATGTGTCTCTACTTATTCATGACCTGTTAATGCACAACTGCATGCTAGATTCCAGGGCTTCACATAATCTATTTCCATTATCTGTCATGGTGTGGTTGGGGTTGTAGATCAGTAGACCTTATAAAGATCTATATTCTTTTGATTCCAAGAGGGTGAAGTTATTGGGCATGTTCAAACATTTGGTAGTAAAATTGGCCTAGATTCGGGCCGAAAGTGTGGTGATGGACATCATTGCTGCTAATATCCCATCTTGATTCAGAATGTTTCTATCCAGATCCTGGGGATCCAAGATTATAGGGTCCGTAAAACTAGACCTTACTTATGCCACTATTCTAGTATTTGGAGGAGAGGATAGAAGGTTATACAGTCAATCCAGATTCGTGAAGATGGTAACCAAATAAAATAGTTCCACAAATTCCTAGTATATGGTAAGGAGGTAAAATTCTCTTGTATCATGGTTGAGGAGGATGAACATTTCCTACAAGAAACAAATGTTTTCCTTATAATACCAAAGAGTTCCATGAGTAGAGGGGAAACAAGATATGGACATTGCAGTTTCATGGAGCTAATTCACAAGACGGTAATGGGGCCGGAGTACTCTTGATATCCACAGAAGGATGCTTGGTTCCCCTCTCCTTTAAGATAGAATTCAAAGCCACAAATAATATGGCTGAATATGAAGCACTGTTTCTAGGGTTGAAAACGTTGTGGAATATGAACATACAAAACCTCAAGGTGTTTGTGGATTCAGAGCTTGTAGTGAGACAAGTCACGAAGCAATGCCAAAACAAACACCCACAGCTCATAGCCTATAGCAACGAGGTATGGGATTTAATCGAGAATTTATTTTCTGCAGTTAATATTCAGTTCATACCAAGGGACAAGAACAAAATGGAAGACTCACTAGCTATGGATGCTAGCAATTTCCATGCGCACAAAATCTGTTGCTCATATATGAAGTTGAAGTGCAGTACCGCCCGTCTATTCCAAATAACATAAAGCATTGGGAAGTCTTTGAAGATGAAGAGAAGTTCCAAAATTTCATGGAAAATATAGGCTAATTTTCAAATATGGTGATCGATTCAGTCCCTGAAGATGACAGTGAAGAGCCAAAATCTAGGTGGGAAGAAAAACTAATCGGACACCATGTTCTGCAATTAAACGGAAATGTCATCCCCAGAGGGGTTGTGCCATTGGAGAGGTTTTCTGACAAGAACGACATCCCAGTAAATCCCAACAAAATGACCATCGATGATCTTTTGAGTGATGTGAATATTGGGACAGAAGAAGATCCGAAGGTGCTAAGTTTGTCGAAAGGTGTTCCGAAATATCTCAGTATATTCCAATCATACAAAGACGTCTTCACCTAGTCATACCAAGATCTGAAGACTTTTGACATAGATATTATACAACATAAAATACCTCTGAAAGAATATGCAAAGCCTCATAAGAAAAAGCTAAGGTAGATCAACCCCCTTCTCCTCCCAGCTATCGAGAAGGAAATAAAGAAGATTTTGTAAGCCAAGATCTTTGTCCCTTTAGGATATTCTGATTGGTTGGAGAACCTGGTGCCAGTAAGGATTAAGAATGGTGAAATTAGCCGTGGATTTTTTCAATTTGAATAGATCCTCCCTCGAGCATAACTATCCCCTCCCAAAGATGGACCACATCCTGCAAAAGGTGGTGGGATATTTCCACATGTCCATGATGGATGGCTTCTCGAGGTATAATCAAGTGGCAGTGCTCCTCGAAGACCAAAATAAGACGACATTCACCACGCCTTGGGGAACCTTCACGTACACCTCAATGCCCTTTGGCTTGATAAATGTCGGTGCTACATTCCAGCGTGCAATGGACATCACTTTCATAGGAGAGAAAGACAAATTCGTGGTGAATTACCTGGATGACACCACTGTCTTTTCAAAGAGTGACACTGAACACATCGAGCACCTTTGTAGAACCTTTGAAAAATGATGCAGGTATGTTTTGTCTTTGAACCCTCAGAAATCCATGTTTCCTTTAGAAGAAGGAAGGTTACTAGGTCACATAGTGACTAAGGAGGGAGTGAAGATCGATCCAAAGAGGGTAGAGGTGATAGATGGCATCCCCCTACCAAGAAAGAAGAAGGAGATCTAGGTGTTCCTGGGAAGAATTAATTTCCTCAGAAGGTTCATTCCCAACTATGCCGAAATTTCCTGCAATATCACTAGGATGTGGAAGAAGATTAGTGAAGCTAGATGAACCCATGAATCTAGGGACGGCTTTAACAAGATCAAACAGGCCTTCGTGGAAGCTCTCGTGTTGGCCAGTCTAGATTATGGGAAGCCGTTCATGATCTTCTCTTTCGTATCTCCTCACACGATAGTTGAGTAATTTTAAAGTAAAATGTTGAAGGACATGAGCAGCCCATTTTTTTGTTCACCCAAGTCCTACGAGATGCCAAGTTGAAATACGATATCTTGGAAAAGAAAGTTGATTCCCTGGTCAAATCTTTAAATTCATTTCGGGTATATGTATTAAATTTTACTATAGCTGCCTATGTTTGCATAGCAGCGGTAAAATATATTTTGGTATAGGGAAACAGTGAGGGAATAAGGGGTAAGTGGATAGCCAAGATTCAGGAGTATGAACTGGAGATGAAGCCCACCAGGCATTAAAGGCCAAGGGTTGGCCAAAAACTTATCTAAATCCAACTCTCGACCTATAAGTATAAATATGTCTATGACAAGAGGCGAGGCACATGAGGCCACAGGTGCACATCAAATCATAGAGTCCTCCACTCAAAAAACACACGTGAATTACTTTCTCTCCTCATGGTATAAATATGCAGTGGAATATATTTTATTGCTGAGATGGCATCCTAACTATGATAAGGCCAAGTACCATGACTTAAGGTTGAAGTCTCAAAAGTATATTGTGGAAAATGGGCGACTTTACTGGAAATACTCGATAGGGATCTTACTATTGTGGTTAATAGATTAGGTGGTGGACCAAGTGATGGCTGAGTTCCAAGAAGGGATATGTGGCAGACACTATATCTCACAATCCATCGCACACAAGATCCCGAGGGTAAGTCTCTTCTGGCCTAAATTGTTTGGTGATGTGCATGCTCGCATCTAGACATGTGAGAAGTGTCAGACGTTCACTGAAAAGAAAAGGTATGCACCTCTCCCATTGATCCCAATACATGTTGAAGAACCCTTTAAGCAATGGGGAATTGATTTCATATGAGAGATCCACCTTGCTTCTAGCAATGAACATCGATGGATCCTTATTACTACAAATTACTTCACCAAGTGGGTAGAAGTCGTGCCCACAAGAAATTCTACAAATTCACTAGTGATGAAGTTCCTAGAGGAGAACATAATAGCCAAGTTTATATACCCACCTAAAATCATCATAGATAATGCAGAGGCATTCAAGTTGGTTGAATTTGTAAATTTTTGTCAGCGTTACAATATCTTGTTCACTCTACTATATACTACCCACAGTGCAACGGGCTAGTTGAATCATCTAGCAAGATGTTGATGATAATTCTAAAGAAAACCATAAATGAAAATCAAAATAACTAGGACTCTCAGCTCAAGTTCGCTCTCTGGGAAAACCACATCACAACTAAGATATCTACAGGAAAATCCCCTTATGAAATGGTGTATGGCAAGGCCGCAATCTTCCCCATTCAACTTGCATTTCCCATGGCATGGTTCTTACAAGAAAGAGAGGAGGAACCAAATGACTGCATTCGAAGAATGAATCAGTTGGTGGAGCTGAATGAAACCTGGGAATAGGTAAGCCTTATACTAGCATTGTATCAATAAAAAATGAAAGGCTTATTTGACCAGAGAGCTAAAGATAGAGAAATCCAAGTTGGGGACTTGGTAATGTGATGGGATATCAGGTGAGAAGACAAAGGGAATCATGAGAAGCTCGAATGCCTCTGGTTTGGTCCATTCACGGTGGTAGAGGACAAAGGCAACAATACTTTCGCGTTGGATAACCTAGAAGGAGACATACTTGAGGCACCCGTAAATGAGTAGTTCCTTAAGTTTTACTTTCATCACTGATCAGTGCTGATCTAGCTCATTGTATATATCTTTCTAACTATATATGTCGTTTCACTGTACTCTCCTCTGGTTACCCCCCCCCAATTTCATCTTCCATATCATATTCCATTGTTTCCATTTTGTTTCATCCATTGTTTGAATTTTCCATTTCACCTTCCATATCATCTTCCATTTCTTCTTCCATTTTGTGCCCACCTGATCATTGATGTAAAAAATTTTCTAATCATTATGCATTTGCGACTCCATGTGTAATATTCAGAAATTAGCATGTAGCTAATTAGAATATTGATTTTTGTTGTTTGCACATAGGTGATGAATAAATGGGTAAGGAGGCCCATAATTTTTCCGAAATATGAATAAAATCCCTCATAGTGTAAAAAGGGATCAACATAGGAGCTGGATTTCACACCCTGAGGTGTGAACAGGGACATTCTCATGTGGACGAGGTCAATTTTGACCAAGTCAACAACGCTAGGATAGGAGGTGGAGATCATCTTGTGAGACAGCGCAGAGATAGTGGGAGGAAGATTCCCTGGTGGAGGAAAACCTAATGAGTGGGACCCAAAGTGAGAGGGCTTCCATTTGTATAAAAGGAGGGAAAGGCAGCCATAGCAAGACATCTTATGAATTGAATATTGTATTTTGGTCTGCATGACTATTCTACTTTCTCCAACTGTTTAGTTGAGATTGTTGTGCTGCTTAGCACAAGGAATTCCTGTTTAGGAATTCCTTCTCCTTTCTTGAGAAGCTTCTTGAGGGAAATTGTACTGAATTTCTCCACATCGAGGCTTGAGGCCAAGCATCCTCCTTTAGCGACATCATTATTTCTGTAGTAGTATAACATTTTGTTGCAGTGGGGATCCACAACACTAGTTCCATAGCTTGTTTTTCAGAGGAGGAAGCTTTCTTTCCTTTGGAAGATCAATGAGGGAGATTCTAGAGCATATTTTCATATCTTAGCACTTGGCAAAAGTAATCCTATTAGCTAAATCATATTCCCTTGCAAGAACTGTGTCATTTCTTGCAGTGTTGCATTGTGAGGGTCAAACCCCTCAATCTTGAGCTACTTTCTGAGGGAAAGACCAGCCTTTCTCCCAGAAAGTTTGTAAGAAGGATTTTCCTTCATTCATTGTATTACTCAGCTATATGTAGGCAGAGATTTAGTTATACTACGTTATTCCAGATCCATATCTGTAGATCTAAAATTTTTTACTTGTGCTTTCATGAAACCCTTACCGAGTTATCTTCCCAATGTGTAAGAAGGGCTAAATCCCTATTTTTGTTCATGCGTTGAGTAATAAGATTATAGATCTATTATTTTTATAATATTGTAGTAGAAACCCTCATAAAATCATGCTGTTACTTGCTTCAGTAATTATGCATTACATAAGTCATGGGGTTTGGGCATTTTTAAACCATATCGGGACTGGGAAAACTATTTAACACATCAAAAGGGATTTGTTTCTAATTCCCTTCTATATGTGAGTCCCCTAACACATAATATAATGGATACAAAAGAAATTTCCCATAGTTATAATACATTTTTCCGGAAATAACGTTTTCTTGGTCTACATTGCCGCATTTCTCCACTTTGGGATAATATAGTGGACATATTTTTCTTTTGAAACTTTAATTGATGGTTGTGTGTTCAACACACATTTTATGAGCTGATTTTTCACTATAATTTCCAGTTTTATGTTGATTTATTACTGCATCCCCATTTTGGGATATTACAGTGGTATCAGAGCATAATCTTGGCTAAGCCTATGAGTTTCAGATATTATGCTATCAAAAGGATAAGAATACAAATAGAAGAAGAAATATCAAAATTATGGAGAGGATGAGCCTTATCTCATCACTTTTCAGATCCAAGAAGAACCTCTTCAAGGAGGTTAAGAAGATGAAGGAGAAGAGATGTAATGAAACTCCTAAAGGGCTTCAAGAAGAGGAAGGGCCATGTACTTCCTATTCTCAAAGAGAAGAATAAAAGAGGCATGAAGGAGAATTGGAACATGAGATCCTATGTGGATACCTTGTTGAGTACAAATCTCAAACTAGAGCCTTCAAGGATTCTTTAGCTTTCCCACAGCTGATTCAGCTGGAGGAAGAGAGGAGGCCTTGCAGCACAAGAAGAATCAAAGGCAATAGGTTTTTATTGTCCAATTTTTATGGGTCATCTCTAGCAAGGACTTGGGAAAGAAGGATTGATGCATCCTTCCTACAAAATCCAATGGAAGAGAGAAAGGCAATAGAGATTATAGTGCTACACATGGAGGGTGAGGCAAGCACTTGGTGGTTCAGCTAGATAAGTCATGAAAGAGTATATACTTTTGAAGATTTTACTCAGAGGGTGATCAAGAGATTTGATGAGGAGAAATTAGAGAGGGAGGAACACTCACCACCACTTAAGGAGACTAGTACCAGTGCAATCACAACCCTGGAGGAGCAGCCTTTAACATCAGCAGTTGGGGGAGCCAACACATTGGAAGGAGGAACTCTTGCAGCCATACAAGGTGTTCCCAAGTCCCATCAAGGTATGATTGAATTTCCACTTTCTATTATTGCAAAAAATATTTTAGAAGGTTGTGGAAATCTGCCTTTGCATGACCAAGGGTAAACACATATTGCTGGTCTAGAGTAGCAGGATTTCACTATGCTGTGAAAACTTGAATGGTTCAAGGAAGGAATGAACCATCATCCTCCTGTGCCATTATTGAGTTGCATACCATACTTTAGGTTGGGGGAGAGGATGAATCTTGTCCAAAAGAAACTCATACAAAACCCTATGTTCATCCTTGAGTTGGAGTATGAGACATCCATTGCATCATTGGAGAGATTAACAACGTTCTCATTAAGCAACAATGAGCGGGTTTTTCCTCCAACATACTTGGATATTTATAGATTCGGGATGGTCATGGGTATGAGATATTTTCTAGGAGATCTCCAAGGAGTTTCATTTCAACATCCCATGAAATGCAATAAGAGAAAACTAATTTTGTAGGATGGTAGTCTTCATTGGAGGAGTATGAAGGTGGAAAATGGTAGGAGACATCCACACATGACTGAACGGGAGTGGATGGAAAAAAGAGGTTGTTGAGCCACTTTCATATTTATGAAACCGAGCAGCAGGAGGCATGTTGGCTACTCTTAAAAGAGTTTGGCCATCATGAAATGTATCCTTCTCCAAAGGGTATGTTGGTGGAGGGAATTTGGCGGGACACTTGCATCATATGGCATCAAGGAGGTTGGGTGCATTATGTTGATATGTTCTCTTTCATGACAATCAAAATTTTTTTACTTAACGATTTGTATGATGGAGGTATGAGGGGGCAGCAAGAGTTATTGTTGCTATGGTTACTCTTGGGAGAGTATGGGCAGAATTTTTCCCATACTTATCATGATATTCCTAGAAAGGAGGATGGCACTTTCAAGGTGAAAAGAGGCTACCCTTCAGCATTGGAGGATAAGGATGGGTTTCCACATAGGGAGAGGATTACCCCACATAGCAGCATGAGGGTGAATGAGTTTGGCGTGTGGAATGTCAAGGGAAGAAGTCATGGAGTGGCAAGAGCCTTATCACTAAGGCAAACCATGATGTCACTTGGGAGTATGTTTCTATTGATGGAGTGTTCAAAGGGGAGTATGCATCCCTTCATTTTGTAGATTTTTATGAGAAGATTCTCATGGGAGGACTCATCCATGAACCTCACTTTAATCTTACTCACTATGTATAGTAAGAAATAAATATCTGCACTTACTGCCTATTTCATTGAGTATTTGCATCTTCTCACCATCTATGTACAATGCATTGCTCCACAAGAGGGCAAGATTATTTTTGGGTTTCATGGTTATTCTATGACCAATATTTATGATGATAACCCTTATCTACATGACTTTGGGAAAGTATGTTGTCATTTTTATTATGATCAGCTGATATATATTGCTGCTTACTATCACATAGTATATAAACAAACATGCACGACTACTTAATTGTTGGAGGACAACTTGCCACATGATGTTATAAAACAACAGTTGGAAAGACTGCAGTGTATACACTTGGGAAACCATTGGTATTATCTAAAATTGCACATAACCTTCAATAATTTTCTGATTTGGATGTCAAATGGTGATGATGTGCCATTCATTTTGAATGGGATGGTTTGGGACAACATGATTCATGACATGGGGGAAAGGATCTTTGGATATCTAATCTTCTTATTGCCACTTGAGGGCAACCTTATTGTAGCCCAAGATCAGCATATGCTCTAAAATTATCATGAGTGTAGAGGAAGATAGTGTGGGGTAGGCCCTTTTCTCTACCATGTTCAGTTATTCATCCCACCTACATTGCAGGAGCCCAAGGTGGAGGAGATCGTTCATGAATTTCCATGTTGGAGGGTGAGTCATTTTGTATTAATGATAGCTTGGGGATGTAGGTTTCACATGGGATTGATAGTGCCTTAAGAGGACCTCTAGACATCACCTAGTTTCCTCCTTGAGTATTTCACCTTTTCATGATGATGGCTATTTGGTATGCTCCCCAAATGCTAGCTTGCATGGTTGGGGGGGTGGGGTGGGCGGGGGGGGGAATATGGAGATTTATTGTTCAGACAACATCGTATTCCTTGGAGGATTTCATCATATGAGGATGCTACAGGAGTAGGAAAGGAGAATTTTTACTTTTATCCTTGTAGTTGCTTGAGGACAAGCAACATTTGGGAGGGGAGGACTGTAATATTCCAAAATTAACATGCAGCTAATTGGAATATTGATTTTTTTTGTTTGCACATAGGAGATGAATAAATGGGTAAGGAGGCCCATAAATTTTCCAAAATATGAATAAATTCCTTCATTGTGTGAAAAGGGATCAACATAGGAGCTGGATTTCACACCTTCAAGTGTGAATAGGGACATTTGCATGTGGAAAAGGTCAAGTTTGACCAAGTCAATAGCGCTGGGATAGGAGGTGGAGATCATTTTGTGAGACAACGCAGAGATAGTGGGAGGAATATTCCTTGGTGGAGGAAACCCTAATGAGTGGGACCCAAAGTGAGAGGGCTTCCATTTGTATAAAAGGAGGGCAAGGTAGCTATAGCAAGACATCTTATGAATTGAATATTTTATTTTTTTCTGCATGACTATTCTTCTTTCTCCAACTGTTTAGTTGAGATTGTTGCGTTGCTTAGCACAAGGCCTTCCTGTTTAGGAATTCCTTCTCCTTTCTTGAGAAGGCTGTTGGGGGAGCTTGTACTGAATTTATCCACATCTAGGCTTGAGGCCAAGCATCCTCCCTCAGCTAAACCATTATTTCTGCAGTATTATAACTTTTTGTTGCAGGGTGTTGCAGTGGTGATTCAGAACACCACTTCCATAGTTTGTTTTTCAGAGGAGGAAGCTTTCCTTCCTTTGGAAGATTAGTGAGGAAGATTCTGGAGCATATTTTCATATCTTGGCACTTGGCCAAAGTACTCCCATCAGCTACAGTGTATTCCCTTGCAGGAACTGCGTCATTTCTTGCAGTGTTGTAGTGTGAGGGTCAAACCCCTCAATCTTGAGATGCTTTCTCACAGAAGGGCCAATCATTCTCCCAGAAAGTTTGTAAGAAGGATTTTCCTTAATTCATTGTATTATTCAGCTATATGTAGGTAGAGCCTAATTTATACTACGCTATTCTAGACCCAGATATGTAGATCTAACATTTTTTACTTGTGCTTTCATGAAACCGTTGCTAGGTTATCCTTCCAATGTGTAAAAAGGGCTAGATCCCTATTTTTCTTCATGCGTTGAGTAATAAGTTTCCAGATCTGTTATTTTTATCCTATTTTAGTAGAAACCCTCATAAAATCACGCTATTACTTGCTTCAGTAATTTTGCATTACATAAGTCATGGGATTTAGTCATTTTTAAGCCATATTGGGATCGAGAGATCTATTTAACATATCAAAAGGGATTTGTTTCTGATTCCCTTCTGGATGTGAGTCCCCTAGCACATAAGCTATAGGATCCAAAATCTATATCCCACAGTTATAATGCAATTTTCTAGAAATAACATTTTCTTGGTACATGTTGCTGAATTTCCCCACTTTGGGATAAAATAGTGTACATATTTTGCTGCTGAAACTTTAATTGATGGCTATTTGTTCAACATAAATTTTATGAGCTGAATTCTCACTATTATTTCTAGTTTTATGTTGATGTATTGCTGCATCCTCATTTTGGGATATTACACAACATACCAAACAAAAGCATAGGTAGGCAGGTATGCATGTTCTCAACGCACGGAAGAACAAAATTTCATCCCCAGATGGAGCCAATGTTGGCCTGTGACCACATAGAAAGGGGAGAGGGAGAAAGGAAATCTAGTCTTGACTATCAAAGAGCTTGAAAATGGACCCATCTACATCTCAGTTCAGTAGAGAAGCGGAGAATGTAGATGATAAGGCTTAAATAGTGACAAAAATTCATTTCTACCACCCTTCATCTCATCTAGCCTCTCTACATACATTTTCTCTCCCTTATCCTTCACTTTCCCTTTTATAAAGCCCCTCATTGCATTTCTTCATCAGCAACACCACCCCTCGCAAGTTTTAACATTTACATCTTAAAAGACTCACCGAAACCTATCTTGCCGCCGATGTGACTTATAGGGACCCATCCAACCTTGATACACTACTTGAATCCACATGAAAACCTTCATATTCTACATTTTCCATGCCTTCTGCCTTTTAGCACTCACTAGTTTTTAGTGTGTCACATATCGCAATTTGCTAATTTCACCACTTACCTATCACAATGCTCACAAGTTAAATATTTTAGCTTGAGATATGACCCGATTTCCATTTCTCTTCGAAAAAAATACCACATCACAAATAAAAAATTATAACTTTTAAAATCTCTCCCAACCTCTATCTGTTGTGATCGTCGATGTGAAATATCGCATCGCGCACATTACAACTTCATGCTCCACCGCGCCTTGCATATCTTGAAGTTTAAACCATATTCCCGAAACATATCCTGTCTCGATTGCAATTTTACAATGTGCTTTGGGCCCCACTTCCTCTCCATGTCATCAAAGACTTTCACACATCCTTTTTCTCACCCTTGGTAGTAATTAAAACCATTCCACCGTGCGTTATGTGCCACACATCCCCTTCTAAAGTTTGGTCTCCGCTTCTCACTAGTCAAACCACAGCATGAGTTCTTGGTGGAGTAGTGCGGCTATTGTTTAGTTCGTCCATTAACCTCTGTTGAAGAGTGAAGCATGTGCGATACATATTTATTTTCCATTTCGGTTAAGGCAAATCATGAGAGGATGGAGTGAAGGCCTGTTGTCAGTTACTGAAATCAGGTTGTAGAAATCATACTGCTCAACAATCTTTTATCCACTTCTCACCAGTCTTCTGAAGACTCTGGGTTATGGCCTCCCAAGTCAATTTTTTTGCTCCTTGTTACTGTTAGATAGTGATTTTTTGCTGGGTAAAATCCCTACTGTACCCATTCTGTTTTGATTTTTCTGTTGCAGGAGTGATTCCTTGAGGCATGCTCTGATAATTTGTTAGGATATTTTGGTTTCACCTACGTTGATCAATCCTGATAGAATAATTGGTTAGAAAAAATCAGTGAGCAGCTCTATATGTAGTGAATTCTAAGATGAACAAAAGGTTCTAGAATTTTGGAAGAATTTTGTTGTAGTTTTGTATGACCGTGCTTCTTGTGCTTCAAGATACATTTTTGGGAGAGCTGTTAGAACTCAATATAATACAGAGCTGATATTTGGATTCCATATGGAGTAATGAGCAGTATGTATTTTTTCTATTTGTTATCAATAATCTACTCTCCTTGTGTAATCATCTTTAATGCTATTCTTCTTTGATGGTTCGTGTAATGTAGCTGTCGGTGATCTACAATTTTCTTCATGAATTAGTATTAGTATAACATTTAGGTGTTAATGCTCATGTAATTAAGTTTGTTATATTACTTTAATTCATGCTCCATGGACCTCGGTTGTTATCCATATTTCATTTATATGTGTTTCCTTTGAGTTCATAGGGGACAGATTCTTAAACCTCTTAAGCCTGTCTCTCGTGGGTTCCTTCTCTGTTTTCCCTCAACACCTCTACATATTTTCAAGATTTCTACTCATTGTTCTATACTTGGCCCCTTTAAAATTCACTAAGCCTCGTAGCCTCTTAAGCCCTCTCACAGTATAAGGAATTCACAAGAATCGACTCCAAGACCTTCTCACTCTATGAACCACCAAAACCATTGTTTCCTCATTCCATATTTTGTCAGAGGAACCTTGTGTTGTTGTCTACTTTTAACCTCTGATTTTAAGATCTCCTAAGAACTGGTATTTTACAACTTAGGGCTGTCTCTTGGAGCTACAATAGAAGGTAAGGTTGGATGGTCTTGCATCTCCCTTTCATCTTGGGTTATCGCCACAGTTGTGGATTTTACCATTGCTATAAAAATAAACATACCACATGTTAAAGAACGTTGATAAATAAATACTTAAATATAAAACCACGAATCTATTCATCACATGAAACTAACCCAGAACCATAGACAGGGAATTATTTTATCGATGACATCCTCCCTTATTTAGGTATCAAAACTCAAATGGTTCATATTATGATGGATCAACATTTAAATCAATTTCCAAAACATTTTTTTCCCTGATTCTTCTTCATTTCTTTATAGGGCTAAGGAAACTCTTCTTCCTCTTCAAATATGAATGAAGATAGCCCAACCTAGGTGTCAGGTCAAATGCATAATTTCCAAATTATTTGCTTCATCCAAAATTTTTTAACCAGACCCATCAATTGGTTTGTCTTTGTGAAAGTATTATGAGGGTTATCTAAAATGAGATGTACATGGCTAAAAATTATACTACCATCTGCATCAACAATATTTGTGGCCATAAGAGTAACATTGACATCTAAATAATTTTTTGGGGGCTCTATATTGATCTTAGGTGGGTCATTGAATATGTTATCCTATACATGTTGGTGAAGCAATGGATTTGAATTATCCGAGTGGAAATATAACCAATTAAGCTTTATGGAATTCTTGCAAATGTTTACATGGATAGAACATGTACATTCACACGTTATGAAATCTATTTCATACTAGGTGACAAGGTATTTTTTACCTCGATATGTCTAACTTCTCACCAAGTAAGCATAGGTTATGCTCTCCTAAGGACAAGAATCAATCTCTAGAATTTTTCTTGCTCATTCCACTCATGATTCCAACTTCTTTTCTCTCTTGTATTTTTTATAAATCATTATTATTTTAAGATTTCCTTGAACTGATAACAAGGTTCAACGGTTGTCAGTATCATATGCAACAACCAACACATCCACCAAGCACATTTTTTCCTTCTATCATATATAATGTTGTTTTTAAGTAACAATGGTATGACTAAAAAACATTTTTGGTCTCTTGATTTGCCTATGAAAACTCCCGAAAAATTTTCATCCACATTCATAATTGAAAATAAAACCACGTTAGTCTCAATATATCACCTTTATAGAAGACAAAAATGCATATTATATGAAACGTTTGTTTACTTACGAACCTTATCTCCAACAACCAAATTCTTCTGGAAATAGTATAAGAACTTATCTTCATCTACAAATTTGATAAAAAATAGACTAATTGCATCTTCTAATTCATAATTGAGAGTGTGTTTCATGATGAAACCTAACTCACTAAACGTATCATTGGATTTTATGGAACTAGTGGTCAACAAATTTACATTTTTAAACCAAAACCTTTTTACATGCCAAAAACATAAGATCACATCACAACCTATGATCCTTGTGCCATATTCAATGCATTTTAGTGTTCTATATTTAGAAAAAATGCAAGTTTGGTTATATCATGACAATGTTAAAGTTACCTCAAGGTAATGATTGTAGCCAATGCATCATCGACCATGAAATAATTGACTTTCCAATCAGGGTGGGTTTGGAAACACTTGTGCATGAGTTGCTCCAACCATAGTGCAATATGATCTGATGTGTTTCATGATTCCACGACCCATGAAACCGACACCCCACTTTTTTTAATCAAATTCCATGAGTGTGTATGAATAATAATGTCGTATTCAACGTTACATAAAGTAAAATACAAGTTATTAATCATATTTAATATATAGAACTTAAATAAGTATATTGAATCAATCATTGGCATATGACTTACCCCATATTTATTTCTATTAATTGTTGAATCCACAGCTATTAAGCAATTTTTCCATAGCTTGACCATGGTCTCAAACATCTGTTTGTTTGAATTCCTATTGGTGAGCACTGGTATTGCACAAAGAATGTTGGAACTCCCAGAGGCTACTCTAATTTACTTGATCAACCCAAGGTTCATACAAACTTGGAGGTGAGAGTGTTATATACACAATAGATTCATTCTACTCATGGCATCCACTTCTGAGTCCTACGAAAGGGTGCTATTTCTATGGTTTCTGAAAGAAGTTTGTCACAATTCTAAATTTAGACCAAGGGATACAAATGATTCAAAGTCATTACTCTATCAGAAATCAAAGAAATATTATACAACAATAAAATACAACTAGCTATTATACAATGAAAAAAGTCTACAGATTAAGCTATGGTAAGAAATGGAAGAAAATTAGCCATCTTTCATGAAGTAAATTGCTGAAGTGAAATTGCAGAAATAAGACTAGTCTAATCACACATTTTTGGGCCAAATATCTAAACACACTTTGTCTACTTCATGTTTTAACTATCATGCTTTTACTCACACATCTAATCATGACCTAATTGTGCTTGTAAATGCACTATTTTGCAACAAGGAGGAGAAAGTGCTAAGGTGGTTTAGGAAGGTCTTGAAATCATGGGTGCAAGGTTGAAGGTGTCTAGTTGGTTTTGCAAGGTCTGGATGAAGCGGGTGATGGTTTCTGGGCTTAAGGAGAGGCCCACGGGTGCTACTACCAGTGTTGCTACAGGAAAGTCCTGAATTGCTACAAAAAACAATCTAAGGGAAATCCGATGCAAAAATTTGTGGAAAAAAGTGTAGGGGAGGGGTATTGAAGGTGTGTTTGGATTAATGGAAGGTGGCCAACCCATTTTCCAAGCTCAGAACCTCCCGAGAAGCCCATTTTACACCTCTAGGGTTTGGTCACAGTGTGAAGGTGAAAAATATGAAAAACATGGTTGATGGATATTTGATTGAAATAAGGTTAATGATGGGTTAGAAATGAAGGTAAGGGTGCTGGTGAAGTCCTAATTTTTTGTGCTATCTGAACCTACAAGAAAACTACCTTTTCATTAAAAAAATATTGACAAATTCATGATGAAGGAAATGGAAAAGATCATTTGAATTTGGAAAGGAAACCTACTTTAGCATTCAAACAGAAATCTAACTCACTATACTAGACATGTTCATGACACCACAAAAACCTAACTACTCTTTCCAAGAAATATTAAACTAAAAATAAAATTTTTCCTGTGGGTAAGGTCTGCCCTCCTCAAGCTCTAATGAAAGAGTTGAGGGAGAGAGGCTTAACACACAATTTTCTGAGTTTATTAGCTATTCCACCAAAATTGATGCAATATTAACTACAACAAAAGAAAAATCGAAGAAAACTAAAAACAATGAATTGAAATGTAAGCAAACTAGCTATAAACTCATAAAGAAAACTAACTACAATGACATACAAATAACCATGAATGCATAAGAGAGACTAAGGCCAATGGATTGGGCCCTAACCCACAAGCCTATTCCTATGAGACTAAATCAACGAAGGAAAATATGAATACTCATATTATTACAGAAAATAGTCTCATTACATAACCATAAAATTCTGAAAAACCTATTACAAGAGCAAGGAGTATATTAGCTTCCTTCAAAAATAGAATCCTAATGAGATATTTATGAGTCCTATTTAACCTAAT
The DNA here is from genome assembly GCA_034641835.2 of Pinus albicaulis. NCBI lineage: Eukaryota > Viridiplantae > Streptophyta > Pinopsida > Pinales > Pinaceae > Pinus > Pinus albicaulis. The sequence continues at coordinate 193,481,369 of CM076582.1, forward strand.
GGGTAGCTACCAATATCTCCCTAAAAATTAGGTCATGTGTCTGCTTTGATTGCAAGAGAAGTGGAGCTTTGGTGCACTAGCTCTCCCACTTGCTTGGCTGCCTTTGATTTCAAGTCGTTGGAGGGAATATTGAGGATCTCTTGGCTGCCTCTTGGAGTTAAGGTGATGGTAAATCACCCTACAATATCTCCTTGTTTTCTACTCCGATATTTAATTACAAAATATTCATCAAAAGTGAAATATATTAGTGATTATCTTGCATTTAACTCATGTTAAGCATTTGAATTATAACAAGCCTTAATAACTATCTACACTAGCAACATACAACCATAATATAATTTAAATGTGAGAAAGAGAGAATTAATAAGGCTAAAAGGTGACAATTAACCCCTCCAATTATACCTAATTATGGAGCTCATCATCACCCCCCTACCAAATGGTTGCTCATCGTCTGAGAAAATTATTCCTCCTTCTGCATTTCTTTCAAAGATTTAATGGACCTTGTGACTTCCCAAGGAAGAAGTGTAGGATTCCATTCAGAAGGCTGAAAGGCATCATTATTTTCTGCTTCCTCCCATTCTCTGTTCTATTCATCTTGCTATTATCCATCACTTAGTCCCAGTAGCAAGTGTGTACTGAGTTTCAAACCAGTCCATTGAATCTTCCTAGCTTGCATAACTTTCTTGTATAGTGGTGCTCTTTCTAGGGCACCTCTCAATATCTCTGGTGTGTGGTACTCCATGTTTCGAAGACTGTGAGGGAGGCTACTCCATCTCCTCTGACTATACATTATGCATTCATCTCCCAACAACCTAGAAACATCATAAAAATGAGGCATGGCTTGAGCTTGCGTGTTGAGGTACTTTTCTGTAAGTGCAACATCATTATCTATCTTGAGATGGTTGTTGATTACTCCCCTAGGGTTGAATAAGTATGCCCTAATGTGTAGAGGTTCCTTGTTTTCTCTCCTCATGACCCTTCTTACTTCTTAATATTTGGTTTCCTGATTAACCATCCAAGATGCTAATACCATTAACATGTCTCTCATTCTAGGATCAAGGTCCCAAATGTTCAAGTTTGTCAATACAAGACTGTGCATGTATAATTCTTCCATTTTTTCCTTGTCTTCCATACTTGATTGGTTACAAAATTAAATGAAATGTTTGCCTTTCTGAAAAGGTAAGGATCCATGAGATGCTGGTGTTTTCATTTCAAATAGGAGCCACTGCTCATTGAGGTAGACTACATAGGATTCTGATGGGTATCTATGTTGGATGGCATAAATGCACAAATCTACCATGGTGACCATTTGTTTCTCAATTTCTTAAAGTTTCTCCTGCAATATTGAATTCTCTATTTGGGCCTTCTCAAGTTGACCTTTCAACATGGATTGTCTAAGCCTAGCATCAGACAAATTATTTCCCAACCCTACCACATTTTCCTCCATGACGCCTATATCATGAACACCTTTAGTTCTATCTATCTTCATCCAATGATGAGTGTGTGCCCTTTCCTCTTCCAACTAGTAGAATAAAGGCACTATGAACTTCTGAGGAATCAATCTACCCCCTTCAATAAATGTGTAGTAAGATCTGAGATTTGGCTGAGGGCTATGGTTTGGCACTATTGATACATATTTCAGTACATTTTTTGGTGAGGTAGGCTCCTCCTTCTCATATTTCTCTTCCCCTCCTTTTGCATCTTTCCCTTCATCTTGTGCCTTTTCCTAAACTTCTTGGGAATCTTTCATATCCATGGTTTTCGTTTCTCCCTCATCCAACGTATTTTTATCTGATTCTGGGTCTGTTGGTGTTTCCTGTATAAAATACAAAGTTCTATGTAGAAAGCACTATTTTTCCTAATGAAGAGCCTCTCTTGCTTGTTTTTCACCTTTTTTTGTCTTCTCAGGGTCTCAGGCAGTTGTTAGATGTATATGGGATCCCAACCTTGTTGAATGTATTCTTATGTAGGTCACAGGGGTCCTCATAGGTGAGATAACATGTTAAATATTTCCATCTTATATCCTTATTTCATCATATTTCTTGGGTGAATCCTCAATGGCAATAGGGTTTTTAGTTGGAGTCTATGGTTTTAGTTTCCACACCCTTTGGCTCTTCCTAGTCCTAAAATACATGGGTGTTTTCTTCTTCCTCTTTTTTTTCACTGGTATGCTGAAAGTGGCTAGGGTAGCATCCACTTTATGATTTATTATGTCTAGTGACATGTTGGCATCCTGAGGTGAAGTATCACTATCTAGCATAGGGTCCAAAATTTCCTTCCCCTCTATCTTTTCTTCCTTCTTCCCCTCAACCCTTTCTTGATTTGTTTCTAATGTCTTTGTATTTTCTATTCCAACCTCCATTTCTTCTTTTTCTTCCTCATCTTCAACCCCATCTAATTTTCCACTTGGATAATAGATCTTAACCCACTTATTTTCCACTTGGGTAATATATTTTAACCAACTAATTTTCCACATGGGTAATAGATTTTAACCCACTATCATATTTCCCACCATAACCAAATTTTAGGAGCCTCCTTGAAATTTCCATTAGGCAACAAAATGTTAAATCAAAATCGGAATAGGAAGGTTAACTGAGAGAATAATTTGATCTGTTATTCAGGTTGTGGACCAGCTGGGAAATCGTCCCACCATTTCTAATCCTTACAACATGCTCATTATGTGGAACATGTTGCATTTGGTTGGATGAGATGTATTCTACAAAAAAACTGATTTTCCACTTGGGTAATATATTTTAACCCATCATCATTTTTCCCACCATAACCAAATTTTAGGAGTCTCCTCGAAAAATCCACTGGGAAGAAAAAATTTAAATCAAATTCGAAATAGCAGTATCTACAGAGTGAGTAATTTGATCTATTATTCAAGTTGTGGACCAGCTGGGATACCCTCTCTCCATTTCTGAGCCTTAGAAAATGCCCATTATGTGGAACGGGTTGCATTTGTTTGGAAGAGATGTATTCTATAAACCCACAATTTTTTCCTATTGGGTAATATATTTTAACCCACTATCACATTTGTCACCATAAAAAAAATTTAGGAGCCTCCTTGAAATTTCCATTGTGAAGAAAAATTTTAAATCAAATTCGAAAAAGAAGATCCACTGAGTGAGTAATTTTATATGTTATTTAGGTTGTGGACCAGATAGGATATATTCCTACCAATTATGAGCCTTACAACATGCCCATTATATGGAACAGGTTGCATTTGGTTGGAAGAGATATATTATACAAACCCACATATTTTCCACTTGGGTAATAGATTTGAACCCACTTTCACATTTGCCACCATAACCAAAGTTTAGGAGACTCCTTGAAATTTCCATTGGGAATCAAAAATTTAAATCAAATTCAAAACAACAAGATCCACCGAGTGAGTAATTTGATCTATTATTCAGGTTGTGGACCAACTGGGATATCCTCCCACCATTTCTGAGCCTTACAACATGCCCATTATGTGGAACAAGTTGCATCTGGTTGAATGAGATGTACTCTACAAACCCACCAATTTTCCACTTGGGTAATATATTTTGACCCACTATCATTTTTCACACCATAACCAAAGTTTAGGAGCCTCCTTGAAATTTCCATTGGGAAGAAAAAGTGTATATCAAATTCGAAACAAGAAGATCCAACGAGTGAGTAATTTGATCCTTTATTGAGGTTGTGGAGCAGATTCAATATCCTCCCACCATTTCTCATCCTTACAACATTCCCATTATGTGAAACACGTTGCATTTGGTTGAACCAAATGTATTCTACAAACCCACATATTTTCCACTTGGGTAGTATATTTTAACCCACTATCATGATTCCCACCATACCCAAAGTTTAGAATCCTCCTTTAAATTTCCATTAGGAAGAAAAAATTGAAATCAAATTGAAAACAAGAAGATCCACCGAGTGAGGAATGTGATCCCTTATCCATGATGTTGACTAGCTGCAATTTCCTCCCACCATTTCTAAGCCTTAGAGCATGTCCATTATGTGGAACAGGTTTCATTTGGTTTAACGATGTATTCTACAAACCCACTGATTTTCCACTTGGGTAATATATTTTAACCCACTATCATGTTTCCCACCATAACCAGAATTTAGGAGCCTCATTGTAATTTCCATTAGGAAGAAATTTTTTACATAAAATTCAAAAAAGAAGATCCACCGAGTGACCAATTTCATATATATTTAGGTTGTATACCAACTAGGATATCCTCCCACCATTTATGATCCTTACAACATGCCCATTATGTCGATTAGGTTGCATTTTTTTAGAGGATATGTATTCTCAAACCGACCGATTTTCCACTTGGGTGATAGATTTTTACCCATTATCATGTTTCCCACTATAACCAGTGTTTAGGAGCCTCCTTGAAATTTCCATTTGGATGCAAAATTTTAAATCAAATTCGAAACAAGAAGATCCACCAAGTGAGTAATTTGATATGTTATTCAGGTTTTTGACTAGTTGGGATATCCTCCCACCATTTTTGAACCTTACATCATTCCCATTATGGAGAATAGGTTGAATTTGTTTGGAAGAGATATATTCTACAAACCCGTCGATTTTCCACTTGGGTAATATATTCTAACCCACTACCACCTTTACCACCATAACCAAATTTTAGGGGCCTCCTTGAAATTTTCATTAGGAAGAAAAAATTTAAATCAAATTTGAAACAAGAAGATTCAGGATCAGCTTAAAAAAGAAAATTTATACTCATGTGAATATTTAAATCCACCATGAGGAAAATAGAACATTTTTATTGATATAAATAGCACAAACACAGGTAAATGAAAACAACACAGACACATGTGAGCATAAGCCTTATGCATCAATTTATGTCTCATTTAATAATACCTCTCATTTCAAGGTTTTGGATGAAGCACGTGTTTAATCAATAATAAATATTATTCGAGAAGGGTAGGAGAATTTTATTGTAGGATGAATTTCCATGGCGATAAATTGGGTGCCTCAAGTTGATGTCTTATCGCATGAGTCTACCAGATTTTCTTAATGCACTGCAGGTGGAATTTCGCTTTGGAGAGCATCAATATAGGTTTTAATTGCAATTTCCCCTAATAATTATGAAATAATAAATAATATAATATAACTAAATAATTCCCTCTAATATCATTAAATAAATAATAAGTCAAGAGAATAGTAAAAAAAATAAATAAAATATTAAATCACTACAACACAAAGGGTATTTTTAAGGCATTTTTTAAGACAAGAAATTTGTTATCTTAAAAAGTCACTTTTTATTTTAGTTATTGTCAAACCAGGAGGTAACTCCTCAAAACTAGAATGTGTATTAGCTGAAGAATGTACATGCTTATATAGATGGGAGGTGAGGCTATTGGGATTCAGCTCCCAATGACTCTTTTCCTTCCTTATTTCCTAATAATAAATAATATACAAAAATACATATGCACACCCATCCATAGGATTAGGTGTCAACATTCCCCCCTTTAATCCGAAGGGATGTTGGTGAGTCCAAGCATCGATCTGAACTTTTCAAACTTTTCTCTTCCAAGTGCTTTGGTGAAGATGTCAGCAGTTTGCTCATTTGTGGAACAATGATGTAGATGGATGGTTTTGGCCTGAACATGATGTCGAATGAGATGGTACTTGGTATTGATGTGCTTTGTTCGATCATGGAACTTTGGGTTCTTGGCCAACTTTATTGCAGAAGTGTTGTCGATCATGAGTGGAGTGGAATACATTTGTTTCATCTGCAAATCTTCCAGGATCTTCCGGAGCCACACAATTTATTTTGTTGCTTCAGCTGCTGCCACATATTCTGCCTCGGTCGTGGAATCTGCTGGAACTGACTGTTTGCGTGATCTCCATGAGATAGCTCCTGATCCAAGACTCATGGTGTAACCTGTAGTAGACACCCCTGTTTCTTTGTCGCCATCAAAGTCTGAATCAGAGTATCCGGTCAAGATGAAGTCGCCTACCCGTGTATATTTGAGTCCAAAGTCTTGAGTCCCCTTCAAGTACCTTAGCACTCTTTTTGCAGCAGACCAATGTCCTTCACAAGGTTTTTGCATGAACCTTGAGAGGATTCCAATAGAAAATGAGATGTCAGGTCTGGTGGTGGTCAGATAGATAAGACTTCCTACAAGCTGTCTATACTTAGTTGCATCCTCAAATTCCTTCCCTTCAATAGATGTGAGCTTCAAGTTTTGTTCCATTGGAGTGCCTAAGGGTTTACAGTCATCCATGCCAAATTTGTTCAAGAGATCTCCAATGTACTTCTTCTGAGAAAGAAAGATGAATTTAGGATGTTGAATTAATTCAATACCCAAATAGTAATGAACATGACCCAAATCAGTCATTTCAAAACCTTTCTTCAACTCTTTCTTCATGGATGCAACATAGCTCTCATTGTTTCCTGTTATCAAAAGATAATCTACATATACCACAAGATATACAACTGTTTTTCCACTTTCTTAACAAACAAAGTTGCATCATCAAGATCAAAGTGTTTGAAATCAAGTTTCAGAAGATGCTCGGTCAATTTCTCATACCAGGCTCGTGGTGCTTGCTTGAGGCCATACAAGGATTTTAAAAGTTTGTAAACTTTGTGTTCTTGACCCTTTATCACAAATCCTTCTGGCTGGGACATATAAACTTTCTCCTTTAGATCTCCATTCAAGAAGGCTGTTTTTACATCCATCTGATGGACTTTCCATCCATTCTGAGCTGCTAAGGCAAAGAGAGTCCGGATGGTGGTCCATTTTGTTGTGGGAGAAAAAGTTTCTTCATAATCGACTCCTTCTTTCTGTGCGAATCCTTTTGCCACAAGCCTGGCCTTGTGCTTGTCAAGTGAGCCGTCTGCTTTGTACTTGTTCTTGTAGACCCACTTACAGCCAATTGGTTTCGTTCCCAAAGGTGGATCAACCAGCTTCCAAGTGCCATTATTTATCAAGGCATCATACTCCTTCTGCATCGCTTCTTTCCATTCATCATGAGAAGCGACTTCTTTGAAGGAAGTTGGTTCATGATCTGTAGACAAACTCAATTCACAGTTATAAGCAATATCCATATCAACAGGAGAATCAGAATTATCTACATCACCTTTGATTTCTTGAGTGGAACTTCTTGTTCCTATTTTTCCAACCTCATCAGGATGAACATCCTCCAGTGTCTTTGTCAGCCATTTGGGGGGACCTTTCTGAGATGGCCCAGGCTGGTCACTTGACTGAGTTGGGGTTGATTCAAGATTCAATCTCCCAATTCTGTCAATCACATCATCCAATGTGTCATCCATGGTGGTTTCTTCATGCGGGGGAGAGAGTGCTTCAGGGTATGATTCCGCAGTTTGATTCAATATCGGAATCCCCCCTTCAAGGTGTGGAATCACATTATCAAACTCTTGGAAAGACTTTGCATGTGTGAATCTGTCCAGGAGATCAAGTTGCCGCTCAACAACCTTGTCACTCTTGGATGATTCAAGAAATATGACATCTCTTGCTATCCCAAACTTCTTATTTGCTTCATCATAGAGACGATATCCTTTGGAGGTATTGGAGTACCCCAAGAAGATACATTTTCTGCTTCTAGCACCAAGTTTGTTCCTTTGACCCTTGGGTATCAAGGCATAACAGATGGACCCAAAGACCCTGAAATGCTTTACCGAAGGAATGTGGACATGCCACATTTCAAAAGGAGTTTTGTTTCTAATTGAACTTGAAGGACACCTATTCTTTATGTAAACAGCACATAGAACTGCATCAGCCCAAAACATCAATTTTACATTCTTGAAAAATAACATGGGGCAGACCATATTTAAGATGGTTCTGTTCATTCTTTCAGCTACACCATTCTGTTGTGGATTATATGGCACTGTTGTTTGATGTTTGATTCCATGTTGACGAAGATAATTTTCAAATTCATTTGAGGTGTATTCTTTTCCATTATCAATACGTAGAGAGCCAATATGTGTTTGTGCATCATTTTCAATCCATGCATGAAAATTCTTGAAAGTTTGAAAAGCATCAGACTTATTCTTCAGTAAGTAAATCCAACACATTCTGGTGTAGTCATCAATAAATGTCATCATGTATTTGTTTCCATTTGCAGAAGCAATAGGCATAGGGCCACATAAATCTGAATGAACAAGTTCAAGTTTCCTATGTGCTCTTGAGTGTGAATCATGAAATGGCTATTTGCTATGCTTTCCTAGAATACAAGCATCACATTCCTTAGGTTTTCTAGGAATTGTAGGCAGTCCATCAACACCATTTTTCTTCAACAAACGAAGGCCGTCATAGTTTAAGTGTCCAAATCTAGCATGCCATAAAAGACTTGATGGAAATGTACCTTCATCATGATGTGAACTGAATGCAAAGTTTTGAGCATGGGCAGATGAACCTTTCAGCTTCAAAAGTCTCCCTTCTTCTATTCCCTCCATGACAAGTGAGTGATCTGATGCTGATCTGACCTCTGCCTTGCCATCAAACAAGTGAACTGAGTGTCCTTGCTGCCGGATTTCGATCAGGGACAGCAAGTTTCTCTTCAACTCCCGGAGGTATAGAACCTCATGTAGGATATGATCAGGAAGACCAGGCAGTTTAAGCCTGACTGTGCCAAGCCCTGATGGCTTGAGTTTGGATTTATCTGCGAAATATACTGCTCCATCAACTTTGTCAGTGAAATCTTCAAAAAAATCTTTTCTAAATTTCATGTGACATGTTGCTCCTGAATCTAGCAACCAATCATCTCTCCATGAAGTAAATGAAACATCAAAGAGGTTTTCAGTTACTCCATTGTTACAATGTGCTAGAACATAGTGAGCAGATTCAGGTGCTTTACCTTTGTCTTTGTCATTGGTTTTACCTTTGTCTTTGTCATTGGTTTTACCTTTGTCTTGATTTCTGTGCTGCTCAATTTTGTCCCATGGTGTTCTACATTTGGATGCATCATGTCCATCTCTATTGCACCGTGTGCAATGAAGATTGGATTTGTCAGCTTGTCTGCCCCCCCTTTCTGTGAAGTTCCTTCTTCCTCTTCCTCTTCTGCCACCTCTTCCTCTGGATGAATCCGGAGTATGACTCTTTTCTCTATGTGCCAAGTATGCAGCCTCTTCGGAAGATGAAGGGACTGTCATCTTCCCAAAAGCTTTCTCTCTTTCTGCAAACTTCTGCTCAAGTTTATCAAAGGTGATATGCGCAAAGTTTCCACTTGCTTGCAAAGACTCAAGATAATGTGAGTAAGTCGGATATAATGCTTTCACATATGCTATGAGAGGTATGTCCATTTTTACACCAGTGTTTTCAATGTAATGCATTATAGATCTTACTTCTGAAGCTAAAGCAAGGGGATCATCATTCTTCATTTCAAGACTGAACAGCTTAATCATCAATTGAACATTTTCTAATTCTGAATGTGAGTCATAGAGTTCTTTTAGTTTCTTCAAGGCTTCAAAGGCATTTGAGAATGATGAAATATGGCGACTCACCTCTTCACTTACTGAGGCTGCAATCAAGGCATAAGCCTTGCAGTTCTTGTTTTCCCAAATGGCAAGCTCTTTATCTGAAGTGGGCTTCTCTGGTGGATTTTCTGCTTGTCCTTCACAGATTCCTTTCCACAGCTCGTTAAAAATGAGTGTGTGTTTAATCTTCCGCGACCATTCAAGATAGTTCTCTTTGCCAGAGAGAACTATCCCAACAATTGAGATGAGAGAATGCATTAGACTGCTGGAAAAAATCTTTTGAAGAGGAAACAAATTCTGCTATAAAAACTTCGAACTCCTGAAATATTTCAAATAAAGGGGCAAAAACTCTTGCTGGAAAAAAATTTCTGAGTTTAAAAACTCTTTCTGGAAACTAAATCTGCTCAAAAACTCTGAAGACTGGACAAAAAATACTCTTTGCTATAAACTGATTCTGCATAAAAAAAATGTATTTTTTGTTTGTTTGTTTGTTTGGGGAATAGAAAAGTCGATATGGAATGGGGAATACGGAATGTGAATGGAAGGGCGAAATATATAAAAGGAATGGGAATTATATGAAATATGAGTGGCGGTCAAATGTGGGAGGAAATGAGTGGAGGGGCGGTCAAATAGCGCTGTTAAGAATATGGGAAGGGCGGACCTATTAAACAGTGATCAGATATATATAAACAGAGCACATATATATATAAACAGTGGAGGGAGCGTTGTATATTACACCGTGGTATAATGTAACAGCGTGGTATATAAACAACGTTTTAATAACACAGCGTGGTATATAAACAATGTTTTAATAACACAGCGTGGTATATAAACAACGTTTTAATAACCACAGCGTTTTAATAACACATTACATGACAACGCATTACATGTAAATTACATAAATGACAACGGAATAGAGGATTCGATAGACATCGCGTTATATTGGAGGCAACGCTGTGTTGAGGCAAAGTTTGAACGTGCAGACAGAGAACATGTCAAACCACAGCGTTTTAATATATCTGAAGGCGTGCTTACATCGTTTAAATGGAGGTGTTATTAACTATTGAATGGACAGAAATTACAACGAACAGTGTTTTAATATGTAGCGTGGAGGAGGGCCGACAGGCCACAGAGGGCGGAGGACTGTATATACATATGAGAGATTAATTAACGTTGTATACAAAGAGCGATGTTTCTGAACCTTGTCCTGATGCTTAGGGATTTTGAAATATGGCACTGGGGAGTGAGGGGAAATGTGAGTGCGGAGAGGGAGAGAGTGTAGAGGCCTTGGTAAGGGAAATGAATGGGTTGATAGGTATAGATGGAGAGGGCGCGAGGGATGAAAAGGAGAATGGAGGAGGCCAAAAGAGGCGTTACATAAAAAAAAATTGAACTTGAATGCACGAAAACTGATTCACGGGGCTAGCTGGAATGGCGAGCACACAGTTGCTGCAGATTGACAGAGCACACGATCTGCGAGGCTGGAGCTGCAAATGTCAGTGATAAATAGGGAAAAAAAAATGCAGAATAACAGTCTAGCAATTAATGAGCAGCAAAAACATTAAAAAATATGACTGAGCAAAGGGTAGAGAGTTACACCACAGGGCAGAAATGCCAAATGTGGGGCTGGCTTTGATACCATGTCAAACCAGGAGGTAAATCCTCAAATCAGAATGTGTATTAGCTGAAGAATGTACATGCATTTATACATGGAGGTGAGGCTATTGGGATTCATCTCCCAATGACTCTTGGCCTTCCTTATTTCCTAATATTATTTATTATACAAAATTAAATATTCACACCCATCCCATAGGATTAGGTGTCAACAACATGGAATAAAATGTGTCGTCTTTGAAAATCTGTCAACAACAACATAAATTGCATCATTCCCTCTCTGTGTCTTAGGAAATC